>JBAIZL010000002.1:108719386-109319386 GCA_036971475.1 Prosapia bicincta | reverse complement strand
ATTTCAAAGAGTCTTTTCCAAAATAACAGGACCTAAATAATAGTCAATCCAACTACTAACATATGTAAATAATTTTTGATCAAACAGTAAAACATTATACTTACCATTACTACCTTAACTCTAACAGCATCTCTCTGATATACAAAAGGCCCTATAGCAGCCATCATACACTGTTTAATAAAACTATTATTAACAAACTAATTATTCCTTAAAAAACAAAAAACTTATAAGTGTTAGGTCTGCATGGAAACTTGAATGTAAAATATTCACTGTTATCACTACACAGAACTAATAATGGTTATATTAATTTTGAAATTATGTTGATTCCTATGTTTTAAAATCCCCAGGTTTTATAATTCTGTCCTACATTTCATGAATTATTATGTTTACCACCTTCCTACGTGGAAGGCATATCCAGTCCATTGTTCTAAATAAGAAGATTCAATGAAATTCAAACATATTCTGTAAACGTATTTATATTAAATAAATATTGTGTTTTAAATGAATGTAAACGCACACAACATTTTTTTTTTTTTAAATTAAAAACAAAGATGTAGTGTTTAACCTAAACAAAACTGATACAGTTTGTATAACAGCTGAGAAACAACTAGCCCCTGGCGTCTGCTTCTGACACTTAATTTCATTTAGAATATATATATATATTAAAACATCATAGGTTATTCAAATACAAGAATATTTATTAATTTATATCCAAAGCTTTTCGTTAGTAAACAGTACCAAATATATATATATATATATATATATATATATATATATATATATGCATTAATAAATTATATTTTGAAACTAACATGAACTATATGTTATTAAAAATTAGTTGAGCTACTAGATAAATATATATACTGATGTATGTAAACATTTAAAAAAAATAGTATGAATACTATTTCTTTAGATCCTAAACTTAAGATACTAGTGAAGTACATAAATTTTAAAAAGTCTTGCACATATGTTATACTTGCCTATAATAGCACTTACTTTATTAATTACTAAGAACGGTCGTTTCAAGAAATGTGTACCATTGTCAAGTCAAACGGATACGAAAAGGCCGTTCTCAATAATAGAAAAAGTAAGTGCTATTATAACAAAGTTTAATATACTAATAAATCATACTCAAGAGTTTTTAGTTAGAAACTAATAGCTCAACTGAGGATAGAATCAAATAAGTTCAGTTGAAATATTTTAAAATTTCAAATTTTGTTTAGCTTTTATATATTTTAGGAAAGTTAAAACATGATATACGTGGAAAATACCATAGGAGTGATGGGCCTTAAAATTCAATAAATTAGTAGAGATTAAGGCTACTCCGAAATCGCTATCATAGAGCACAATTACAAAATCGTGCAAAGAATGGTTCCAGAATTGTGGGTCCTTTTAAATAAAATACGTTTTACGACCGTTTTCGATGTTTAATAAAAACATTTTATAAATTAATCACTTTAACATTAGTTTTTATAAATATACAAGTAAAATATATATTATAAATATACACTTAGGAGGTGTATATATTTTAAAATTTTTTTATTATGAAAAGATGGAAATAATGTATAATAACTAATAACTTTCTTTTTATCAATTAATATGTAATCTCTTAAATAAAAATTTTATAACAGGAGATTGATTTTAGTACAGATAATATTCAATTGAAATCTTTAACACAACCAGTGTTTTCTTTTAAAATGGTCCAGCTGTTTTGTTTCAGTGACTTATGGTTTTAATATTCCACCATGGTGCCGGTTTGAGACAGCTAATGTTATTGTCTCAACATCAAAGTCAATAACATTTAAAACAGTAAATTTTTTCTTAATAATGAGAATTAGTATCATTCATACAGTAAGTCTTTATGTTGTTATTAACTTCCGTTACCTGAAAAATAACAGGTTATAAAATAGTTAACCTTAATTATTTTAACTTTAATAGATTTAATTATAAAAGAAAAAGGCAATAGTTTATATACTAAGCTGAAATTATGTTGGGCTGTCTTAGACTTCTGTTCCAATAAAGCCTGAGTATATCTCAACCCAAAGTAAAAATATTCAATTGTTTTCATTTTCAACAAAATATAAGTTTTTAAAGTTACTCCTTGTAAGTAGTATAAGTTGCTTGTAGTATTAGTTTTTGCTGATATCTTCAATGTTCTACAATCCATTTGCATTTCAATGACACTTTTGTAACTCATTTCCAAACATCGGTATTTATTTCCTGTGTCCACGTGTATGATTTTAGCAAAAAAAATTATACTGGCCGATGCAGAAATGAGAAAATAATTACAAAAACTCTTGCTCAGAAAAATAAATACCATTTTATCAAATTGAAGTTGGGTAAAAATTCAGTGCGGAGTAGTATGAAGTACTACATTCGGGTATCAACAGTGTGTCGTACTACATATGCTTATATTTAAATATAGAATGAAATCTTCAGTTAGGTTACATTTGGTTATTATACATTAACTAATTAGACATCTACTTCCCCGGAGTAATACTTTTTGCCATGTGATCTCTATTCTACCCTTACATGTGTGCATTTGGTTAAACTTAAAAAATTACAACTAAATCTATCCTGACTGGATATTTCATAGGTATATAAAGTTAACCTTCCGTGGCAATAACAAACAATAATTATCAATATAACTTCAGGACATGTTTTTGATACATTTTTATATGCATTATAATAGGGGTGGGCAATTTGCATTTTGACCATCATCATTTATGAAAGGAATTATAATTTTCAATTACAAACACAAAGTACAAACATATTAAACGAACAAACTCAATACAAATCACATATACGCTTTGATACTATCAAAAACCTGTCTTTAAAACCGTTACCGCTTAATCTAACAACTCTAAGCAGAAGACACTAATGAATATTGCTACATAGCGATCGAAAACTTTCTGTTTCAGTAAGTTTTTATAAATTTACAAAATTTAAAGTTAAGATAGTGACAAACTAATGTTAAAGTGATTAATTAAGATTCACCAAATGAAATAGACTACAAAATTCAATAGTTTTTTTTTAAATTTTCATGTATGTTACTTAAAAATACATTTTTAACAAAAAAAGTAATTTTAAATGTTGTAAAACAAAATAGTGTTTAAAACTCAAAACAACAATCATATCCTTACTATTAAAACACACTCTCCATTATTTTGCTTGTCCAAGTTCTTCTCTCTTGACTTGTCACACTGTTGAACTAAATTATTATACATAATATATTTACACAAATGTACAATAGGTTTTGTTAATAGAAGAAAAAGAAATGAGTAGCTGATAAAGATTGGTTGAACTTCAAATTTGTTTTACATACAAATTCTGAACAAGAAAAAAGTTATTCTTAATGTTGCAAACCTCAAATAGTGACTAAAAGTGATTACTTAAATAGTGGCCGAAATTCACATTCATTATTTGCATGGAAATATTACCTCATTGTAATACTTGAACAAAGCAAAGGTCCACATTGATTGTTTCATATGTTACTAAAATAATATTTTCTAATCAAAAATAAGGTTAATCACTTAAACAATAGTTTGTCAGAAGACACTGATGAAGATCGGCACATAGCGATCGAAAACGTTCTGTCTCAGTAAGATTAACAAATTTACAAAATGTAAAATTCGGATAGTCATAAACTATTGCTTAAGTGATTAATAAGATTCACCGAACGTAATGGACTACAAAATTCAAGAAACATAAGGTGATATTAAGTGTCTGAATCATAAATGAAGAATAATTTATGTTGTTTTAGTCAATTTTTTATATTTCTTCATAGTTTTAGGATCAACCTTTTCTGTCTTATTTTATTGTTCTTTATTATTTTCTCACTCTGGCAATTCTTTAAAATGTGAGGTAAATCTTTTGTACTAGTTTAATATAGTCTATGACCCCAGAGTTTAGACGGTACATACAGCACATTAGATACATGGCACCAAGATACCCAAACCCATTACCTTTACAGAGTTCTTTCATCAATGATAAACTGACTCATATAGTTCATGAAAAAATTCCAGGGTACCATGAGTTCATAATTATTGATCAAATTTTGGATCAATTATAGACAAATATGGATTATTGTATCAATAGAATTTGTCAGTTTTATGATAAATTCTTCATGAAATATTGGGATTTAGAAAGCTTGTGTACAAAAAACGAACTATGGAACACAATAATGTTTCTGGGTAGTAAGTACACTTTAGTTTTTGACGACTGGTAATAACAACAATGGTAACACTTTATTAGCAGCAAAGTGGCTGAGAATGAGGCTTGGGTGGATTTTACATCCCTATATTAAAATGCCAAGCATTGGATAGAGGCACATATTGTTTCCATCAAAGAAAAAACTGAGGAAATAATGACACAGTGAAAAATTATGTGCACTGCACTTTGCAATAAACATGGTTCTCTCTTAGTGGGTTGTTTATTTCAAGGTGAAACATAACTCAACCGTTTGTGAGACCCTAAGAAAACTGTTTTGTGCAATATAGAATAATCATTGTGGAAAGCTCATCAGCATCATTGGTTTGATCTATGAAAATGCTAAGGAATATCTAGATCGATGAAAACTTTTATAGTACTTTGGAAAGAAAAATTCAAACATCCTCCTCATAGTCTGGACCCTGCTTCTAGGGATTACTTTTGCTACTAACTGAGTGAAGGGTCTTTACATCAGTCATGCAAAGGTTATAGAAAATATTTAATATTATTGTTATTAACTTTAATGTAGGGGTTATCAACCAGTGGGCTGCAGCAGCCTGGGTGGATGCAGGATGTTCTGGGGGGGGGGGGGGGGGGTTGAAATAGGGGAGCCAAAAAACAGTTGTTATTATAATTATATATTTAAAAAGGAAACAAAAATTGTAGATTAAGTTTAAAAGTTTTTTCAATTTAATTGAGTGTAAAGGTTGGGCTTGTTTGGAATTAACTCATGATTAATTATCTGGTTTAATTTTTCAGTGTCAAGCAATTTCTCGATATGGTTTTCAAATGAACTATTATGGAAAAACCGTTGTTTACATTTGTAGAATTTGGCAAATTATATAAACATTTTCAACAAATCAGAAAATTTCTATAAAACTATGGACAGTATAAAATCCCTGATAACTTGTGTTATTTAAAGTGATGTGTAATAATAATAAATTGTCTCTTATTGTAAATTAATAGGAGGCATATGATTGTTATGAGTGTAACAGTAACTCAGAGAGGTTAAGGAAAATGCTCATCCTAAACAGGTCGTTGCAGTCCCTAAAGGTTAAGACTATACTTCAACCTATACTTTTATAATGTAAAATAAATAGATACAACTAAAAATAGCTTGTTTATTTATAAAATGAATTGCTTTTATTATTTTTCAGAATGGATCTTACTGACACACTTCTGTAGAAAAAGTATTATATTAAAAATGAAATGTCTTCGAGAGGTAGATTTGGTTCACTGGTTGGTGCTATTGATGAAGGTACAAGTAGTGCCAGATTTTTAGTTTTTGCTGCAGCTACAGCTGAAGTACTAACCTACCATCAAATTGAAGTGAAACAAATATGTCCTAGAGAAGGATGGGTGGAACAAGATCCTCTTGAGATTCTTTCTGCAGTAGAAGAATGTCTTAGACAGACAGTGGATAATCTCATCAAGCTTGATATAGATCCAGGAGACATTATAACTACTGGAATTACAAACCAACGGGAAACAACAATAGTATGGGATCCTAGTACAGGACATCCTCTTTACAACGCAATTGGTATGATAATTATCAATTAAACTAAATAGCACAAAAATCAATTATTTTAAGTGTTTAAGGATTTTTGTTCTCATTTGTGTATGTGGATACATACATACATACGTATACACATTCATGGATACACACACAAACATACACACACACACATATAAATATACATGTATTACGTACAATAGTCTTTCATTATTTCATGATTTTTTGTTTAAAATGTGGTAACATTGTTTTGGTGAATATGTGGGAATAATACAGCGTATAATTAATACACGTATAATGGTGTTTTTTTTTTCCATTTCAAGACTACAGTGTGGACTCTTACCAAGGTAAGTCTGTCAGTCTCCTAGTCCAAAAAATCTATATATATATATATATATATATATATATATATATATATATAGATTTTTCGACTAGGAGACTGACAGACTTACCTTGGTAAGAGTCCACACTGTAGTCTTGAAATAGAAACACATAAAAGCACTTAAACAATGATATATTTCAACCACACAGTGGTCTTTGTCAATCGAAGAGAAAACAAAAAGAAATATGAGAGAATGAAATAAAATAAATACAAGTTGTAATCACAGATTGTGTAGAGTAGAAATCAGATGTCATAGATGCACAGATTAAAGATATATATATATATATATATATATATATATATATATATATATATATATATATATATATATTGTTTCCATGAGCATATGAGTGATTATAGTTTATATAAGTCTGTCAGGGGAAAAAAGATAAGGCTATTAGGGGAAAAAAAAAAAAAAAAAAAAAAAAAAAAATTACATAAATAAAAAATGAATGGGTTTATCTGATATTGAGGTTAGGGGATTCTCTGGATTTGGTATACCACTGGTATGATAGTTCCCACCTTCTCAGTTCTGAGGGATTGCAATCAGGGGGGAGTGATTTAATTATTTTTGTGGTATAGCAGTCATCAAAAGTTGTGATGTTGTGACTCGCAGCATGTTGAGCTGTTGGTCTATCCATATTCATAATTTTAACATCATGTCTGTGGCCATTCATTCTGATATTCAAACCATCCGTAGTCAGGCCTATGTACTGTGCTGAGCAAAGTTTACATTGTAGCTGGTATATGACATTTTTCGATCTACAATTATGATGACCCTGTATTTTGAAGACCATTTTTGTTGTTTGGCTGTTGAAATTATTTGCTGAGGGGTGTATTGGACACGTCTTGCATCTAGGTCTATTACATGGGAAGGAGCCATGAGGAAGTTTGTGTGGTTTCTCTGCATCAGGGTCTGGTAGTTTAGGATGTACTAGGATGTTTTTCAAGTTGGGAGGTTGTTTGTACCAAATTTGCGGTGGATCGGTGAAAAGATTTTTGGTGTGGACGGAAGCTTGAAGAATTTTGAAGCCATCTTTCAATATCTTGTTGAGTTTATGTAGACCAGGATGGTAGTCTGTTATTAAAGACAGTTTATTTTGTTCTGTTTGTGGTTTATGGTGAACCGAGGATTGTGCTGAATGAATTTGGTTTTCAATGAGTTTTTTTGGGTATCCTCTTCTCTGGAAGGCTGTTGATATCTTTCTATTAAAATCTTCCAATTCGATATCATTCGAACAGATTCTCTTACCCCTGATTGCTTGACTGTATGGAATGGATCGTTTTATGTTTATTGGGTGGTTGCTGTCGAAATGGAGATATTGTAGGTGGTTTGTCGGTTTGATGTGAATTCATGTGTTGATATTTCCATTCTGGAGTGTTACTTCTACATCCAAAAAGGTGATGGCTGTTGTAGATTTCTCCCAGGTAAATTGAAGTGTGGAGAATTGTGTCAGGCTGTCTAAAAATGCCTCAAGTGTTGAAGCAACCTGTGTCCAAATTAGGAAGATGTCATCTATATATCTATACCAACATAATGGCTGGTGTGTTTGTGTCTTTAGAAAACTTTCTTCCAACAATCCCATGTACAGATTTGCGTACGATGGTGCCATTCTGGTGCCCATTGCTGTTCCCTTTATTTGAAGGTAGTTCCTTCCCTCAAACTGAAAATTGTTCTTCTCGAGGATGAACCTTGTCAGGTTCATAAGAAAAGGTGTAGTGGGAGAAGGCTTGCCTGGGCGTTTGTTTAGAAAATTCTCTATTGCAGATAGGCCGTGTGCATGAGGGATGTTGGTATAGAGAGAGGTGACATCTATGGTGACCAAAATAGTTACCGGGGGTAGAGGTACAGATATTTGTGAGAGTCGATCTATGAAATGATTGGTGTCCTGGGTATGTGATGGAAGGTTCTTTACTAAGGGTTGAAGGTGTGAGTCGAGGAAAGCTGAAATTCTTTCCAATACTGAATTGCAGCCAGCAATTATTGGTCTACCAGGTTCTACCACAATTTTATTTCATGCTCTCATATTTCTTTTTGTGTTTTCTCTTCGATTGACAAAGACCACTATGTGGTTGAAATATATCATTGTTTAAGTGCTTTTATGTGTTTCTATTTCAAGACTACAGTGTGGACTCTTACCAAGGTAAGTCTGTCAGTCTCCTAGTCCAAAAATCTAAATAATCTTTACCAACCAAAACTAACCTAAATATATATATATATATATATATATATATATATATATATATATATATATCTTGATATTTTACGTTATCCATTGTTTTTCTGTTGCACTGACTTTATGAAGTTAATATATTACTATTGTAAGTAATTTTATCCACCATTAAGTGCAATGATTTTACCTTGTGTGATGAGGCGCCTTTCGGTCACTGACCTTTGTCGAATCACTGATTACTTTTCTCAATTTTTCTGATGTGGATGTTCGGTCCGTGGTGTTGGTACTTGTTGACGTCTTACACGTTTCCTCTTGAGTCTCATGTATAATGTTTTTGAATAGTATGTCTTCTGTACATGTTGTTTTTAGATTCATTAAATTGTTGTGTATGTTTTTATAAATGTGGTATTTTTCTAGTGAGTTTAGTTTTATTGGGTTATTATTTACTTCAAGTATGGTTAGGTTATTTTCATAATTTGTTATTTCATGTTTATGTGATATTAGGTGTGCTGCAACATTTGATACTTTTGTATTTTTGTTTTTGAATGCTCTATAATGTTCTTCAAATTTTATTTTAAGTGATCTGGTTGTTTTCCCTATGTAAAATGCGTTACAGTTGTTACATGTAATTTTGTAAATTCGGGATAGGTTATGTTTTTCTGAATTTGTTTTGTGGTTTGTGTTATTAAGATATTTTATAATTTTGTTGTTTGGTTTGCATGTTGGAGTGTAGTATTCTTTTTTGTATATATTTGTTATTTTTTCTATTTTGTTATTGGTGTGTTATATTTTAGGTAGATTTTTTGATTTTTATTATTTTTGTGTTCTGGTTGTAGTGTTGTGTTGAGGTTAGGTTTTTTGTGAATTTATTGTATATATATTTTTATAAAGTATTTGTTGTATCCATTTCCTATTGCTATTTTTGTAATGTTATCTAATTCTTCATTTAATTTTTGTTTGTTATCCTGTGTGTATTTTATTGCTTTATTTACCATGTTACTATAAGTTAATTTTGTGTGTCCAGGGGTGGTTAGATTTGTAGTGTATTGTGGTGTTGTTGGAAGTAGGTTTCCTGTATACTGTAGTTTCTATTTTATTATCATTTATATTTAATGTAATGTTGAGATAGTTGATTGTTTTATTTGTTTCTGTTTCGACGGTAAATTGTATGTTTTCGTTGTATGTATTTAGTTTGTTTAGTATTATGATGTGTTCGTTGTGAATGGTAGGTTGGTATATTACAAGTATATCGTCTACGTACCTTGTCCATAGTGAAATATTATGTGTGTTTAGTATAGGTTTACTTATTATTTGTTCAAAGTGTTGTAAATATATTTCTGACATGACTGATGATATGGGTGATCCCATGGGGAGTCCAGTTGTTTGTTTATAGTATTTATTGTTAAATTGGAAGTAATTTTGGTTACATATGTGTTTGGTTAGTGTAATGATACTATCTATTATGTTTCTTTTTTCGTTATTGTGTATTAGTTTGTTTTTTATTATTTCTATGGTTTCTTCTATTAGGATGCTAGGGTACATGTTAGTTATGTCATAACTTATTATTTTTGTGTTGCTGTTTGTTTTTATGTTTTTTATTTTATTAATTAATTTGTACCCTATTTTTATTTTGTATGTGTTGTTGATATGTATTTTAGATCTTATTATTTTGTCTAGTATTTTTTCGATTATGTAAGATGGTGCTGTTGTGAAATTTATTAGTGGTCTAAATGGTGTGTCGGGTTTGTGAATTTTAGGTATGCCTGTTAATATTGGTGCGCTTGGTTTGGATGGGTATAATCTTGTGTGGTATTTTAATTTATTATTATAGTTTAGGGTATTTCGGTGTGTGACTATTAGGTTTTTTATTGTAATAAGGTATTTGCTAGTTGGGTCTGGGATTTGTTCGTATTTATTTTCTTTTATGTAGTTAGTCATTGAATCGATGTATTTGGTATTTTCTATTATTACTGGTGTATTTGTTTTATCGGATTTTAATATTAAGTAGTCGTTGTTTTCTAGTTTTTCTCTGAGTTTTATAATTTCTTTTTTATTTATATATTGTTCCGTTTTTTTGTTTCTTTCCGTTTTTATTAGGTTAATTTTATTATTAATATTGTTTCTTATGTGTTCAGTATTTTGGTGGGTAATTTGGGTACCCGATTCTGTGTCAACTATTAGGTAAAACCTAATAGAATCTAACACAGAATCTAACATCATAAAATTACTCTCCAGAATGACCTCAGGACAGATTTCGTTCCATGCCGAAGCAACATAATTAATAGCATCCGTAATAAGTGTCCCATGGCACATAAGTATCTTTGCATTAGTCGCTTAGAGTAACGCTGCGTTATAACTTTTACTATCCTCTGATCTATGCTTTGAAGCTTGCTTGTGCGGTTCGGGCATAGAAAAACAATTTTTATATCCTGGACAGTTATCATTAAGTAGAAGAATCTTTTGCTTCTTTCTTTAAAAAATTGTATTGATCCATTTTATCCATAAAATAAATTTTTCTCCTGTCATCCATGCACAGTGCTATGCAGCATAATCATATGGAAATGAGTGAATGTTTTTGAAACATCGTGGTGACTTCGACTTTTCCAAAACCAGCAATATAAGTTTTTCTGAACCATTTGCCACACTAGTACTGAAAGTATCTATTTACTTATTTTCCCCCTGTGGCATTTGTCCTTCTTGTAAAGAGGACTTTATAAACAAGCGACTTATCTGGCAAATCAAGCATTTTGAACTAAGCAAACAGAAACTTGCTGATGTAACATTCTGGTGAATCGTTTTAGACAGTCTTAATCAAAGTTCTTTCATTTTTCCTATTGAATTCCATTTCGTAATAAAGGTATTTTTCATATTCATTGATGTGTTATACAGTACTGTAACTGCGGAACTGCATAAAAGTACTATAATGCTTTTTTACTTGTAATTTATTGCCATGCGGTAAAATTTTCGATAGTGGTCGAGAAAATCGTTATGTTAAAAAAAGTGTATTAAATGGGTTCAAAGTGTATTATCCGTAAAAATTAGTATTTTTTCTATGCTAAGTTTTAGGGTCGGAGAACAAAATCGTAATAAGCATAAAATTGTCTTAAATGGAAGCGTATTAAGGAGATTACTGTAGGAGGTCTTTTGCCAAACTATGTAGATTTTTTTTAATGAGTTACAAGTTTTAAAAAAAGTTGTCAAATATGTTTTGCATATATATTATAACAAACCACTGCTTTTGTTAGTAAGAAACTTGTTAGTGTATGTTACTGAGTAAATTATTTTGAAAAATATCAAGTTAACACATTCAGCACAGCTAGCGTACCAAGATGCTCTGGGTTCCCTTACGAGGCACAGAGAGCGTGCCTGTGCGCTCCCAGCTTATTTTCTTAGAGACGGCGAGCTCACCGTCACGTTCACTCCCAGGCTAATTGAAACTTCTCTAGTGTCGATACTTGTTTTTATATAAAGGTTTGATTTTTACATCAGTGCTTCAGAAGAGTTTGGAGAACATTGTGCCCGAGTCATTTTTAAATCCGACCATCCCAAGTTAACTTTTGATGCTTCAACTGAAACAATGCTTCAGGGAGTTTTATGAACAGATTTAATTGGGTTTAACTTTTATATTTTAATGTTTTTTTTTTTACTTTGAACCACTTAACGCAGCAAAATATCCAATAAAATTAACGATCATAAAAATTAACTAAGCTTTCTGGAACTAACGCAAGAATAAACGATAACTGCCCTACTAGAGTGAATGAACCAACTCGAGGTGGGAACAGACTATTGTAAATATGAGTAATTGACAAAATGCTTGGACACCCGAAAACCTAATGTGTCAACATAAGATTGTAGTAAAAAAATATCAGCTAATCTCGGCTATATATAGTCTCGGGCGTGACATATGTATTATCTATGTCTCCATTTACATTATTGATCTTCGAAACACATAGAACAAACAGAAACAAACATTCCGAGTTAAACGTTGAGTGCTTATTTTAGTATGTAGTATATTTTAGTAGTAGGGTCATTAGTTCTGTATGTAAATTATTTTTTTTCTCTGTCTTTTTTATTGTGTTTTATTATTTGTTGTACAGTAGTTTATTATTTGTATTTCTTTTTTTTAATTGTGAGCCGATAAATAAAACAATATTGTAGTAACTAATACACTGTTCTGATGTCCCCAATAAACATGTATATATTAGATATAAAATTATTGAGATGAAAACAACGGGCTCGATAATTAGATGCTATGACAAGTTATGCAACCCGCATAGCGTTCCACTGCCGCCAGAGGTGGAAGTTAACGAAAAACAGACAGTAGTTTGATAAGATCACCAATATCGCCGCCGTGCTGAAAGTGTTAATTTAGTATCAAAAGTTAAGAACTAAATTTAAGTTAAGTTAGAAGTTTAGTAATGTTATTAAGAACTAAACTAAATAATGGTTTATTAATAATATATTTATTTGTTGGGGACCAGATCTGTATTTTTAACAGATTAAATTCACTAAACACTTGTAAATATTTACAAACTTGCCTATAGTAGCACTTATATTTGTTGAGGACGGCCGTTTCAGGAGATGTGTCCCATTGTCAACTCAGACCGTAACTCACAACCGAAAATTTAAAGCTTATGGGAAGATAGAATCAACAAATATGATTAAATTCATCTTAGTATAATTAGAATTTCTGAACTTACCAAAAAAAAATTCACTGAATACTAATTTATTTGAACTTTAATGACACTAACATTTTTAAGTTCAAATTATTTTCAACAACAATTAAATTAGAAATTCAAGTCATAAATAATCTAGATATTCCGTAACAGAAATTGATGTCCTGGCAGCTAGCTTTTAGTGGTAAAACATCCGACAAGAAACTCTACAATTAACAGTAGTTTAGTCTTAAGTCTAATATTAATCTTAACCAACAACTTATAATTTATTGAATTTATTTCTGGGTTTGACATTACTGTATGGTGGCTTAAATTTTATAAATTTAGTTATTATGCCTGTTCCTTGAATTTACTTTGTTGGATTTAAGAATTAAATTTTCAATAATTAGTTCAATTGTACTTTAACTATTACTATTTAATTGTAATTAAATTAAAATATTGTAGTAAGATGGGTTGAATTCTTGCTTCTTGGCTGGTTAATTTGATTATTTTCTTGGCTTCTTGCTTCTTTGAGCATTTGTAATTTTCACAACTTCCCGATACCACCATCATCTGCACCCTTGATTCCTAAATCTTGACTCACTTCACCATTATTCCTTTACCACCTTCAACTTCGACACCCAAAATAGACTCCTCTACCTCCTATTTCCAGGTTTACACAACCCTCTCCAGTTCCTAGATTTAACTGCCCTCTCCGGCCCCCAGGACTTTAATCCTTTTTTTCTCTCTCTCTCTCTCTCTGGGTCACAAAACTGAACTTCCCTCTCTGACTCATAAAACTTAGCTGCGTTACCTCCTCAACTCATTGATAATAATCATTTCTAATAACTTTCCTTTTTTCCTGTCCTAACCACCAATGATTTCCCTTTTCTTATTTCGGCCATTTCTGGCCTCTTCCATCTGTTGCCTTGGGCAAACAAAAGTCCTTTGTTGTTTCATATGCACTTGATTTTGGAAATTACGTCTCTTCAAATTATGTCTACTTTAGAAACAGCGTGTGCCTATAAGCTTTATTAGATATACCTGACTGCTACATTAAATGTTTTTAGACTCCCCTTTATTTTTTCTAAGAATTTAAATGCTCTTATTAAAAAACAAAGTTTTTGGCACATAGTTACTTCCACATAGTAATTCCTTACCTATAGATTTACAACAGTTCCAGTTTTTACTCTTGATTGCCTTACAAAAGTGGGTTTACGCAATGGTTATACCTTACTATCTATGCCCTCGTATTTCAACATAAGTTTAATCATATATTTTTTTTATTACAGTATGGTTAGATGTGAGGAATACAGAAACTGTTGACCAAGTGCTTTCCAAAGCTCGAGAAAGAAATGCAGAGGTTTTGAAACCTCTATGTGGCCTACCTATCAGCACTTATTTCAGTGCCTTGAAGCTAAGATGGCTGCTTGATAACGTTCCTGAGGTTCAAAATGCAGTTGAGAATAAAAGATGTTATTTTGGAACTGTTGATACCTGGCTAATTTGGGTAATGAGTATATTTTATTTCATAAATGAGGCATGTTTTATATGTAAATACCTTTTCTATATCTAGCCACCGTTGTGCTGTAGTCTGCATGAGCAAGTTTTTGTAGAGAATTGACTTTACCAGTATATATCAATCCCTTTCCCTATCTTTCAGCACTATAGGTAGAATATATATCACCAAGTGCTCATTTATCCAGCATAATATATTGGTAACAAAAATACTCACATCTCCAGCATAATGTATTGGTAACGAAAATACTCACTTATCCAGAATAATGTATTGGTAACAAAAATGCTCACTTATCCAGAATAATGTATTTGTAACAAAAATGCTCACTTATCCTGCATAATGTATTTCTAACAAAAATGCTCACTTATCCAGCATAATGTATCAGTAACAAAAATGCTCACTTATCCAGCATAATGTATTTGTTACAAAAATACTCACTTATCCAGAATAATGTATTGGTAACAAAAATGCTCACTTATCCAGAATAATGTATTTGTAACAAAAATGCTCACTTATCCTGCATAATGTATTTCTAACAAAAATGCTCACTTATCCAGCATAATGTATCAGTAACAAAAATGCTCACTTATCCTGCATAATGTATTGGTAACAAAAATGCTCACTTATCCTGCATAATGTATTGGTAACAAAAATTCTCACTTAACCAGCATAATGTATTGGTAACAAAAATGCTCAGTTATCCAGAATAATGTATCGATAACAAAAATTCTCACTTAACCAGCATAATGTATTGGTAACAAAAATGCTCAGTTATCCAGAATAATGTATTGGTAACAAAAATGCTCATTGGTAACAAAAATGCTCACTTATCTAGCATAATGTATTGGTAACAAAAATGCTCACTAATACAGCATAATGTATTTGTAAACAAAAATACATTTGTATGAGTAAATATTGCCAATTTTGTGTACATATTCAACTGCATTATGGTTTTAAATATATAAGTTTGTAAATTAACATTTTTATTTAATTTTAACAAGTTTTTAATGTAGTGTTATTGTAATAGAAACAAATTTAATGTTTAAAAATTAAGTTGTAAATGTTGTAATTTTAATGTAACGTTATACAATTACTAAAATCACAAAGACAACACTTTTTTTAACATGATTGTTTGAACTGATTAGGGTTGATGTTGAGATCAGGCATAGAAGTTACCAAGTATTCTGTTAACATTAAGTTAGTATTAAGATTGTTGCATGTGTGAAAAGGTCCTTTATAGCTACTGAATTGTACAATGAGTAATAATAAAATAGGTTTCCTACACATCTTAATTATTTTCGAAAATAGACATCTTTAATGGTATATATATATATATATATATATATATATATATATATATATATATATATATATATATATATTCTTGATATTTAATATTATCCATTGTTTTTCCGTTGCACTGACTTTATGAAGTTAATATATTACTATTTTTGAGTAATTTTATCCACCATTTACTCAAAAATTACTCAAAAATAGTAATATATTAACTTCATATATATATATATAGTAAAAATTGACAATTTATGTTAAATAAGTAGTTATAGGCATACTAAAAGTCTTTGAATTTTAATATGCCTTTAGAATATAAAGTAAGTGAAATTTAATCTACTAAGCATTATGAAGTATAATTTCTTTAACTTAATTTATTTTTATCTTCAGATATTTTTATGATACTTGTATTTAAAGTTTTAAAATATTCTGTAGAGTAATTTGCACACTCCTAAAGCATATAATTTTGATTTATCCGTGGACAAACAGAGGTTCAGCCTCCTCAATTAATCCTTGAAAATAAAGAGTATTATCCAACACTTTACTCAAGCAAATGATAACCTGTGTGAAATTTTATCTTTAGAATTTAACTGGAGGAGTTAATGGAGGCCTTCACATTACAGATGTAACTAATGCTTCACGCACAATGTTGATGAATCTTCGCACACTCCAGTGGGATTCATCGTTATGCAAGTAAGATCCTATAAAAATTAATA
Source organism: Prosapia bicincta (assembly GCA_036971475.1). Classification (NCBI taxonomy): domain Eukaryota; kingdom Metazoa; phylum Arthropoda; class Insecta; order Hemiptera; family Cercopidae; genus Prosapia; species Prosapia bicincta. The sequence goes on along the minus strand of JBAIZL010000002.1, from coordinate 109,302,928 downwards.
ATAACTATACAAGTTAAAATTTTATATCTAATTTGTATAGATCTAGATTAAAATTTTAACCATGGTTAACATTTTAGTGACAAATTTCTTCAATGGAATTAAAAATCTTGTCATTCTTATGATAGGTTTGAAGGCAACCACAAAAGAATTTTAAGTATATGCTTTATAAAAGTATAATTTTCTGTTTATTTATTTCTAATTTCAAACAGAAGTTACTTTATGGAGACCCTAATTGTTTTACAATGTAAAGATTTTTATGTTTTATGAAACTGTATATAAGTATAGATAAAAATTAAAAATTATCAATCCTTTAATTTTACATTTTTTTAAAAAAAATTAGTGGTAATTTTCTCTAAACACTTGCAAATATTTACAAACTTGCATATAGTAGCATTTACTTATATTTGTTGAGGACAGCTGTTTCGGGAGATGTCTCCCATTGTCAACTCAGACCGTAAATCAATTACGGTCTGCGTTGACAATGGGACACATCTTCTGAAATGGCCGTCCTCAACAAATATAAGTAAGTGTTACTATGGGCAAGTTTGTAAATATTTACAAGTGTTTAGTGAAAACTAGTAGCTCATGTGTAGATGGAATCTACAAATATGTTAATTTTCAGATGAATACATTAAGCTTCTAGAATATCAAATGTTTTAGGTACAAAGATTTTTTTAAACTTGCAGATTCTTTGATATTCCCATGCATATTCTCCCAACTATTAAAAGTTCTTCTGAAATCTATGGCTACCTGGGCCAAGGACCTTTACGAGGTGTTCCTATATCTGGGGTAAGTAATATGTTTTTTTTAACTATTTATATTTCTTGAACATTTTGTCTTTAGTTTTTCTCAAGAAACTGCTAAATAAGTATATTGTATGCTAGTTAGTATTCAGTTTCCAATCAATTACTACCACTTTATCCACTCATTCTTAGATCTTCAACATCATAAATATGCATGAATTAGTTTTACCTTCCAAATATAGACCTATTGACTATAAAAATTACCCTTGGTTGTTTATCTTGCCAAAAAACCACTACTTACTGATTTATTCTCAAGCAACAATCTTGTCAGCAATTCACAGCATTGAAAAATGCACTGACCTAGCGTGAAACGAGTCTGCTGAATAAATCAGTAAGTAGTGGTTTTTTTGTCAAGATTAACAAACAAGTGTAATTTTTATAAAAATCTCAAGATGTACAACACAAAAACTGCAACTATTGACTATAGATTTATAGTCAAAAAGGGCTTGATATACTATGGTTCTTGAAAGAAAAAATCATTTTTTCAATTAGGATGTCTTGCATGTTTGGTTACACATATGCAACTTTAAACTTTTAGTAAAAATTTCAGATTATGTTTAGAAGTTTCTGAGAAAATGGGTTATGAAATAGGAATGTTGGATTCTTGAACCTTATATTTGATAAGTAATTTTTTTGGATTAAAATTAAGATTCTAGATGATGAATGTATGGATATACCTGGGTTTTGGACTAATTTTGGGATTGATACAGAATTTCTATCATGTCCTAGTTAATTTTGTGTAGATTTTGTGTATTATATGACTATATAACTTATTCTTTTGCAAGACCTACAGTTATAAAAGCTCACTGTGATACTCCAGTCTTTTAGCCATACCAGACAATTTTGGAACAGGTTAAAATTAACACTAAATTGTTCTGTATTGAAAATCTATTTTAAAATTTTTTCAAAGACAATTTGAAATGTCCTGGAGATTATTTAATCCATTTGGTATAAAAATAAAACATTTCTCAACTATCTAATTGATTCTGTTCGATATGTTATAACTACCTCTTTAAATCATGCCACATCTGCTATTTCTGTTCATTTAGTTACATCAAACATTATATTGTTAACAATAAAGAGGCCTACAGTAGTTCTAACTCTTTTGTTGAATCTACCAAACATAGTGATACTATTTTCACACATACTTCTAACTTAGAAATTAGGGCAGTATATAAATATTTATAATCAGTGCACAATTACAGCTGTGAATTGTCCTCTTTACTATTATTTTTACTGGTTCACTATTTGCTATCTTCCCTACAATTAAATCTAATGTTGTGCATGACCTTGTTCTGACTGGGAAAGAATTCCTCAGGCTATTCAGGTTATGTTTGTTCTAGAAATCCTTAAGATATCTTATGTTCAAAATACACTAAAATAGCATTGGTTTGTCGAGCACCTAGTAACTGCAAGAAATGAATCTAGAAGAGCAGATAAGCACAGAGCCGCAAAAAATCTAGAAATATAAATAAAATGCTAATTATACATTTTGTTAATGCATGTGAGGTTTTATCTTAAGCAAAGTAAGCTATTCTGTTGTCAATGACTTTCCAGTAAAATAGAAAACTATTAATCATGGTAATCTGAAGGATATGAATGAACTTTTACAAATAGCAGAGTTAAGAAATGAACGATTCTGTCTCATCTTGGATGTTTCCTAGATGTTCGAATCAAAAAGAGAAAATAATGCTTACTCTGACCTACTTTAACCCAAACATTTTTTATCCAAAATTATGTTATGCTTATTGTTTCCCAGACAACCAGAAAATGTCACCATTCTGTACTGTTGTGTTAAAATAAACATCTTGTCTATGATTTTTTATTATGCTTTTATGTTACTCTATGGTCTGTAACTGTGTTAACAAGTTTGGTCTCAGTCATGTTGCGATAGCGACTGTGAGAACATCAACTGTCTTATTTAGTTCAGGTTTACCAAATGTCAGTTTCAAAAAGTTCCCTTTTTACTTTTTTTCAATTTTTGTGATACACATTAATTTCAGTTCATTCTACATTCTGATGTAACAATAATTAATTATTGACATTCATGGATATTTTCATAATACTTATCTGAATTGTAAACGATGTGCAAACTGAATAACCTGTTAGAAATAATAATTTAAAGTGTTTAGGTGATCAGCAAGCAGCACTCGTAGGTCAGATGTGTTGGAAGCAAGGCCAAGCTAAGAATACTTATGGGACAGGCTGCTTTCTGCTATACAATACTGGAACGGCAGTAAGTTTAACTATAATTTACTACAATATTCATTTTGTAGAACTTCATTAGTATGATGAAAAGTTACAATATCCTTTTATTATTGTATCCCTCAAGTAACCCTCAACCTGTTATCAGACATGATTACTGACCCATATATACCTGTGTAGCCTTCAAGTGAGTTTTATGGGTCCTTAACTTGAACTAAGAAAATAGCCAACAGCAGACTTGTATATAGTTTTGTTTTCTCAAGTATTTTTTAATTTTTAGTTTTATTATTAAACTAGCTATACCCTGCCAGGGTATGAGAAATGAGGAACAGAAGAACCCATACGTTTAATAGAGGTTTATTTTGCAATACAGTAATACCTCGTACTTACGCGATAGGTGGGACCGGGCGATAACCGTATAAGTCGAAGTCGCGTAAGTCGGGGTATAATTTTACATACAATCACATAGGAATCATGTTAAATTGGGACCAAGGACTAAATAAACTAATAATTTAGAAGAAAAATGTATATGTATAAAAATCTTAGATACACAACGCAGAATTATCTCGTAACTCACTAATTTTGTTTTGTTTTGTGGCAGCAATACGCTCATTGTTGGAGTCTATGTTTTTCAGAATTTGTAAGCCTTGCTCAATTAAACTAAGCTCTTTTGTCAAGTTTCTAAGCACCATTTCGTCTTCTACGTAAACTGGGTCTAAAGAATATGCGCTTTAAGGTCTTGCTCACACATTTCTATGGGCTCATCAATTAATTGTCAGCTCCTGGTTGTGTAAATCTAGCAGTTCTTGAATGTCTGTTATCCACTTCTAAATTGAGTTGTCTGGCAAAACCGACACCTTTTTCAATCACATCAGCAATTTCATTAGAGTCTGGCACTGATTCTGCTTGAGCTTCAGTGAAGAAAAAAATAAACAGACTTTTTTCCAAACGCCATTCAAAGTTTTTTGTGAAATTTCATTCTAAAATTTCCAATAATTTTCAAAGGATCTAAGACATAAAATTGTTTCCAAAAATCTTCAACAGAGAGTTCGTTGTTCTGTCTTATAGTTTCATGCAGATGCGCGAATGATATTCTTGTGTAATAAGCTTTAAATGTTTTGATGACTTCCTGATCCAAAAATTGAAGCAAACTGGTTGTGTTTGGTTGAAAAAAAATCACTTTCACGCGTGTGTCAAAATTAGTTAAAGTATTAGAAGGATGGCCAGGTGCATTGTCAGGAATTACTTTAAAAGGAATTTGTTTACACCAACAATAACGTTAGCCTCGAGGTATGAAATGATGACCAAACCAGTCCACAAAAAGGAAGCTGTCACCTAAACCTTCCGATTCGACTTCCAAATCAGGGGCAAACTAGCTTAAGAAATAGGTTTTAATGCCCTTGGATTTTCTGAGCGATAAGCTATGAGAGTTTGCAACTTACAGTAGCCAGCTGTATTTGCGCCAACCATCACTGTCAATCGGCATTTGGCGGCCTTAAAATTTGGAAATATTTTATCTTCACACTCTATAAAAGTTATTTTAGGAATTTTTTTCCAAAACAGGACAGTTTCTGCTTGACTCGGACATGATTTAAAACTGCGTAACTTGGGAATTGCGTAAGACGGGGTAGCGTAAGTAAAGGTATTACTGTACTTCAGATGTTATTTTTTAATCAAACTGTTGCCAAAACCAATCTGATAAGAAATCTTTTCTCAGTTCCTTCTGTATGCAAAAATAAGTCACCCACCCTCAACTCCATCATTTATTATTTGCATTATATGGTCATAAATTCCCTTATGTTCTCGCATTAATTTGTGAATGCCTGATTGGACATATAAAGTTCAATGCCTTCGCTATTTTTAGCAACCTAACAGTCACCACTTTCTAAGATATTTGAACTTCTCTAAAAATGAGGGTTAACGAGTTTACTGCTGTCAGTTTATGTGGTACAGTTCCCAAAGGGAATTTTCACAAATAAGTGTACTAGTGCATATATATTTGTATATATTTCTATTTCCTCAATAGAATACTATTATTTATATTACTGCTTCAGGAAATTAGATAGATTTCACCTAAAGTAGTGTGATTGGTAGTTGCATTAAATTACCTATAATTAAATTTTGAAACAAAAATCACTTTAAAATTATTTATTTCTGTACAAAGTTTTTCAGTAAAGAATTAATAATAAATATAGTTTATTTTGTAATAAAACTTTCAACCACTAGGAAATTTTCAATCCCAGGGAAGACCATGACTACCTTAGATAATTGACCCTCCCCATACATCCCTCTTACTCCCAGAACCATAGGCCATTTCTTTGCTCCTACCATTAATCTTTCTATTAATAGGATCTCTCTATGAACTTGATGAGAGGCTTATACACTGATAGGAGAGGGTCCTGATAAGACGCTGCATACTTTTCATGATTTTTATTTCTTAAACCAGGGGAATTTTTTTCCTAACTTAATCCTATTTATTAATAATGGTCCTTACCTTTTTCTTCATTGGATATTATATTCTAGTTGAATGTTCTTATTAAATCTTTGTTCTAAATTAAAATATAAATAAAATTTTTGATCAGTTTGCTACAAGTTTTAATAGAGGGAGGCCACCAATCAGGAAAGAGGGAAGATTTAATATTTATGCGGAAGTTGTTAGCGTCAATGAAAAAATCACTGATTGTATGGGAATTTTGATAATTCTGCTACGATATCAGGAATCGTATTGACTAATAAAATTCTAATTTTAAATTCACAATAATTTGGATACAGACACATGAAATCAAGCGTTAATTTGTCCAGTCTACAATGTCTCTCAGCAGCAGGCATAGCGATAATCTCTCTGAGTCATCTGCATATACTGTGTATAAATGATTGCTCTCAAGGTCTAATAAGATGGTTTTATACCCACCCAGGACCAAGTCCCGAGTCTGAGGGTATGACTGTTAGGTAAGGCCAACCTAGAGTGTATAAATGTCTAATTACACCACTTGGACTGAACATACTACGGGTTATTGAAGATAAGGAAAACCTGACTATTCAAAAGATTCTATTAGTCCAGAGTAGTTCTGGAAAGGCAGTAGAAACCATAGTGTCTGGTTGGAGTTTGTCTCGTCGCAGGAGTGGGCCAGTTGTTAGTCCAAGCTTTACAATAAAACCAAAAGGCTGTTATAGACTGGTGTCTTGTGCCTGACTCTAGTCATCCGGGTGGGAGTCATGAGTTTGAGTTTTGATTCATGGGGTAGTGGGTTTAAATGATGGACTGTAGATATTCTCCTCATTACGCATCTATCTTTGGGGCTTAGAGGTAAGAACTGAGAGGCTAGGTATCTAAGTAATTACTGTTCTTTTTTTCACCATTTTCATTTCTCCTTACAAACTTTCACAAAGCTAATGTGTGTAAAATATTTTTACTTCCACCCCTTTCTTATCACAGTGTTTATTAATTTAGTTTCTATCTCATACATAATGTTTTTTAAAACCTTTTCTGCAACTTGATGGCACAACACATTCACTGCTACAGACAACACACGCAACCGACCCTGTTAACTTATTCAAAATCCATTTATGACACTAAACAAATTGGAAAATGGCATCTGCGATGACGTTACAGGACCCAGTTACAATACGCTGGGTGAACACTGTGGGCAATTTTCTTAATGCTTGCCTATAAAAAACCTATAAAAGGTCACGCTCGGAAGAAAAGATGTAAAAATACTATAGAGTTAAATTGAAAGTATTGTATTTACAACCCCAACTTTTCATCATCACACCCATCATGAATTATACATGGTGTTTTGAAAACCAACCAAAAGAAAAAACCAATCGGTTTTAGTTACAATAGTTTTTTCATCCAGTAAATAGGATATGTTTTAAACCAGTGGTATTACTCCAGGATTGCACTGGCTCCTTGATCATCCTCTTTGTAATTGTTTTCTCTATTAATTTCACCAGAATAATGTGATAAGTTATCATTTGGCATGTCAAAATCATTATCCCAAACATGTGCAACATCCATAAATATAGACAAACAAAACGAGACCACGTCCAATTACGTAATAAATAACAATCCCACCCAAAGGGAAAATGGAGCACAATAGAAACTTGACCAATAGAATAGCTACAATAATTTAAGCATAACATGTTTATATCTTCGACAAGAATTGAGCTCATCCTGAGGCTTATATATCAACATTTATATACCACTTTACTGATAAAGCCGTGATTTATCCGTGGGCTCATTGTTGATTAAGCGAGAAATGTATGTTGCTATAATTGACAAAAATCAATTCCTTGGTTGACGCAAATCAACAGCCTACAGGATAACCAATGAAGTCCTTATATTATATCCTGGCGACATACAAACACAATTGCAAGCTCACATCATGTAATACATCTACACGCATGTTAAGGGATATGTAACGGAATGATATTTGGCATCTAAGATTGTGGTAGTCTACAAAAACTTTTCTGAAGCATCCTGGAGTAAAGTTCAAATGCAATTAAATAAACGCTAACAATTTACATTGCGTGAGGTTTAACAGCGTCCTTTGTTCTACTCTAGCATTTGACTACTAGCCTAAATGAAAACATTATACAATACATATATCGTCTCTTTCGTAATGGCGTCTCTATGCAGAAGCAGAGAAACGCATTTAAAGACCATGTCTACATCAAACTATTACAATATTATCATTTAGTTAATTAGAGCTGTTTACACTTTAAACATGACACTGATGTTTTCTGAAGTGTTGGGTTTTGACCCCGCACTGTATATATTGATACCAGAGCTGATGTTTAGTTTTTTGGTGCCAGGGGCAAGATTTCATCAGGTGTCTCTCCCAAATGCAGTTCCACCCAAAATTACACCTATCTGTAAAGATTGAAATACACAAGTGACGGAACACAACATTAACAAAATAAATGTAAACATATGTAGTTAAACACACAATGAGTGACATGATGATTTGGGACGACGTGGTGGGAACCGGGCCACATCAGGTCAATTAGCTCATTAGCAGTTGCATGGCAAGTTTCTTTTTACCATCGTTGTAGCAAACCCCTCCTCCCTAGACAGCACCCCAGAATACAGTGCTCGAGGCAATCGCCCTTCCCATGTGACTGAATAATCTTCTGAATACAGATAACATAAATGGAGTCGAAATTGTTACATCCTTCATAATTTTGCTTGTAAAGGCAATGGGATGAATTTTTAGGCCAGATAAACACATTCGTTTATGGAATGGCAAATCTTTGGGCTCAAATCTCACCCAGAAAAGAATAAAAGTGAAGGATAATTTTGATGCAGAAGCTGTGTATATGTATAAAAAACCCCTATGTAATTATTGTATTGTTTTTTTTTATCTATACAGTCATACATGTAATAACTGTGTTTTTGGTGAGTTCTACGAAAGGCTTACTTACTACTATTAAAGGAAAAAAAGTAAATAAAACATATTAAAATTTATTGATGATTAATTTTTTTTTAAATTTAAACTAAACATTTTTAAACCTTGAAAAAGGAACATGAAATATATTATTTTGAGAAAGTAAAATCGGGAAACAAATCTGAATTATATTGGGGATTTGAAAATAATATCTGAGTGGCCACCCTGTTTATTATATTTTTGTGTAAATTCTATAATTAATATAAGAGCTAAACCATCTCTACTTTGAATAAATACTACAAGGAAATAATTTATTGTTATTAAAAGATATTAATTATATCGTAAGTTATTTAGTAATACCAAAAGCATCTCAAAATATATTTATTTTTAACATAAGTAGGTTAAAAAGTTATGTTGTATATTAAGTTGTTTTTGCTGCTCTGTAAAACAATATTTTATTTCTCTTCTCTGAGAAAGTTTACAAAAAGAAATAAATGATCATGTGATTAGAATACTTAAATGTTATATAGATGGTCCAGTCAACACATGGATTACTGACGACAGTGGCTTACAAAATGGGAGTCACAGCCCCAGTTATATACGCTTTAGAAGGATCTGTTGCAGTTGCCGGTGCCTGCATTAGATGGTTACGAGATAATCTTCAAATTTTGAAATCAGTGTCACAATCAGCACATCTTGCAGAAAAAGCTTGTAGCCAGAGTGAAATTGCATTTGTTCCTGCATTTTCTGGCCTTTATGCTCCTTATTGGAGAAAAGATGCACGTAGGTACGATTCTTTTTTCACATAAGTTTAGGTTTTTATTAATTTTCAAGATCATAAATATTTGTAGAGGAATGAATATATTTTAAAAGGAAAATGATTCTGTTGAAAATTTGAACTGTATTTATATCATTTGTTATGATGAGCTGTTCCATTTTGTCAAGGACAAATTAAGAGAAAACTAGTATAATTTTTTAAACAGTACCATATTGGAGATTCTTAAATTTTATCTTAAAAGGAAATTCAAAAGCTAAAAAGATTCAAACAATTCAAAATACCAAATATTACACAGAGAAATGACAAAAACACTAAAATTTTAGTATACCGTGAGGTAATGTTCAATGTTTTGGGTAAAACTACTTACATATAGTTTTATAGTTTATCCCAGAAAATTCAAAACTCACTTGATATAATTTAAAAATTATATTTTATAAGACGTTTAGCAATTTATATAAAACACTTATAAATTTTACTTACATTTTATAAAATGTATACGAGAATTATAATGATGATTATCAAGTACAAGAAATTATAACTTCTTTGTTGTAATTATAAATTTTAAATAAATGTTAATAATATTACTATAATTGAAATGTGTTTACTTTATAAATTCAAAGAAATAAACGTTTTGAATCTAGAATCATAATGAAGGTTTTATGAAAGAATCATAATGAATTAAAGGTTTTAATTAATCATAATGAAATATGAGAATTTTTAGTATATACTTGTTACTGCTCAACTTTTACAGTGTGATATGTGGTTTAACTTTTGATACAAAGAAAGAACACTTAATAAGGGCGGCTCTAGAAGCAGTATGTTTCCAAACCAGAGATATTTTAGAAGCTATGAATCGTGACTGTGGTATCCCATTAACAAAACTACTTGTGGATGGAGGAATGACTGTAAACAATTATGCAATGCAGATGCAAGCCGATTTTTGCGGAATACCAGTTGGTATGTTGCATATTCTTATTTATATATACAATTGTATATTTTGTAGTCCTTTATAAAAAAATGTTTTTAGTTCTATTGTGTTAAATTTGCAGAAGTATAAGTTACTTCATGTGTTTGTGAATTGTTTAGCACATGCATACTCTATCTGAAGGCCACTTCCTTTCTACAACAGTTTTATAGATAGTAATTTTATGTTTTACTTGGCATATTTATAAGACTTTCAAAACACCTAACTTTCTGAACCTAAAGCTACAAGTTTAGAAAAACATTCCAAAGACTATGTGCAGTTGAAAGTTTCATGGAAAAGCTAGCTCTTAGGCAATACTGCCTTCCATTGGCATGAACATTTAATTATATATTCATGTAATTAATTAAAAGACATTTTTAATTTTACATTTTCAATAACATTTACAATTTATTTTATTTTTTTATAAAGTAAATATGCCACACTATGTATTTTATCAATCTATAACTAAAATCCTACACAGGAATTAATTTTGACACCTCTGTGTTTTTAAATAAGACAATTATATGAAATAAATTGTTTACACTTTCCACAGTGGCATTTAGTAGTTCTCTTTAGCGTGGAATTCCTTGAAACAGTTTCAAGCTATAAGAGTAAACATAATTTGTTCTTCCAGGTGGCAACGACTTTACATGCTGTGGTTGGATGCATTTTTGCAGCTGTAGGAGGTATTTTAAATGAAAAGTGAGCTTACTGTTTTGATGGAAACGTAAAGTTGGAGGTGTTCTCGGTGCTTGGCCCGGTGTTTAATACTGAAATTGTACTATTCATATTGATCATTTATAGTAGGGGAGATGCACAATCTCATATCAAAGGGGAGCCAAAGAGTGAAAGGTTGAGGACACTGATTTGCCATGTGCAGAAATATTTCCAAGAAAAAATTTAAAATTATTTTTATCACCCTTTTTTACTTTAAAAAAATTAAGAATATTAAAATGTTTTAAAGAAATTTGATATATAATTAAATAAGATAGCCACAGGGGGCAGTAATTACATTTTCAAGCTTACATTCGAGTATAGTACTCGGTAACTTTAGTTAATGCTAGTTGCCATGAATGGGATCCTGTATGTTGCCATGCTAGTTGCTAGCTTGGGATCCTGTATTTATCTCCATACCGTAATTCCCACATATTCTTGGTTTCATCGATATCGTTCTTTATATTGGCTATTCTACTTTACATGTCTTGATCTTTAGGCCAATCAAAGCTCTTTTACAAACAAATATCTATTTTGTGAAGTGTAACCGAGAGTTAGCAGACAGTTGTTTGATAGATGTGGGTTTGGTCAGATAGTGAGTGATTTGTTAGTGGGAGTCGTGGTTTTTCAATTTAAATGTATCTTTCAGTTATTTAGTTTATTAAATTTTTAATTGTTAGAGATATTACGTTATAGATATAATTACTATATAATTACTAGATACTTTAGGAAGCGATTCAATACGAGATATGTTGCTTTTAGACAGTGACAGTGACAATTAAACCGATCTAGGCCGAGGTAAAATCGACATATTTTTTATTGGTGATCTAAATGAAAATATAAATAACCTGATTTTATATTCGTATTTGCAATGCTCTCGACCATTCCGGAGATGATGATGATGACCCACTTATGAAAGTTCATTTATACTGGTCAGCGCATCACCAAATGGCTCAACGGCCAAGGGTGGGAGTTGGCTAGTAAAGTAAGTATATTCTAATCAATTAAATCAACTCTCAAAGGAGAGTTTTCTAAATTTTAAAGGAAATATTTCTAAATTACATTTCTTTTAGCTTTAAAATGATATATAACATGTAATATTTATTTTTATTCCAATGTAAAATATGTGTAGGGGACTGCAGTGATGTACAGTGTTGCTATTTTATTTTTTTGACGTTTTTCTATATTTTTCAAAGAAGCATAACACCATCTACATGTAAAAAATCAATTAATATGTATATATTTCCTAAAGCTTGTTTCATTCGTTCTACAAAAATGTATTATTTGTTTTAAATATGGTATTTATTATATGTCAGGAATTTTTTATATTTTACCTAAAAACCTCCAGGCAGATAGAAACGGGCATCTATTGAGGGGCTAGGGTTCATGTGTTAATGATATATTAAAAAAGGTAAAAAAGAAATATTTATTTTAAAATGAGTTAAATTAAAATTTTTTGGATAAACATATTGTAATAAGTAAATCATATAAGAAAAAAATGAATTTTGATAGGCACCCTGGGTCTGCAGAAAATAATCAATGACACATAACTCGTGACTGTAATCTGCAATGGGTTAACTGTAAATATATTTGTAGAAATAAGTTAACATTTAGAAATTATTCCCAACAATCTATATTTTAGAAGGTGCATTAATTTAATCCACAAAAGAACGACATTCTTGAATGCATTTTTTATCCAGTCTTTTCAAACTTGTTCATATTTGACTATGCATTTCATAGCAGTTTTGAGTTTGTCATTGCTAGAAAAAATGATGTTCTAGTAAATGAATTTAAAAGTGTGGCAAACTTGGCTCCTATTTTCTAAAGCAAATAAAAATATTGTTGGGAATATAAGATAGATATTTACTTGCATTTACAGAATTAATCTTTAGAGCCACTTTCAACACATTTGCTGTGGATGACGTGGATCTGAGTACCAATATACTGGAACTACTTGCAGTCTCTTAAAACTACTACTCTTTGTCTCATTTTGTTCCTTCAGTGTGCAATATATTTGATTCAAACTCGTTCACTTGATTTGACTATGCATCACATAATGTTTGCTCTAAAATACACACTCAACTTCTGAGAATTTGTCGGTTATTAATTCGCTTTGCAGATACTTTCAATTTGTGTAAAAATTTAATCAATTATTCATCTGACATCTTGTGGGATGTCAATTAATTTTCGTAGATATCTTGATCAGGCAACATAAAGGACCAAGTCAATCAGTTTATCACCAGACACAGATATTACCTCTAGCCCGAGTAAACAGTGCCCCTAACAGAACTACTACCAAGTAAACATTGTGTTGAAAAAAAGGGAGCTACTGCTGCTAAGTATTCTTCAGCCTTGATGTTTAGTTGGTCGGGTAGTAGTATCAAATGAGTATTTATTAATGAAATGCAAATTAGGTGACTGGTTACGGTAGTGCTATGATTAAGTTGTTATTACTGCAGTGAAAAGAAATTACAGATTGTTGTGCTTTTAGAGGGACTTACACAAAAATAATCCAATTAAAGATTTTATGCATACAAAATATTTCATTTCCTTCATATGTTCAAAAGTGTTGGGATAACTTTTCGGCTACATCACTTGTAAAATCATTGAGACCTTTTCTATCTGAAGTGCAAGACATTATGAGCTTTATAAAAACAATGTAAAATTATAGCCAAAGATAAGATGACTGAAAGGAAGTCATTATTTTGAAAAATTGAACGGTGTGAAAGTGCAGAAGAAGGAGATGTTACATAGGGGTTTGAAGTGAAAGTGCAGAAGAAGGAGATGTTACATAGGGGTTTGAAGTGAAAGTGCAGAAGAAGGAGATGTTACATAGGGGTTTGAAGTGAAAGTGCAGAAGAAGGAGATGTTACATAGGGGTTTGAAGTGAAAGTGCAGAAGAAGGAGATGTTACATAGGGGTTTGAAGTGAAAGTGCAGAAGAAGGAGATGTTACATAGGGGTTTGAAGTGAAAGTGCAGAAGAAGGAGATGTTACATAGGGGTTTGAAGTGAAAGTGCAGAAGAAGGAGATGGTACATGGGGGTTTGAAGTGAAAGTGCAGAAGAAGGAGATGTTACTTAGAGGTTTGAAGTGAAAGTGCAGAAGAAAGAGATGTTACATAGGGGTTTGAAGTGAAAGTGCAGAAGAAAGAGATGTTACATAGGGGTTTGAAGTGAAAGTGCAGAAGAAAGAGATGTTACATAGGGGTTTGAAGTGAAAGTGCAGAAGAAGGAGATGTTACATAGGGGTTTGAAGTGAAAGTGCGGAAGAAGGAGATGTTACATAGGGGTTTGAAGTGAAAGTGCAGAAGGAGATGTTACATATGGGTTTGAAGTGAAAGTGCAGAAGGAGATGTTACATAGGGGTTTGAAGTGAAAGTGCAGAAGAAGGAGATGTTACATAGGGGTTTGAAGTGAAAGTGCAGAAGAAGGAGATGTTACATAGGGGTTTGAAGAAAAAGACAACTACTCTGAAGTTAGACTAAGAAGTGATGACAATATTGTACAAGATTGGATAGTCTCCAGATCTGATAACAATGAGAATCACTTTAACATTAGTTTATGACTATCCGAACTTTAAATTTTATAAATTTGTAAAAACTTACTGAGACAGAACGTTTTCGATCGATATGTGGCGATCTTCATAAGTGTCTTCTGCTTGGAGTTGTTGGGTTGAGCAGTGACGGTTTTAAAGGCGGGTTTTCGATAGTATCAAAGAGTATGTGTGATTTGTATTGGGTTTGTTTGTTTAGTATGTTTGTATTTTGTGTTTTTTTGTGTATCCTGTTTCTTTTATGCTATTGCATAATGCTGAGTTGGTGTTTTGTTTGTGTTCCTTGACTCTTTGTTCAAACTAGTCACAAACTAATGTTAAAGTAATTAAGATTCAACGAACGTAATGGACTACAAAATTCAAGAATGAAAATAATATGAGTGATGACAAGTCAAGAGATTATTAAAGCTCCTATTTACAGTTAAGATGCTAGCATCTTAATTGCAGTTACAACATTGTTAGCATCCTTCTGTCATGTATTAAAAATCATGATGAATTATCATTTAAAATCATTGTGTAGTTAACAAATTTACAAGATATTGTAAGAAAATATTAAAGATTAGCATAGAAATGATAAATTTCATGGTTTAGCTTAAATGTTATTATTTTTATTGTAAAACATCATGGAAAATTATTTTATAAATCTTTTTTGTAAATTTATTAATATAGATTACAGTAATTTGTTTGGATTTTGTTTTGTAGATTATTTATTTCAGAAACCTGTAAAACACTGAGACTTCTTTCTAGATATTAAACTTAATTAAACATTTTTTGTAGATAATTTGCAAATTCAGTAATTTGTGTAAGTTCTAACAAATTATTAGGACTTGACTGTATTTGAAAATTAATTTTGTCGCCTTATTATTTTATGATTAAAGAGTATATATACACTTAGTACAAATTATTATGTACCATGGATAGTGGATAATCATATTTCTTTAGAAATAACCAAATTTTTCTACTCTTGGATGTAAAAACTTTACCTGTCTGTAGTTTCCTTAATTTTTTTTATAACAGAGGTTTTATTCCTAAATATGAAAATTAATTTTTAAATTATAATCATTTGGCTGAAACTGTTATAAAAATTTCTTTTAATATCAGTACCTAAATGTATTTTTAAAAGTTGTTATAACGCATTTTTATATTAAAGTTCTGTAAACCAAGAATTTGGAATGTTTTAAATTATAGTATGATTTTCACTTTGTGGGTTTAAAAAAAAGTTTTTAATGAAATTTATATCAAAATATGAACATGTTAAATACCTTGTAGTTTTGGTTTTGTTTTTAGTTCGGCCTTTGATGACTGAGACAACGGCGTTAGGAGCAGCCATGGCTGCTGGGAGTGCAGAAGGCATTAAAGTTTGGGATCTTAAAACTATTCAGCCCGTTCCAAGTGATACTTTCTTGCCTGCTATTACTGAAGATGGTTCGTATATAGTTTTCTGACAAGCAGTGGTACACAAAGTGCCCCAGGGAGAAACTTTCAAGACTTTTTCCTCAGGGGAAACTAATGAAGAATTTTCATCAAACATAGGTCTGAAAACGCTTAGTTAATATGTTATAGCTGGCAAAAGATTTTGCCTAGATTTCAGTTTCCTCTTTACAATGGAACTATACTATAATTTGTAGTGAAGGACATTAATTGAGGTGTAAAATTTAGTGTATTTTATGTAAAACGAACTGATAAATTAAATAAAGTAGGTCCCACACTTGTAACTAGTGTAATGTGTAACAACTAACAAAATACACAAATTTTTATCTAAAAATTCCGACACCTCGGATTACATGAAAATACATTCCTATACTTTAGAAAAAATACGAGTTCCAATAAAGTCTAATACTATAATTAAAAATGCTCAAGATAAATTTATAGAACTTAATTGATTATAGTACTTACATAAAGTAATGTTGCTTTGGAATATATTACTCATCACGGTTGCTACATTTTTTAGAAAAAGTTTTTATGTGTCTTCTGCTTATTAGATTGATTTTGTGCTACGGTCTTGCGTAGACGTCTTAGCAGAAGCACATCTGTTGGAATGGTGTCTGTATATTCTTCAATATAGGATAGTGTAGTTTCCAAGGCGGTTGTTTTCACCATAACTAATTTCTCCTTCTTGTACTGTCTCAGCCGAACCTTCATTTTTATTCTCGTCATCACAGACTTCAGTAGTTTTTTTTACTATTTCAGTTATCATAACATCTGTCATCTCATATTGTTAACATCGGAATTTTCACAACCTTGAGGTTTCTTGATAAGAAATGTCAAATCTGTTTCTTCTTCTGGATCAATAACACAGTCACCAGTTTCATTATGGCTCAATTTTATTCCAGGACTTACTTGATATTTCTTCTTTTATTTTGTTCCATGATTAAGTACACAACTCTCTTAGTTGTAATTTTTTTAGAAAGCCTATAATGCTTTCTTCCCCTTCAATCACTTCCAAGAGAGATTCTAGAAGGTAACGTGTGTTTTTTTCACATAAATTCCAGAACACACTGATCTGACGACTGGATTAGGCTGTAACATTTACGAAAAGATATAAGGCATGGATATCATCAGAGCACAGTTAACCTTGATCAGGGTGCAACTGTGCATTGTCTAACAGCAAAATAAGTTTCCAAGGTAAATTCTTAGCTTTAAAAACTGTTTGCTGTTTCTTTTATGTGATTGTAGAATGCTGAGTTGGTGTTCTGTGTGTGTTCCTCGACTCTTTAATCAAACTGTGCAAAATGCAACAAATTCTACATTGTCAAACATGTTGCAGCTTCAAACAAAGAGTTGAGGAACACAAATAGAACACCAACTCAGCATTCTACAATCACATAAAAGAAACAGTATACAGATACACAGACATTCACCATAACCTAGAAATCTTACACATCAACTAAAAAGGACACCTCACACTAGAACAATATGAAATTTACAAAAACACAAAATACAAACATACTAAACGAACAAACTCAATACAAATCATACATACTCTTTAATTCTATCAAAAACTTGCTTTAAAAACCATCACCGCTTAACCTAACAACAACTCCAAGCAGAAGACACTGATGAAGTTTGCCACGGAGTGATTGAAAACATTCGGTCTTAGTACTATTTCTCAAATTTACAAAATTTAAATTTTGGATAGTCATTATTTAATATAAAAGTGATTAATTACTATAAATATTTGAAAAATATTTAAAGATTTGATAAAAAATATTTTAGCCGTGTTTCAGTCAGCTTACACTAGCAAAACAAATTAGTATCGTAAAATTTAAAATTGAACAATATATGCCAATCAATTTGTTATTTTAGAGCTTCTATTTATAGTAGGTGTGCAGTACTAACAGGTGATCAAGAATTAAAATAGTATACTTTGTTTTAAATATTTTATACTCATTTGTCATACAGATGAAGATAATATAAATTGATATCAGTTTAAAAATACTGTTTTAATTTTCTATCGAGAAATATGCCAATATAAAGGATTGTCTGTAGCGGATATAGTAATGGAAATTCAGGAGCTGCTCAGTGTGAATATCAGGAATGGCTGATGCTGAATGTGAAAACCTTTTCTTCAGTGTCTGCAGAATAATGAATAAGTTATTTCCAAAAACATTCATTTTCTGTTGAATGCCAAAAAAATCGTGTTCGTAAAATATATCAAGTAATTCAACATATGCAATGTAGCCGAGGCACTTGTACAATGCATATTGTGTATCTCTCTTTTGTTTATCATAAAGCAAGTACCGTGCATTGTTTTCAAAATGAACTTTTTTAATATTTCTGTTTGTCTATTATTGGTTTATTTTACACCATTCCCTCCAAATTTTGTGTATTTGTTAATAATTTAACGAAGTTAATGTACTTCAAACCCACACAAATGTTTTTTTTTGAGGTCGAGGTTTCCATATTTTGTCAGACATCTTAAACATTAATTTAGTTACCGGTCTGGGACCAGTTTTATTCAATTTTTCAGTTTATTTTACATAATGCATCTCTAAATTTTACAACTCAATTAACACACTACAAATTTCAGTATGGTTTTGTAGTAACGGGGAAACTGAAATCCAGCAAATTTTTTTGCCAGCTCTATCCTGTTAATGAAGCATTTAATAAGTTAATAAGTACTTTTTTCTTTAGTTTTGCACTAAGAACAAGCCCTGAAAGTTTTTTTCCTTTCTCATTGAGACATCTTTACATTCTAATATTAAATACAATATGAAATATTTTATACATGTTGATTAAAAAAAAAGACTTTTTCATCTAGATGTAATAAGGGTTAGATGATGATTATGATAGGGTGGTTTTGTGTTAGTTTGTGTTTCTTTTATTATTTTATTTTGGAGTCTCTAAGGTTATAAAATTAGAGGGTTTTAGCATTTGGCTAAGAGGGTTGTATTCACTGCTATGCATTCTATATAAATTGGCATCTTCCAAGTGATTACATTCATTGTTGAGGAAGTGTATGATGCAATAACATTTGGTAACTGTTTAGCAAATGATATTTTGGAGTATCTAAGGTTATAGCATTAGAGTGGCTCAGAGGGTTGTATTGACTGCTAGTTATTCTATATAAACTGGCATCTTCCCAACTGATTACATTCAGTGTTGAGGAACTATATGATGCATTAACATTTTACAACTATTTAGCAAATGAAATTTTGGAGTATCTAAGGTTATAGGTTTATGGTGATTAAGAAGGGTTGTATTGACTGCTAGCTATTCTATATAAACTGGCATCTTCCAACTGATTACATTCAGTGTTGAGGAAGTGTATGATGCATTAACATTTTACAACTATTTAGCAAATGAAATTTTGGAGTATCTAAGGTTATAGGTTTATGGTGATTAAGAGGGTTGTATTGACTGCTAGCTATTCTATATAAACTGGCATCTTCCAACTGATTACATTTAGTGTTGAGGAAGTTCCAAACGTCTCTCTAAGTTATGGGAATAAGTATGGAAATATTAATTTTCCTTACTGTATTGGTGTCAAGGGCTTTCAAATTTTGAGTATTCTAACACTACAAATTGATAGTTTCTATCTGGTTTTATAGCTGAAGCAGAAATATCAGGTTAGGTTAGGTATTATTTTTGGGATGGTTATTCAAATCTTACTGTGTGTGAAACCAAAGCTACTTGCCACTTGAGACATATGCTAAAAACATTATGTTTATGCTACAAACAAAAAAATAAAAATTGACCAAATGACAAGTGTATGAGGTAAAATATGAATGATTGCATTAGTTTGTTAAGGCTTTAGATATAATACAAATTAATTTAATATAGGCCTAATTAAAAAACAAAATGTCCTCATAAACAATTTTTTTGTGAATGCGTTTTCAATTTGATTTTTATGACCAAACGTATTTTCAATGTATATGGTCCATCTTGAGATTTTACTTGACTTAGTAGTGCAACATAAAGTTGACCATGTGTAAAAACAGGTAAATACAGGTTTGGTCGATTGATGCTTTACTTATAGTTATTGAAAATGTAAGTCTTAAACAAAATTGGTTTATTTTCGTTTGAAATGCCATGTTAGGATCTGTTGATATTAATTTAATTATTGGTAAAAGTATGTTTTTTTTCCAGAACCAGTGATTATTTCTAATCTGACACACTTGTCGTACATATCAAGTACGGTATTATTATTATTACTAAAACTCGGAGGGACCTTATCGGTGTAGAGCACTTAGCTGTAGCCTTTGTACTCTCTTCCCATCCCTACCACAGGACTAGCTTAGTGGATACCTACCTCTTTGCAGAAATCAAGTACCCACCTGATGCTAGATCTTCTGATATACTCTGGTGTACATACCTGCCAGCCAAACCACTTTCTCCTTGCAGCTCCCAAAGCAGGACACTCACAGAGTACGTGGATTGGGCTTTCCTCTTGGTCCTCGTCGCATCTCTTGCACACAGGGGACCTAGATTTTCCAATTTTGTATTGGAACCCCCTCAAATTCCCATGGCCTGTAACCAGCTCTACAGTAGCTCTGAGTTGATGTCTACTTAAGGAGAGTAGTTCTTTGCCCCACACATCTCCTGAGTAACCCCACAGTACCTTGGATTTGTTACACCCCAAGGTTACATTCCATTCTTCCCTGCACAACCTGTCTATATGTGCCGTAATCCTCTTGCGCCCCTCCCGAGGCGGCATGCCCACTGCCCTCAGCAACGGTCCTTGGGTTATACACCCTTGTTTTGCTAAGGCGTCAGCTCTCTCATTCCCTATCCAGCCAGAATGTCCTGGAATCCAGGTTAGGTTGAGTGAATTATGCTTACTCAGCTCTGCTAGAGAAGCCATAGTCTCAGCCACCAACCTAGAGCTGGTACTAGCCTTACCTAAAGCCTTCAGAGATGCCTGACTGTCCGAGCAAATCCAGATGGTCTTGCCCCTCCTGTCAGACCCTATTATTTTCTCAGCACATAGTTTGATCGCGAGCACCTCCCCCTGGAAGACAGAGTTGTAGTCCTCCAGGCGATGACAAAATCTGTCTTGGTGTCTCGGTCCACTAAATCCTGCTCCCACTCCTTCCTTCATCTTGGACCCATCGGTGAACCAGATTTCACCATGTCTGGGTCTATACTCCGCCCATGCCTCTCTTGCAGGAATAAGGATTTTGTAGTTTCCTTTTCCCCTTTTAAGAGACAGTATCTTATCCTGAGGTTCTATCCAGAGCTCTTTCAGTGAATCCCCAAATAGCTGTTTATGAAGTTTGCTACTTGTCTTCCACTGCCCAGTACAGCTTAGCCGGTATGCAGTTTTCATTGCCTCCATCCTAATTTGAAGACTCAAGGATGGAAAACCCAACATAACCCTCATGGCCGCACATGGTGTGCTTCTCCTTGTAGCAGTTATGCCTCTAAGGAAGAGTCCCTGCGCGCGGTCCAGCATTCTTTTACTTGTTTCTTTCTGTGCCCTGTCCCACCAGATGATAGAAGCAAAGACCAACCTCGGCACCACAATGGCGGAATAAATCCAGTTCATTTGACGTGGACCCAAACCCCATCTCGTGCCTATTGCTCCTCTGCATTGCCAGAACATGGCTATGGCTTTTTTGCACTTATCCTCCAAATGCTCACGCCAGAGTAGCTTCCTATCCAGAATAACTCCCAGATATTTAGCACTCTCAACGTAGCTTATTTTAGTATTACCAACTTCCATCATCTCCAGCGATTTAGTTTTATATCGCCTAGTGAAGATGAGTGCCACAGATTTCTCTCCTTGAATGCATAGTGCATTCTCCCTGCACCATGCTTCTGTTACCTTGAGTGCCTCTTGAAGCAGGTCTTTGAGGACCTCTTCAAATGGTCTCCTAACAAGGATAACTATGTCATCCGCATATCCTACCACCTTGACACCCATTCCACTGAGTGTCCTTAGTAGGCCGTCCACGACAAGGCTCCACAGCAAAGGGGATAACACTCCACCCTGCGGGCAGCCCTCCGAGACCATCCCATTTATCGTGCACCCCATCCAGGATGCAGTGCTTATCCGGTTTTCCAAGGAACTCATAATCCAATTTATAATTCCATCAGAAATCCCATGATCCATAGCTGCTCTCTTGATGACCAGTCTAGAGGTACTATTAAAAGCCCCCTCCACATCAAGAAAAGCCCCAATACATATTCCTTTGTTGTTGATCTGACCCTTAATAAAATCTACGACCGACAACAGCGCAGTCTCCATTGACCTACCAGTTCGGTAGGCGTGTTGGTCCTGATGAAGCGGATACTGCTTCAAAGGTCCCTCCTTCAAATAGTAGTCCACCAGCCTTTCCAATGTCTTTAACAAGAAAGATGTGAGGCTGATAGGTCTGAAGTCCTTTACCTCTGTGTAACCTTTCCTCCCCGGTTTGGGGATAAAGATAACCTTCGTTTTGAGCCACTGCCCAGGCGTGAAACCCAAGGCAACACAGCCTCTGAGTAATCCTGTCAGTGGCCCTATTATTTCCTCCAAGCAATTTTGTAGTAGTGCTGGAGTAATGTTATCTAATCCAGGCGCTTTAAAAGGCTCAAAAGACAGAATCGCCTCTCTCACCTTTTGCGCTGAGATCACCTGCCCAGCAATATTCCAGTCCGCCCTTAGCCCAGTATGTCGGAGGTTTTGAGCACCGTCCCCTACCGGTCTAATATCGGGAAAACTGTTCCTCATAAGCAGACGCAGTGTTTCCTCCGGGGTGTCAGTAAAGCTACCATCAGTCTTCTTGACAAACTTAAGCTCTCCCCTCGGTCCACCTGCTAACACCTTAAACAGTTTAGCAGTGTCACTCAGTGTGCTTGTCTCTGAGCACCACTTTTCCCAAGAAGCACGTTTAACCTCTTTAATAAGATTTTTATAAAGACCCTGGCTGTCTTTATATGCCTGCCAGGTCTCCGCCGTTTTCTTCTTCTTTGCCCTATTAAAGAGTCTTCTAGTCTCTTTCCGTCTTGCCTCTAACTCGCTGTTCCACTTAAGCTTACCACGCCCAGTGTTTATCCGCGAGAGAGGGCAATTTTCCTCAAACGACGTGGAAATTGCAGTCCTGATGTAGGCCTCAGTATTTTCCAGTTCGTTTGATGTACCATATTTACCACGGAAGTCAGACATCCGCCTCCTCACCGAGGACTTAAAACCTTCCCAGTTTGTCCTTCTCGGGTTCCTAAACCACACCACATGGGGAACAACTCCCCTCATCGTAGCAGTGATGATCCGGTGATCAGACATGGAGGGCTCATCCGAAACCTGCCAGTCATGCACCCACCTTACCATTTGTCTATTACAGAAGGTGATATCTAGAACCTCCATTCTGTTTGAAGTGACAAATGTTGGCTCGGCGCCTGTGTTTAAAACCACAAGGTTTTCTTCAATCAAGAAGGCTAGGAGCTCCTCACCTCGCTCATTTGTGTCTGTGCTGCCCCACACCTCATTATGAGCATTGGCATCACAGCCCACTAAGATTCCTATATTCCTCTCCCTGCAGTACCGAACTAACTTACGTAATTCTGCAGGGGGCGATTCTCTATTGTGGGCGCAGTAAGTGGAGGCCACTTACCTCGCCCTTGCCTCGAATTCTAACCACCGCAAGGTCTTTAGTTGAGAATTCTTGAATCAGCATGGCTTCTAGTCCTCTGACTATCACACATGCTCTGTGCCCCTCATGTTCCCCACTTGCGTAGGTGCGCCCAGCTGCAGTTAGACCCCTTATACAGTTCCTGACCAGCCACGGTTCTTGCACCAGCGCAAGCGCTGGTAATGTGTGCCTCACATTTAAGCACCTGGTTAGGACCACCGAGGCGCTTTTACTGTGATGCAAGTTGATTTGCAGGATCATTGCTCGAGGGTCAGCCATCTCCAACTGACCCCTACGCCTTCTCCTGATTCTCTCTCTCGCCCTTCTCTTCCAGGTCCTTAGAGTTCCACTTAAAAGTGACCTCTGCAGTCCCCAGGAAGGCTTTCCCATCTCTTGCCTTTAATAATCTGGCCGATGCCTCATCCAATCCTAGGCAGAGGAGGCTTGCAGGTCCCCGCTCAATGCACTGTAGGATCTTCCACTTCGAAGTGTCAATTTCTGGGTTTTGCATCCCGATGAACTTGACCAGCTGAGTGGCCTCCCTTTTTGGTGGTGGTACTAGCACCGTCACTTTCACCCTTTTGATCAGTTCATCAGGCAGTACTAGCCTTGCCTGAGTCCCGTCCTCGAGCTTAACTGACGATACCACTTCTCTCAGCCATTTTGCTGATTCCTCCTCAGCACAAATAAATCCTCATGCCTACACTATCCCCAAAGGTCACAAGAATCCTCGGAAGGTTGGCGGAGATCGCTGAGAAAGACGGCCCTCCCGACCAAGCAGGCCTAGACCTCTTGACCTCCGACTCTGGAGTAGGATTAGAAGTACTCCTTTCCTTCCTTTTCCTCTCTCTCTTTTGTCGTACTAAAGTCCTACCTGATCCACTGGCTTCCGGGACGACAGGGCGGGTTCTAGCCCCAGCCTCCATCAAACCCTTCCGCTGCCTGGATTGGTGTTTCCTCAAAGGGGGTGGCGGTGGTTCTCTGCCCTCTGCCTCCGCCTTCTTTGCTTCCTCATGGTAGGAAAGCCAGAGTGCTTTCCTCCTTTGTGCACCACTCATTCTTCCTGTTGCCTTCGCAGCTGGATTTCCATCTGTCTCTACGGGGGCCAAAGCCACCTCCATAGGAACAGATTTGTCGGTAGGTTCTAAGCCCTGACCAGTTAAATTTATTTTTTTCTCTGCCATGTGTGTTCCCACGAGCAGCTAGGGAAATAAAGGTCCGCCGCTGCAGAGCCCCGCTTACGGCGGTAAGGTGACTTAAGTACTCAGGGGTGGCGCCAGGTGCCCCTGAGGCTCCGTTAAAGACCCTCCTTACCCTGAGGGCCACGAATCTACATCGGCACGGATCGCATAACACCTTCAGATCGGGGGTGTAAGTGCCCATCCAGACCACCAACCTGGATGAGGGGTGCTTTTTGGTTGCCGCCCGCAAGGGAAGGGCAGGGCGCGAGCCGGGCAGATAACAACCCTTCAGGTGCTAGGACTGGCCCCTTTTTTTTGAGCCGCCTTCATGCACTCACACAAATGCCTGGACTTCCCGTTTATAGGGAGCCACATACGTACAGCTCCGCTCCACCCGTCCCCCACGCCCGGATTAAGCCTCTCCACCACGTCAAGGTCATGCAGCCCATAGGAGAGGATCAAGTACGGTAAGATGTACTCTATTAATTAAACCTGATCCCAAGTTCATATGTCTAATTAACCTTTAATACTGTTAAAATATTTGTACTATGCTGTTTTTCATATAATATTTCTACAGCTGTATCTCAGCTGAAATATTTTAAAATCATACTCAGCTGTTTTTCATTGTAATGTATTTCTTATAGAGATTTTGGGTAACTTAAAGTTCCTTAAAACCCTATAAATTTTCCCCACTCCTTCGTGTCAATATCTGTAATTTGAGCCATCTCCCAGCTCTGTACAACCTTCCATGCACCCACAATTTTTCTCTCAAAATTCGTATTACGAAATTATATATTTGGATAATTAATACAGAAAGGGAAAATTGATTGTGTATTTTTAAAATTTAATTAACTTTTTATAATTAAATGTTTATAATATAATTTTAGTGTTCTCATATTTAATTGGAGTTTCTTATAGTTTACTCTATTATCAAATTATCTTGCTTTTAGAAAGGGATATGAAATATGCAAGATGGAAAATGGCAATAGACAGAAGTTTAGGCTGGGATCTGGAGGCTGCTAAGAAAAAACATATAAGTAAGTTTAAGTTTGAAATATCTTTGAAGGGTTTGAGTTTATCTTTCAATATTAATAGTTATTTTTATAAAGTTATTATATCTTAATTGTAAACAATTATTCCACCATTAAGTGCAATAAATTTTTACCTTGTGATGAGGCACCTTTTGGTCTCTTGGCCATTGTCCAGTGACTTATGACAATGGTCTAGTGACCGAAAGATGCCTCATCACAAGGTAAAAATTGATTGCACTTAATGGTAGAATATTGCTTACAATTAACATATAATACCTTTATAAAGTCAGTTCAAAGGAATATTAATGGGCAACGTTAAATATCACACATATATACATATTTTAAAGTATAGAATATATATAGATATTTATAACTAAATTTTACATTTTACCTCAAGTGTGCTTAAATAATGCTATTGTCCAAACAACTCAAAAATATTTGAAACTTTGGGTACATATATTCCTGCCACTGGACAAAAAAATGTATTAAAAACACTGAATCATTTTAACTTCTGGCGATGAAAGATAAAACCAACATGGTTTTGAAATAATAACATGCGTAGTTGTTCTCCATAACCACAAATCTTTCTGCATAATCAGTAGGCCTACTTTTTCCTATAAAATTTTGCATTAGGTTTTTCTACTTGATTCTTTGTTTATTATACTGAACCTGATATGCTGACAGTCAGGTAATGATTTTATACACAAGACCTCCTGGAAGGTTTAAATTAAATTAATTAGATAATTGAAATTTTTGTTTAGTTATAACAAATTTTAAACTGTTGGTGGTATTACAAAATGAAATATGAAAATTTAAGTAATATATTAGAATTTATGCTCTGCTTTCTCCCTTTCCTGCAGATTAAAATGGATTACTTGGAAATCAGTTATCTTTGTTTCTAGTAAAAGAATTTATTGTGCATTCTGCACATGACACAAACCTTCATGAAATAATAGTTTCAGGTCTTTTTTCATAGCTTTCAAAGACTTTTATATACCTTAGTCCTTTAAACTAATTTTTTTATCATTGAGTTTTTGATACTTGCTTTGAATTCTGTTTGAATTTAGAAGTTCAAAGTACAAACTCTAATTTTTATAAATTTACATGGTAATTGTATTATTTGTTATTTTTAATTATTTTTGTGGTATTGGGGTTCTTTCCAATATTTTCATTGTAATCTTGTGCTCTAATCACTGTGCTCTTGTTATTATATAATAATCCAAATAATGATGAACTGTCAGTTTCTGTAAGTAATGATTGCCATTGATGATGTTATTGAAACCTAGTCATTACTATATTGTGAAGTCACATTTACTGTCAGTAGGATATCTCTTTATAGTACAGATATTAATGTTAGAGGTCAGAGATAGAATATGTTTACACTTTATTTCTATAGGCAACATTATTTCAAACCTGCTTATCATTTACTTACTTGTGACATGTTTACATATCTTTGTGAGAACTATCAAAACACTATTCACAATAGTGTTATGGACAAGCTGAACAGTGAATCTGGTTTGGGATGCTTTACATTTGGACACGAAAAAACTTAAAGGGAGTAAAATAAAATCCTTGTAAAATAATAAGCAAAGATTAAAATGGGCACAGAATTCCTGAAAATGACAGCAAAATCTACAAATGACACAGCAAAATCTACAAACACTCACGTAAAGTGGAAATCTAGCACTATTGTCAATAAATACATAAATTAAGCCCATACTGTAGGTTTATGCTGTCATTAGACTCTGAATCAGGACTGGTGCCTACACTCCTGACGCTAGAACTCCAATGCATCAGATATGATACATCAGTACGAAATATGTCGACTGTTAAATTTAAAAGTATAAAACTAAAATTAATTCATTATTAAATCCAATAAATAAATAAATATTTGAAAAAACTATATTTACATCAATTGATATCAAGTACAAGTTTAAAAAATGCATTTCAACTTGAGTGGATAAATAAAAAGTATTTTATTAACTATTAAAAATTTGAACAATATATATATACAAAGAGTCTGCGCTAATAAAAGGAAAAATCCAAGTAAAGTGTATTATTCCCAAACCAACCAACTTCTGTATTTTAAATGTTGAACTGCAGAGAATGATTAGAATTTTTGTTTTTATAAAGTGTGAATATTTAGTAAAATGGGAAATATTATTTGCTACATCTCTTTCCCCTTGATATAAGTTACTTCATCATTTATTTTAACCTTATTAAATTAAAACCATCTAGAATGTCTGAGACTAAGAATTATTGCACATAGACAAAATTATTAGTTATTATTCATTACATATAGACAAATAAAGCTAATTGTAACACGTCACTTATTCTATTTATCTATACTAATATATAAAAATCTATTGGTGTGTGTGTGTGTTACTCAATCACGTAAAAATTACTTTACCCTTTTAGCTGAAATTTTACACAGACATTCATAGGGTCCCTTGTTAACACATAGGCCTATTTTTATTTAGAAATTCTGTCACGGGCTTTGAAAACCCCCTTAACACTTAATTTTCTATACTCTATTTAATACTTAGCTTGACTTAATCAGCTGGTAATCACCTGTAACAGTCACTTTTAAACAGTTGATAGTAATTGTTGTGATTGTTTGTTATTCATCTTTCAAGGTAAGTTATAAATCACTTTACAAATGTTGTGTTACAATGTTTTTCCTTCCCTTGGTTTCCAAGACAATATTCAGTAAGTTTATAGTTTGGTATATTTATTGGGAACTAATCTATACTATTATATAAAAATCTAATGGTGTCTGTCTGTGTATGTATTACTCTATCACATAAAAAATACTGGACCCATTGAGATGAAATTTGGAATTTATTTCCCCTTTTCCACGTGTTTGATTTTAGCGAAAAAAATTATACCAGGAGACAAAGAGAGTCATCAGAGATACAAAAAAAATTTTGAAAACTCTCGCTCACGCCCCAAAAGTTTACAATTCGGAAACATGTAATTCCCCCCAAACGTGGTGCTGGTTAAAATGCACATTGCCCACCTCTAATACAATGCATATAAAATGAATCAAAAACATGTCCTGAAGCTATATTGACAATTATTGTTTGTTATTGCCATGAAAGGTTAATTTTATATACCTAAGAAGTATCCAGTCAGGATAGATTTGGTTGTAATTTTATACGTTTAACCAAATGTACACATGTAAGGCTAGAATAGAGATCACAATACGAAGTATTACTCCGCAGAAGTAGACATTTAATTAGGTAAATAGGTAATGTTGTATAAAATTACAACCAAATATCCTGACTGGACACTTTACAGGTATATATTAAAATAGGTAAATATTATTGTATAAAATTACAACCAAATCTATTGCAACTGGATACTTTATAGGTAGGCCTGTATCTAAATATATGTTTACATAGTATGGCGTGGTGTTGATACGCGGACGTAGTACTTCTTATTACAACGCAATGAATTTTTTACCCAACTATAATTTGATAAAAATTTTATGTATTTCCCTGAGCGAGAGTTTTCATTATTCCTGATGACTTTCTACATTGCCTGGTATAATTTTTCCCCCTATTGAACACGTGGGAACGGGAAATAAATACCTGAAATTTTACATGGACATTCTTAGGGTTCATGTGTTCACATAGGCCTATTTTTATTTAGAAATTTTGTCAGAGCACCGCCCCACTGGCCTTGCAAACTTCCTTAACAGTAGGTTTATAAACTATAGTTTGATATAATTAAAGAATAAAAATATGGTACAACTCACAAATACAAAATTTTTTATTTCATACGCGTTTCAACGACTAATTTGTCGTCATCCTCAGTGAAGATACACAAATCAAATTATCTTTAAATAATCTTTACCAACCAAAACTAACCTAAAATATATATATATATATATATATATATATATATATATATATATATATATATGTATATATATATATATATATATATATATATATATATATATATATATATATATATATAGATTTTTTGGACTAGGAGACTGACAGACTTACCTTGGTAAGAGTCCACACTGTAGTCTTGAAATAGAAACACATAAAAGCACTTAAACAATGATACATTTCAACCACACAGTGGTCTTTGTCAATCGAAGAGAAAACACAAAAAGAAATATGAGAGAATGAAATAAAATAAATAAAAAAAATAAATAAATGTAATAAAAAAAATTTTAAAAAATATAAAAATATATATATATATATTGTAATAATTGGTAATTTCCCTTTTATAAGTCTTAATAAAAGTTAATAAGTTAAAAGAAATAACGATTCAATGCTGCTTTTGTTACAATAAATTTTTAATATCTTAATATGACATTCCTTATTTTCTTTTACAAAGTCACTTACTAATTACAAATTCTTATTTCCTCCACAAAGAATTACAAAAATTAAGCTTTATTAGCCTAAGTCTAAAATTTGTTTATGGCAGCAAGAAGTTTAGTTATAAATTTTAATATTAATTGAATTTGATTTAATTACTTCAATTTGAGCTTGAGCTCTCTTTATCTCGGGTTAATAGGTGGGTTTTCTAAATTTTGAATAATAAAATTTGAGTTGGCACTTTCAAAAAAATATCTAAGTTACAATTCTTACAAGCTAAAATTTTTTACAAGTTATTTGGTTTCTAATTAAATAATTTCCTGAATAATGTCTTCTTAATCGATCAGTTCAATGATTTGGCTTAATGTTATTCTGTAATTAGGATTGAATACGATACTACACTTTCCGCACCAGTTAAAAGAATAATATTTCTACAGCCAATTCTGAACACGTCTTCCTCGTTCAAGTGCTCTGTTCCAACTCTCACTGACGCTACCTTTTTTAGCAATAAAATGGCCAAGTCGTGAATTTCCGCTATTTTCTCGTTTATTCCTTGTAAGTAACAGCTTTACGGATGTCATGTTCACCGCCTTTGATACACTTCTTCTTCTTAACAACTGCACTTAAATTTCTTTGCAAAACAATTGCATTTAAATCTTATTTCCCAAACTGTTTTAGATTATATATCCACGAGAAATATTTAAAACGAGTATCTTTTGCCGGTCATGCGCATTCAACTCTACAAATCCGTTCCCCATCTTGTTTACTACAGAACATTCACTAGCTTGCTGTTTGAAAGTTTTAAGTGTATTTATATCGTTCTATTGTTCTATTTAAATTGTTATCTACCAATTACTTCTAATACATTTTCTTATAAATAGTGATTTGTGTGTGTTTTTTTTCTTTTTATATAAAATCTTGTGATTAGATCTAAAATGTGGCCGTGTGCATTTTCTACACAAGTGAAATTAGGTTATGTTTACATTTCGTTCCTGGTATATTTTAGTAATTTTTTACATACTGAATTTATTTATATATATTTATCTTATTTTGTAAGTGCCTTTTATATATATATTACTTCAAAATGTTACATAGTCCCCAAATTTAGATAAAAAAAAATTTTGATTCCAAAATTCCTTTTTTTTAATCTCAATTTTCACATTTTGGGAGTAAACTCTTACTCTATCCTTCTTGCTTGTCTGCTGCCCTCTAATTACATATGATATACTTAACTCCTAACAATACAATAAATTAACAATTAACATTTAATCAACAATTCTCTTATACTTTTAACATCTAGTACATTAATCATTTTCTGATTCTTAGAATCTATTTTATAACCTTTTTTCTTTTTCTTTCTTTATTTTAATTTTAATAGAATGGAATCTTTCCAATCATAAGTCTTTTTATTTATCTATATAATCTATCTTCTGACACAGTGTTTTTTTTTTTTTTCTTAATTTTAGCCTAACCGAGTCATAGCATGTCTAGGTTGTTTGTAGGTTAGGTCCTTGTTCTTATTCATTCATCCCTTCCTATTTTATTTTTATTTTTCAATATCCAGTTCAATTATTTTCTTATATCATTTCAGTTTATTTTGTATGAAGTTTAACATCTAATATTTTTTTAAAGGTTGCAATCTCATATCCTCTATTTGATCATATCTATAGCTCCTTCGATTACACTGTCCCTATATCAACGAATATAAATTCTGTTTTAATACTTATATATATCAACGCAGATTCTCCCTTACAATACGACGAAGTTTAAATACACAATTACCATATTTTTATTACAACGATGCTTTAATATTTATTATCATAGCTTCATATTTCTTTTATAATATATAATATATACGACGAAGTTCCATTATTTATCAACGCAGATTCTCCCTTACAATACGACGAAGTTTAAATACACAATTACCATATTTTTATTACAACGATGCTTCAATATTTATTAACATAGATTCATATTTATTTTTATTCATTATTCGACGAAGTTTCCAATAAATTATCGTAGATATAGTTACCATCCCTTAAAACTTATCTCCTGCTAACGTTTTCTTATACACATAGTCACCTAGAGTTTATTCATATTGCTTCCTTTACCTATAT
The DNA here is from genome assembly GCA_036971475.1 of Prosapia bicincta. NCBI lineage: Eukaryota > Metazoa > Arthropoda > Insecta > Hemiptera > Cercopidae > Prosapia > Prosapia bicincta. Next base: position 109,270,805 of record JBAIZL010000002.1, on the reverse strand, counting down.
TTAATATCTCCCTTCCTATTTTATTTAAATTTATATATTTTTTCTTTCTTTATTTTTTTTTCAAGTGTTTGTTTAATTATTAAGTCATTTCTGGTCCATTGTCATTTCCGGTTTATTTGTTATCCATCCCTCCTACATTCGCTTCCTTCTCCTAATACTTTTATATCCTGAGTCATTCCTGTTGTTACCATCTTATTATCCCTTGTTATTTTCCTTTCTCTCGACTTCTCCCTTACTATTTAATTTGTTCTATCTGAAATTTATCTGATTCTCCATGGTGTGCCTCCCTTGGTTCATAAAATTTCTTTAACAAGCTAATATGGAAAATTCCTCTAATTTTATTGCTTCTAGCATCTTTGATTTCATAAGTCGCCTTGCCATATTTCTTGGTGATCACATAAGGTCCATCATATATACAAAATAATTTTGCCATCTCACCTCTTATACCCTGTGGTTGCCAATTTTCTTTTACTAATACCTTGTCCCCAACATTTAATTCTTCTATTTTATGAGTTTTATTAAATTTCTCTGCTCTCTTATGAGCCTTCTTCTTAATTCTACTCCTAGCAATTTCTAAATGTCTTTCTAAATTTATTAATTTTGAACTCCAGCCAAAATTTTTTATTTCCTTTTGCCAAAACCTTTCATCCTGAATTCCTAGTTGTAGCTGGTTAGGTGTGTATCCTGTAGTCTCATGAGGAATTTCATTAATTGCCTGGTTAATAACCTCTACATATTTTCCCCATTCTCTATGGTTATGATGACAATATGTCCTCAAACATCTAATGATCTCCTTATTCACCCTCTCAACGATATTGCTTTGTGGCCTCCTTATTGGAGAAAATATTGGTTTCATTTCTCTATTTTTAATATACTCCAGCCATTTCTTATTATTAAACTGGGTTCCATGATCAGTCTGTATTGTTTCTACTCTCCCGAAATTTTCTATATAATTTTCTAAACATTTAATTGCCTCCCCTGTGGTTGCCTTTTTCAATTTATAGATTTGAACGAATTTTGTAAATACATCTAAAATTACTAATAAATACTTATAGCCTCCTACAGTTCTTTGAAATGGTCCTATAAAATCAATTGACAATTGCTCCTTTGGTTTTTCCACTTGGATCCCTTTCATCTCTCCAAAATTACCTTGGGTTACATTTTTAGCTCTTTGACAAATATTACATGTTTTAATAATTCCCCTAATGCTTTTTCCCATCTTCTTCCAAGTGAAGCTCTCTGATAATATGGTATGACATTTCTTAGCTCCTGCATGCAGGTAATATTCATGACAAGTACCCACTATTTCTTTAATCATTCCCTTTGGTTTTTCATTATTCCTCCTTCCTTCTGTTTCCAATCGGTCAATTCTATAATTATTATTGTTTTTCTCAATAGCTATCTCCCTATTTAAAACTCTTAACTCTTCCCTGTTCTGTATTGTCATTTTTTCTACCTTCTCTATCTCTTTCTTATTAATTTCTGTCACATCAGCTATTATTTCTTTTGTTTCCTCAAAATTCTCCTTAATCTTCTCCTCTAAGTCTCTTCTCATAACTCCTACTACAGCATTATTCTCTGTTCTCAACTGTTCCCTCATATCCTCTATCATTTTCTTACTTTCCTCCCTTATTTCCTGTGTTATGAATTTGAAATCTTCCTTCATCTCTCTCATTTCGTCTCTATTTTCCTCTAATTTTTTGTTTATTTCCCTCATATCCTCACTCATCTCTTTCATTTCCCCTTTTATTTCATCTATCTTATCTAATTGTCTATTTATTTTTTCATTATTTATATTTAATTGTCTATTTATTTTTTCATTATTTATATTTAATTGTCTATTTATTTTTTCATTATTTATATTTAATTGTCTATTTAGATCCTCTCTCCCTTTTTCACTCATTTCTATGAGAGTTCTCATCATCTCCCTTAAATCTTCACCCTCATCATTTCCCTTTTTCTGTTGGGTTTGCATCAGTGGTAATCCCCTAGCCTCATCTACTTGGGTTTCCACCTCACTCTCTTCTATAGGCATATCTGTGCCTTCCGTTTCTGTCTCTTGTATTTCTAGGCTTGTCCCTTTTTCCAATTCTATTAGGCCTATTGTAGCTTCTTCCTCTTCTTCATTTATTTTTTCTTTTAATGTCACATATTTTCCTTTTGCAGCTTCCTCAATTGCTGTACCCTTCCTAGACCTACTATGTTTGTTATATTCCTCTAATTTTTCTGTTTTTTTTCGCTTTCTCCCTCCTTAAATTATATGTACCTGTTTCAGATTCCATTTTTTTTTTTATTTCTTTATCTAAAATTTCAAATTTCCCTTTATGCTATTTAAATTTTGAAAATTAAAAAAATTATTGACTTATGGTTGCAAAGTCCTGAAAAGTAAACAATATTAATACAAATATTTAATTAATAATCTTATCTAAAGTGCCTTAAGGTTAATTCTTAAATTTTTTTATAATCGAGCCCCACGTTTGTGTGCCAAATGTAATAATTGGTAATTTCCCTTTTATAAGTCTTAATAAAAGTTAATAAGTTAAAAGAAATAACGATTCAATGCTACTTTTGTTACAATAAATTTTTAATATCTTAATATGACATTCCTTATTTTCTTTTACAAAGTCACTTACTAATTACAAATTCTTATTTCCTCCACAAAGAATTACAAAAATTAAGCTTTATTAGCCTAGGTCTAAAATTTGTTTATGGCAGCAAGAAGTTTAGTTATAAATTTTAATATTAATTGAATTTGATTTAATTACTTCAATTTGAGCTTGAGCTCTCTTTATCTCGGGTTAATAGGTGGGTTTTCTAAATTTTGAATAATAAAATTTGAGTTGGCACTTTCAAAAAAATATCTAAGCTACAATTCTTACAAGCTAAAATTTTTTACAAGTTATTTGGTTTCTAATTAAATAATTTCCTGAATAATGTCTTCTTAATCGATCAGTTCAATGATTTGGCTTAATGTTATTCTGTAATTAGGATTGAATACGATACTACACTTTCCGCACCAGTTAAAAAAATAAAATTTCTACAGCCAATTCTGAACACGTCTTCCTCGTTCAAGTGCTCTGTTCCAACTCTCACTGACGCTACCTTTTTTAGCAATAAAATGGCCAAGTCGTGAATTTCCGCTATTTTCTCGTTTATTCCTTGTAAGTAACAGCTTTACGGATGTCATGTTCACCGCCTTTGATACACTTCTTCTTCTTAACAACTGCACTTAAATTTCTTTGCAAAACAATTGCATTTAAATCTTATTTCCCAAACTGTTTTAGGTTATATATCCACGAGAAATATTTAAAACGAATATCTTTTGCCGGTCATGCGCACGCAACTCTACAAATCCGTTCCCCATCTTGTTTACTACAGAACATTCACTAGCTTGCTGTTTGAAAGTTTTAAGTGTATTTATATCGTTCTATTGTTCTATTTAAATTGTTATCTACCAATTACTTCTAATACATTTTCTTATAAATAGTGATTTGTGTGTGTTTTTTTTCTTTTTATATAAAATCTTGTGATTAGATCTAAAATGTGGCCGTGTGCATTTTCTACACAAGTGAAATTAGGTTATGTTTACATTTTGTTCCTGGTATATTTTAGTAATTTTTTACATACTGAATTTATTTATATATATTTATCTTATTTTGTAAGTGCCTTTTATATATATATTACTTCAAAATGTTACAATATATATATATATATATATATATATATATATATATATATATATATATATGAATTTTTTGGACTTGATAGGAGACCGACAGACTTACCTAAAGGCAATAGTCCAAAACTGCAATCTCTTGGAAATAAGCACATATAAAACACTTAATACACTTTTATTTGAAATATTTCGATCACCCAAACCTTCTAATTCTCCATGGACCTCTCCTGTCTGGATTGTACCCAAAAAACAGGACGCTTCTGGTAAAAGAAAATTTTGATTAGTGATAGATTTTAGAGGCTTAAATAAAAAAACAATTGACGATAAATTTACCTTACCGAACATAACAGATATTTTAGACAAATTAGGACGATCCCAGTATTTCACAACTTTAGACCTTGCATCAGGATTTCACCAGGTAGAGATGGACGAAAGTAGCATAGAAAAAATAGCATTTTCAATGGAAACAGTGAACTATGAATTTTTTAAAATGCCATTTGGCTTAAAGAAATAGCCCCCCTACATTTCAAAGAATTATGAATAATATTCTGAGAGGAATTCAAAATGAAACGTGGCTAGTTTATTTGGATGACATTATAATTTATTCAACTAGCCTTCAGGAACATATAGAGAGACTTAGATAAGTGTTTGACAGATTACGCAAAGCCAACTTTAAAGTACAGCTGGAGAAAACGGAATTTTTGAGAAAAGAAGTTGCCTACTTAGGACACATAGTTACACCGAATGGAGTAAAACCCAATCCCGAAAAAATAATAGCAATCAAGAACTACCCAATACCAAAGACTACCAAACAAATTAAAGGATTTTTAGAACTATTAGGTTATTACCGAAAATTCGTTAAAAACTTCGTAAAATAACAAAAACTTTTACTAACTGTTTAAAAAAAATGCAAAAAATGATATCAATAATCCCGATTTTATGAACTCCTTTGAAACATGTAAAAATATTTTGACTAACGAACCACTTTTGCAATACCCAGACTTCAAAAAAGAATTCATTCTAACAACAGACGCAAGCAATTATGCAGTAGGAGCAATTTTAAGTCAAGAAAAAAACAGAAAAGACCTTCCCATAGCGTATGCCAGTATAACTTTGAATGACTGTGAAACTAACTATTCTGCAATTGAAAAAGAACTATTAGCAATCTTATGGGCAATAAAACATTTCAGGCCTTATTTATTTGGGAGAAAATTTAAAATTTATTAGAATCATAAGCCTTTACAATGGTTATTTTCTGTTAAGAACCAAATTCCAAATTTTTAAGATGGAGGTTAAAGCTAGAAGAATATGATTACGAAATGAAATATAAAAAAAAAGGTAAATTAAACCAAAACGCAGATGTTTTATCAAGAATACAAGTAAATGTCACCAATAAAGTGTCAACAAACACTCAACACACTGTAGAAGTGGACTTGGAATTATCTTCAGCTGATTTATTACAACGTTACTTCCCGGAATTGGATGATAAGCAGTCTATGATAGTAAACCTTGACATAGAAGACGCCGCTGCCAATCAAGAAGATAATGATGAGGAAAGTGGTCAGACAATCCATTCCAATTTTGAAGGACACTCTCAGATAGAAATACCAATTTCCGACGAGCCTGTAAACTTTGGAAAAACCCAAATATTTTTATCTCTAGTAAAATATGAACCCAAAAAAGTAAAAATAATAAAGTTATTTGGAATTTCAAAAATTCGTTTAATAGTTGAAATATCAGAAAATAATTTAAATAATGACATAGTTAACTTCGTAAAATCATATTTGGTACCTAAAGTAAAATATCATCTATATTTTGAAGACGACTTTTATGAGAAATTTGCATCTTGCATAGCAAAAAATTTTTAACAATCTGAACTAAATTTAATTAAGTGTAACAACAAATTGTTAGATTTAACTTCAGAAGAAGAAATGCTGGAAATAATAAATAATTATCATGTTAGCAAAACTAGTCACCATGGGATACAAGAGACATATGAGCAAATTAAGCGTAGATATTATTGGCCTAATATAAAAGGACACATTCAAAATTTCATAAACCAATGTGAAATATGCCAAGGAACTAAATATGACAGAATCCCTTTAAAGCTAGAAATGAATCTCATACCAACGCCTATGAAACCTTTGCAGGTGCTTCATGTTGATACCATATCACTTGATAAGAATCGCTTTCTAAGCATAGTCGATGCGTTCTCACGTTATGCTTAGATGTACCGTGTAGGAAGTGTACAAGCAACAGAAGTCACTGATAAGCTACTAGATTACTTCCAACATTACTGCTTACCAACAGTTATTATTTCAGACAATGGAACGGAATTTAACAATAGAGTTGTAAAAGAAATATTAGATCTGCATAAAATTAAAATACATTTTATAAGTACACAAAACTCCCAATCAAATGGATTATGTCAAAAAGTTCATTCCACTATAGTAGAACACATAAGACTTTTAAATAATCAAATCAAGTTCAAAGGGGACAGTATAATTAAGAAAGTGAAATATGCTATAATAGCGTATAACAATAGCATACATTCAGTTACTAAATTAACGCCGTGTGAAGTTTTTATTTGGTCATATAAACTCAAACACACTACTAGATATGGATTTAGAGAACCAGTTTGCAAACGACTACGTTTTAAGCCATAAAAAGAAAACAAAAGTACTGTATGAAGACATTAGAAATGCTAATCAAAAAATTAAGGAAAAAATTTTAGAAAAAAAAATATAAACAAAGAATCACTTTCAGAAATACCATCTGAAGTTTATGTAAAATCATCAGATACAATAACGCCAACAATTGCGAGTATACTGCATTGGAAGTTACAGACAACCTAATTAACTGGATCCCAGAAATCAACCTTTACCTGGCGACCTTCCCCAATAAGCAGACTCTAGAAGTTACCAGTCGCAAGGCAACTACCACTTTCACCCTTCAAGGCATATATTTAATAAAAACAAATAATGATTCAGTCTTTTTCAACGACATGAAACTCAGCCACACATCAACAACCTCTGGAGGTCACCCTATTTTCATGGACAAGTCCAAATTACAAATTACAATGAATAAAATGCCAGAGTTCTCAGTAAACGTTAAACAACTGGAGCTGGGCAAAATAAACACAGAGACCATCTCAAGAATTAATCCAACTATGGAAATGACCCATCACATCAGTATATGGACTATTTCCCTTTATGGCCCCCTATTCAGCAGCCTTATATACCTCGCCCTCATCAAAATGATGAAGAGGACTTTAACAGATGCCGAAACTTCGCAACCCCCCGAAGTGTAATTTAGGGATGGAGGAGTTATGTGAACAAATTATGTGAACTTTACTAAATAAAGTGCGTGCAAGGATAATTCCTGCTTACGCAGCTTTTCTATTGTGCAGGTGGTGAGACCAGTTTTTTAAGTCAGTGTGTAAGTCGCCTCTGTATCGAACAGACGTTCTCCATTCCAGCTGAATGTACATCAGTTGTAATTGTATTTGTTAAGCTAAATTAATGTAACCATTTCAAAATTAAATGTTTTGTAATTAACAGAGGTTTGTAAAAATAGAAAAAAGGTTCTTTTTAAAAACCTTTCAAGTCAAGAGCCTTCCAGAGAAGAGGATACCCAAAAAGACTCATTGAAAACCAAATTCATTCAGCACAATCCTCGGTTCACCCCAAACCACAAACAGAACAAAATAAACTGTCTTTAATAACAGACTACCATCCTGGTCTATATAAACTCAACAAGATATTGAGAGATGGCTTCAAAATTCTTCAAGCTTCCGTCCACACCAAAAATCTTTTCACCGATCCACCTCAAATTTGGTACAAGCAACCTCCCAACTTGAAAAACATCCTAGTACATCCTAAACTACCAGACCCTGATGCAGAGAAACCACACAAACTTCCTCATGGCTCCTTCCCATGCAATAGACCTAGATGTGCAATAGACGTGTCCGATACACCTCTCAGCAAATAGTTTCAACAGCCAAACAACAAAAATGGTCTTCAAAATACAGGGTCATCATAATTGTACATTGAAAAACGTCATATACCAGCTACAATGTAAATTTTGCTCAGCACAGTACATAGGCCTGACCACAGATGGTCTGAATATCAGAATGAATGGCCACAGATATGATGTTAAAATTATGAATATGGGTAGGCCAACAGCTCAACATGCTGCGAATCACAACATCACAACTTTTGATGACTGCTATACCACAAAAATAATTAAATCACTCCCCCTGATTGCAATCCCTCAAAACTAAGATGGGAACTATCATACCAGTGGTATACCAAGTCCAGAGAATCCCCTAACCTCAACATCAGATAAATCCATTCATTTTTTTTTTTTTCTTAATAGCCTTATCAGACGTCTCCAATCTCTTTCCCCCTGACAGACTTATATAAACTATAATCATTCATAGGCTCATGGAAACAATATATATATATATATATATATATATATATATATATATATATATATATATATATATATATCTTTAATCTGTGCATCTGTGACACCTGATTTCTACTCTACACAATCTGTGGTTACAGCCTATATTTATTTTATTTCATTCTCTCATATTTCTTTTTGTGTTTTCTCTTTGATTGACAAATACCACTGTGTGGTTGAAATATATCATTGGTTAAGTGCTTTTATGTGTTCCTATTTCAAGACTACAGAGTGGACTCTTACCAAGGTAAGTCTGTCAGTCTCCTAGTCCAAAAAATCTAAATAATCTTTACCAACCAAAACTAACCTAAAATATATATATATATATATATATATATATATATATACACACACACAATAATAAAATATAAATAATAAATGCATGACCATTTCAGATTACCAGAATGTACGCATACTACGTGCAATACTACCTGCAACGTAAATACGGCTACATATATGTCTATGTAGTATTATAAAGCACGTATAGGCTAATGTTAAGTAAAGATAGTTAAGTACAGTAGTTTCTTTAATATTGGCTGCAGTGTCATCAGTTTGTGCTAGAATATGATATAAGACACTTTTTCGATACTTTAATTTAATGTTCTGTATAACATTTTGATCCATTGGCAGTATTAATGCAATACAGTTGGGCAGGGGGCAGGGAGATTGTCGTGATATTACCCTCATCGCCAACTAACTCGTGTGAATGTGCATGTACATTGTCTAGCACAAGTTACATTGTCTAGCTTTTTCAGAGAGGTATATAGATCTGATATGACTTCTTTCTGAACAAACTCATCATGGAACCATTCATTAAATAAAAATTGCAACCTTTTTCCTTGGCCTTTATATTAAAGTGGCATGGAGCAATCTTTGAGAGCTCTTGGTTTCTGTGATTTGCCAATGGTCAGTAGGTGTAATTTTTGGCTTCAAGAGCAGTTTGAGCAAGGCATAAATGTTATTCGATCTTTGCTCATTTTTTGCCCTGTTGCACAGTCTTCGTACTTATGAATTAAAGTTTTCTTTTGTAAAGCTTACTAAAATAAGCCACTTTCATCTGCACTGTAATCCTGATCAGAACAAAAATTTAATTCACTAACTTTTTTCAGAAGTTGTTGACAGGAAGGTTCTATAGCATCCGGATTATTAAACATTTTTTCTGTCGTGATAGAAAGGTAAAAATTGTATGTCTCTTTTTGAAATTGTCGTGCCAATGTCCACTGGTTTTAAACTCTTTCTTGTCAATGTAGAGTTCAGAAAAAAAATCTTGTTTTTTCCTGCAATAAAGGCCCAGATATGGGATTGTTTCGCTATTGTTCTTGCAGAAACCATGTGTGTAGAACAGTTTCTACCAAAGCGTATTCACTCATTTTCATTACTTTCTGTGAACGGTTACCTTGCTCCATAGAAGACAGAACAACAACAACAACAAATTTTTGGTTTTTATGTATCACTGATAGTTGAATTTCCGATCCTGAAATCTTATGCTAATTTTTTATCAGGTACCCCAGCATCAAGTAGTTTTATAAATGTCACACTTATCCGACAACAAAAGTGTTTTGTGTTTTTTTTTAAAGTTCAACACAGAGTGATGACATCATGGTTCTATCGTTCTCATAAATATTGAAACTGAACTGCTATAGGCTGACTAATCAAAAAGGATAAATACACTGAGGCCATTGCAAAAAAACTAAAACAATGTTGTCTTTATCCTTTGAACCTCCCTAATAGCTATTTATTTATTTCTTATTTTGATATTTCTGAAAATCATTTCGGATTAGTGGGAGTTTCGAACTACCCGGATTGGACTGTATATATATATATATATATATATATATATATATATAAAATTAATAAATTAATAATATTTCAAAAACAAGAATACTTTTAATGAATATATTTATTCAAAGCTTTTTGCCGATAAAATAGTACCAGCATCTTCAGGAAAATAATTATCTAATAAAATATTTTTACAAAATTCTTGTAAAATATATTTTTTGTAAAAATATTTTATTAGATAATTATTTTCCTGAAGATGCTGGTACTATTTTACCGTCAAAAAGCTTTGAATAAATATATTCATTAAAAGTATTCTTGTTTTTGAAATATTATTAATGTATTAACTATATTACAAGAAAAAATATCATCATATTTAATATAATATATATATATATATATATATATATATATATATATATATATATATATATATCATTCAAGGTATTGCTTTAAAGAAATCAATGTTCTTGCCAAATATGTAAAAGACTAGATTTTTTTAGTAAAGTTATGAACCCAATCTTGAAATTTTAATACTGTCTATTTAATATTTACTTTTCTAAGATTAATATTGTGTTGTGATATTTCTGCTGACATAGGGAGACTGCCTCAAGTCCCGCTCCTTCTCAGTGACAACAGTGAGTTTACTTAATTTGATGTACAAAAGCTTTCACGTAGTGGCATAAGTTTGTCATGTTTACACATAATAAAGTCTGTTTTAACACTACTTGCTTTTTTAGAGTAGAAAGTCGTAGTCTGATTGGGTATCTGTTATGTTCAATGTAATAACTATCTACAAATCGTACATCTATAAAAGGAAAAATCAGTTAAATTGACAATGTTCAATTCACAAAATATGCTTATTTTTATCCAAATTATTCATCTTTTCTAGTTTGTTTCATGTTTTTTAAATTTTCCTTTGTTTATTTTTTGTATAAATCATTGGTTTAGTCCTTGCCCAGTTGTTGATTTTGATTTTGTTGCCTGATTACCTGTTCTTTTTACCCAGTCTTTAATGGTGTGTTTTAGTTTTTCATTTATGTTCTACCAATTTTACTTTCCCTTAATACTTTAAATATTAAGAACCAATTTGTCATTTTTTAATATTATTGTACTTCATGATTTGTGTGAAAAATAACACAGTCCAATATGTTGCCCATTTTCGTATGTCCATTTTTGGACAAATATTTATATACTTAAGCTATATTACATTATATTTTTGGTATGAAAATAGCTAGTTAAAGATGTGTGATTATTAATAAGCATTTATAAGTAAAGGATACAACAAATACTGTTTATTTTAAAAACAATAAATGTTGCTTTTATTATTTCTATAGCTGATAAAATTCAATGTGTAACAACTGATAGTTGTGTAGTTTTGTTATCCTTTGCAAAGTTTACAGAAGGTTAAAGCCTAGAGAATTCAACCATTCAGGTCTTTTCTTATTGCAGTCTGTGTTTGTTTTGTATAATCATCATGGTTTTAAGTTTTCTAACATTATTAATAGAGTGACCCACTGCTTGTAATGAGATATCCAGCTTATGTTTAATATACAATAACCTGTTTAAATTATTCATATCTTTAAAAAATGGTCACTTATACAACATAATGTATTGATAACAAAAATTATCACTTATCCAGCATAATATATTGGTAACAAAAATGATCACTTATCCAGCATAATATATTGATAACAAAAATTATCACTTATCCAGCATAATATATTGGTAACAAAAATGATCACTTATCCAGCATAATATATTGATAACAAAAATGATCACTTATCCAGCATAATATATTGGTAATAAAAATGATCACTTATCCAGCATAATATATTGATAACAAAAATGTTTTCAAGCAAGGTCAGTAACATATAATGAATTTATAACTTTTTTACCAAAGCTTCATTAAATTATGCCTTGTTAGTACAAATTATTCAGTCAACTTGCTTTTTACAACTTTCAGATAGTTCATTAAATAACACAGTTAATTTTCTTCCTCATATTTGTAATCTGGAGACCCTAATTTGTGTATTAATTAAGAAAAACCTTTATTGGTTTGGAGTTATGTTTTAAGTATTTTGGAGAAACATGCTTTTCTCAGTTTTAATAAAAACTTGTTTTTGGTGTCAAAATTTATGACCGAGTTGCAAATGAAATTAATATTTACAGCTCAATGGTTTTTATATCTGTATTTTAAAGAACTCTAGTCAAGATCTCATTACTGTATAACTAGCCTTACTTGTGTAATATGATTTTTAAGTAAAATGCAAATCTATTCAGAAGTTTAATTCTATAAAAATAACTTAAAATTAAGGGCTGAAGGTAAACACAACTAGAAATTTTGCTAAAAATATATAAAATTGTTATGAACATTCATAAATAGATTTCAACAAAAATTTAAAATTCCCCATTTTCGTAACATATTTAAATTTTAAAACTATTAAAAAACTTTGTTTAATTTTATAACAAATTATTGTAATTCATATACTATTAAATTTTCTAAAAAATTATTAAAAAATGTTTATGAGAACTAAAGTTTTAAAATCTATATACCACGGGATTAATATCACTATTTAAGACTTATTTAATGGTGAAAATTTTAAACCTTTTCAAAAAGCATATTTATTTTAATTTAAAAATTGAAAAGTTAAGTCTTTAAAAACAAGTTGGCCAGTTCTTTATATTCTCCATTCCAATACCTTTATACTAATTTATAAATTTCCAAATAAACCAAACTAATTTTTACTAAAATTTAATTTTTTCGTTTATTAAAACATTTTAAAATTTACATAAATTGTATGCCCTCAGTATGAAATCATATAGCAAACGATGAGTTCTCTAGAAAGTGTTAATGTAATCTAGATAAGTCATTATTAGATTAAAACTGCATTACAAAATGAAAATTTAGTAATATTCCATGGATGAAAAATTAATATAAAACCGATTTTTATCCTGCTTATATTTATTGGAAAGTATGTTTTGCTTGTCAAATATATGGATCCTTTTAAAATAAATATGTCTTTTAATATTTCGACTGCAGTCTTACGATTTGACTGGTTTTCAGTGGTGGGAAAGTACCATACAGTGACCCAGTCAAAATCACGTTCTTGATTCTAAAAACACTCATTTTTCATTTTCACATATGTTACTCAGGAATATGTTCTGAGCACAACAATATTAGTTGCAAATAATAAACATTGCTGAATTTTCCGCTCACAAAATTGCAACTCAGGGCAGGTTTGGTATCTCTGAAGTATAGCTTTGACTGTAGTACTTTTGAATATATCAGCGAGGTATTTACAAACAAATTGTTGATCAACAAGGCATCTAACATTAATGAAAGCACAGAATGTTTGTGCTTATGAGACGAGGGTGGGAAACTCGCTGCGTCTTATTTCAGTATCCATTTTTCTTTTCAGCGTATTGAAACATATTTCTAATGAGTCAACTTCTGTATTAATTGGTTCAGAAAAATATACTGGACCAAATAAGTACCTTTTTGAATCAATTGTTAACTAAATAAATAAAACCCACTAACCACAATACAAAAATCTTTATTTTACTAAAGAGTCATACTTCTGAAGATGATTACCATGTAATCGAAATGTAGATAAGTAACTTAAGTTGGTGGGTTTTATTTATTTAATTGAAAATTAGTCCACAGTGCTCAAAAATTTATCAAATAACTGTGTTTTTTGATATGGGATATTAATTTCATGTTTTTTAATCGTTTAGGAATTGCTTTGAACACCTCCCTTGGAATTTACCAAAATAAGGTCCATGATACTTTTATCAAAATAATGTAATTCTTTTATAGTTTGCCAATATAGTCTTTTTTGTTTCAGAAAAAGAAAATAACATTTGTGTTATACTTCCTGGAAGCTTATTCATAATGTCAGCATTCTCTTTGCTTTTGGTTTCTGGTTACTTGAAGTGACAGGGAAGGCTGCTGTACCTGGATTGTAGTATTACTGTAGTTTCCCTATTAGATTAAATGTTTTAGTGCAATTTTAATATTTTATGTGTTCAAAAGTTACTTGTTAATGTTAAAATAGTGTTTATGTGGTATATTTTAGTTAAGGGGTCATATAGCTGTAAAAGAGAAATTAAATTCAGGGATTCTGCATTTAATAGAATGGACAATATTCAACACAACCTGTATATATCTGTAAACACTTCTACAGTACTGCCATTATTTTCAGTTTATTTTGATTTATATTAAATAAAATTTTAATAGAGTGTTATTAGTTTTACTCTTTCATTATTGGGTGTACTTGGATTTAGCATAAATTTTTCCTTGTCAACAAATTGATCACATTGTAGAAATAAAATTTACAGCACATTTTAACCTCTCCTATGACAACTATACTTGCTAAACTAAAATTAGCTTTGTAAAGTATTTTCACATGTAAATTGTTGCCATGATAAAATATTCTGACATATTATATCAGCATTTTTTATCAGTTATAAAGAAAGCAAAACTGATAACAATGAAATGCTGATTAACTGATTCATAATCAATATACTACCAAATAACTGCATCACAGCTTAATTGATATTAAATTACATATTTTTGTATCAAATATTAGAAATAATTTACTTCAGTTTTCTCTCAACAGTAAATTATTCTGTTCGCTTTTTTATTGATGTTTTTTCATATACCTTTCATTCTTAATCACCTTTTAGATCTATTAAGTTTTAATTAATCGAATTACAAATAACAAATTTACAAAATATGCAATTACAGTAGAGTCTTAAAAATCCGAGTCCCAATATTTCGAGCTTCCGTTAAATTTGAGCTTATTTCTATTTGAGCCTATGTTATCTATTTGAAAGGAAATGATGGGCTAGGTTCCCAAGAAACGTTTATATCAATACGGTATGCAAAGGAAATGAGTCGGGCATCTAAGAAATATTTATATCAATACGGTATGCAAAGAAAATGAGTCAGGTTTCCATGAAATGTTTATAGCCATACTGTATACAAAGGAAATGATTTGGACTATGTTCATATATAATTCTATAATAAACTTATTTATTGCATTTTAATTACAGTGTTAAGGTTCATTAAAACTCCTATTTTTTTCTAATGTACCAGCATGTACTTTCATGTAAACCGAGTTTTCGGTAATCACAGGCGGTCTCGGCCTTATCTACCTCGAATTATCGAGACTCTACTATACTAGTGGAAATGGCATATCAACTATTTATAGACTTCATCAGCGAAGAGAACATTTTATAACAAGTTGTCATTTTTGTCAACTGTATAAAAGAATAACAAAGTCAAAATTTCGTATTTTGTCATTAGGTATAATTTAATGTAGCAATTGTAATATGTAGAGGTGTAAATGAAAGCTTTTACATATTACATCATACTCAGTGTTTTAGGAGCTCTTAATTGTATACTGTGTTTGCCCTATGGTCTCTTTGGAGAACAAACACAGATCACGGATCTGTTCAACAGTAACCTTTTTTTCAAAAAAACTTCTTGTTTCTTTAATAGACTCTATTTAGATAATTACAGATATAGTTTTTGCTGTAGGTGGTTCACTACCCTACTGATGTCTAAAATTTTGTTACACTGTTATAACAGATTTGCTAAATAACATGCTTAGCTTTTTTTTGCGAAATAGCCATTGCACTGCTTTAAATTCCTGAACTGATCGCAGGCACCATTATTTTCAAATAATATCCCCCCTTGCGGGAGAAGAACCTGGACAGTTGAAGCAAACTAGAATAGTGTATCCCACTTTGTAGAGATTCTAGGGTACTTAAAATTAGGAAGTTATTTTTTAAACACCCTCTAATGCATGTTTCTAAAGAAATGTTTTATACATTATAAAACAGGACAATTCTTCTAAATTAATGAATATTATTAAAAGACCTAAAGATAGATTACAACACATTCATTTTGTGGGACTTCTCAAAAAAAGCTTATGCTATAGTCCTTGCTATTAATTATAATTCAAAATTAGAACCAAACATTTCTAACATTTATATTTTATTCAGAATAACATGAAATAGCCTATATAAACCTACAGCTCAAAGAATTACCTAAATATAATAGTGTTAATAATTATAATTTTTTACCATGACATATTCTTGACTGTCACTAACTTGACCTACTTTGAAAATAATAAAAATTAAATTTAATTAGTAAAATATCAAGCTCATAAGTCCCACCAGTATTATAATTTGTAGTGAAAGCTGATGTTATTTATTAGTACAAAAAATGGCAATATTAGTAAACTCTCCAATGACAAGAACGTGTTGGTTATAAAATGATTGAAAAATACAGCTAGTAAAGAAAGTTGTAATAAAACTGTAAAAAGATCTAGTAAGTAAAAATAAAATGTCACTAATCACTTGGAATAAATTACTGTGGTTTATTATTAATAAGTAATATACACAAAAATCCTCAAACCACAAATATTTTTATTCTCGTCTAGTCTTATATACATTTCAGTTGCCAAGTAATGATCTTTAGAGACATATCAATACACACTCTGTATGACATGAGTATGTATTATCATGTCTCTTGGGATGGCTATTTGATAACAGAAATGTACATAAGACTAGAATAAAAATATTTGTGGTTAGAGGTTTTTTGTGTGTATTATTTATTAAAAATAAAATAATTACAATATTTAGAAATAAAATAATTATAAAAAGTATAGAACAAAGGGTGACACACGGGAGACAGACGGTTTTTAATGAAATAATACTCAGCCAACTTTAAAATTAATGCATGTTTATTTACAGAAAATCAAAGCTCATTATTTCCCATTTTAGTTAACAAACTTATTTCGAATGCAGGATTCAAGTCTCTTCTCAAAATCCTCCATCACACGGACTAAAATCTCTGCAGGGACTTCTTTTTAGGGATTGCTTCTCTGCAGCAATTTCTTGAATGATTGCATTCTTCAACTTGTCCAAATTTCGTGGTTTGTGGTTATAAACACAGTTCTTAAGGTACCCCCACAAAAAAAAGTCACATATTGACAAGTCGGGAGACCTGGGAGGCCAAGGATCATTGCCAAAACGTGAGATAATCCGGCCAGGAAACATGCGTCTAAGAACTGTCATTGAAGTGTCTCGGGCCAGGATGCTTCTTAGCCAGTATGCTTCCAGTTGATCTAAAGTTTTCCACCCATCTGAGGATTGTGTTACGGCTTGGAACAGCTCCATGTCGACCGACATTAAACCGCGCACGAAACAATCACTGCGTAGCAATAATAGACTCATCACTTTTCACGAAACTGTCATAGACAAACACTCGACGTTGCAAATCCCCTTTTCCATAGTGACTGAGTAAATGAAATGGCGTCTTGCGTGGATCAGAACTATCCCCACCATAACCACCTCCCACCACCGCGCCCTCAGTACTACGCAGTTCAAAACTGTCCGTCTCCTGTGTGTCACCCTGTATAATATTGAATTATACAAAAATTTAATTCGAATTTTATAAGGGTCTATATCTTAAGAAGAAACATAGATACACCATTTAAGTTTGTATGAATTTAGAAGAAAATATAACTTCATTTCAGGAGAATCAGACAAGGGGACTAAAAGTATTAAAGAAATAGGATTAACAGAAAAGTAATTTGGAAGATGGTACAAGATAAAGGATATATATATATATATATATATATATATATATATATATATATATATATATATATATTTAGGTTAGTTTTGGTTGGTAAAGATTATTTAGATTTTTTGGACTAGGAGACTGACAGACTTACCTTGGTAAGAGTCCACTCTGTAGTCTTGAAATAAAAACACATAAAAGCACTTAAACAATGATATATTTCAACCACACAGTGGTCTTTGTCAATAGAAGAGAAAACACAAAAAGAAATATGAGAGAATGAAATAAAATAATTGTAATCACAGATTGTGTAGAGTAGAAATCAGATGTCACAGATGCACAGATTAAAGATATATATATATTGTTTCCATGAGCATATGAGTGATTATAGTTTATATAGTTTTTTTTTCCAAATAGCCTTATCTCTTTTCCCCTGACAGACTTATATAAACTATAATCACTCATATGCTCATGGAAACAATATATATATATATATCTTTAATCTGTGACATCTGATTTCTACTCTACACAATCTGTGATTACAATTATTTTATTTCATTCTCTCATATTTCTTTTTGTGTTTTCTCTTCGATTGACAAAGACCACTGTGTGGTTGAAATATATCATTGTTTAAGTGCTTTTATGTGTTTCTATTTCAAGACTACAGAGTGGACTCTTACCAAGGTAAGTCTGTCAGTCTCCTAGTCCAAAAAATCTCTATATATATATATATATATATATATATATATATATATATATATATCAGGTGATGTTCAATTATTCCAGGCCAACTGCTACAAATCTTGTAAATGTTTTCATAAAATATTAATTCTTAACCCATACCGATTAAATGATTTGCGTTCCAAGCAACCCAGCGGGACTGAATTAATTGCAAATTCAGTGGTTGCAGCAACTGAATTGTGTTGCGCTAGTTTATTAATTAATTATTATTTGTAGTCATTATTAGTTTTAAAAATAATTATGTGTAAAATATGTAAAAAATTATATATATGTAAAATAATAAATATGTAAAAATATTAATAAAATACTACTTATAGTGTATGCATGACGGTTGATTGTAGGTTCCCACTAGCATATGCAACTAGTTGTTCACATTTGTAAAAAAAAGTTTTTTAAAAATAATTTCAAAAAAGTATTTACACATATTAGTATTAACATGTATAAGCAACAGTATAGTTCTGACCTAAAAAGAAAAGACTTAATGGACAGCTAACAAGTTAGTTATCACCATTAGGAAGACAATAAAAATTATACTTCTGTCATAAAAATTGCCCTGTCATTCTAAGAATACATTCGGAACAGACATGAATAGCTTTTATTATAGTGAGTTTCAAGAGGCAAAAACAATTGCTTAGTCATAAGTAATGTGTGGCATGTGCTTATCTGAAGCATAGAGATGATAGCAGGGGTCAAGCAAACTAAACTTTTAACAAAAAAAAAACAACATAGTCCCTTGAAGCAACGACAAAAATTGGTGACTAGCTGAGCTCCGTTTGTATGACCTCTAGCAATGTGTCATGATGGTCTGACTTCATCCAGCAATGGGTTAAATCATATTGGAGAATTGCAATTAAATCTGACTATAGCTTGCATTTATGTAACGTTTCAGGGAATATCATGCATTCATGTAGTCAAATATGTGCATATGCTGATGATATATGCTTGGTTGCCAGAAATATTCCATTGCTCAAAGAAACTTTTAATATAATCAATAATGAAAGCAAAAAGATAGGTCTCTGCATAAATGAGGGGAAAACTAAATATATGAGTACAAGCAGAGGGAGTAGCAGTACGACTATAGATATCGATGGATATTCCTTTGAAAAAGTAAAAAGTTTCACTTATTTGCGCTCGGAAGTCAATGATGAAAATACAACAATAAATGGAGTCCAAAAAAAGAATAATGGCAGCTAATAGAGCATACTTCGCAAATATAAAGCTTTTTAAAAGTAGGCTATTGTCTCAAACCACTAAGGTACGACTCTATAAAACCTTAATTCGGCCAGTCCTAACTATGAAGCGGAGATGTGGACTTTAACCGCCGCGATGAAAAATCAGTTGACATTGTTTGAGCGTAAGCTTTTAAGAAAAATTTATCGTCTGGTCCACGATGTACAAACAAATGTGTGGAAGCTTCGATCTAATGCCGAGTTGTATTCCTTATACAAAGATGCAAATGTGGTCCATTTTATTAAAACACGACGTCTAGAATGGTGGGGTCACATTATAAGAATACCCACCAATAGAATGCAGAACAAACTTTTACAAGGGACTATGATTGGCAAAAGAAGAGTTGGCCAACCAAAAAAAACGATGGCTACAGGACCTTGAGGAAGATTTAAGGGTACTTGGCATTACAGCATGGAAACAGAAGGGTAAGGATAGAAGTACATGGCGGGACATTGTTAAGGAAGCCAAGGCCCACCCAGGGCTGTAGCACTACGTAGTAGTAGTATAGCTTGCATTTAGTTTTATAAATAGACACAAGAACACAACAACAATTTTAAGAATTTTATGTTGTTCATTTTATTAAACTACATTCTGTTTTCTTGTTTGAATTTTGCAAAATATTTCAAGTTTCTTAATAATTAATTGCCATTAATATCTGTGTTCAACTTCAAAATGATCAATTGTCATTGGCATTCTCTGAAATATTCAAAAATCATCCAACACAAAAACAACATATCCTTATAGACCACACATTCTTATAATCTAACACCTTATTCGATTATATAGTAAACAACCCGCTTAACCCAAACACCCCACACATACACACTTATAAATCATATGTCTTGCAACCTTGAGCGATCACCGGCAGTCACAGGTCGGCTTTATTAATGAAACGATTGTTTTGAAATGGGTCAGCAGGTAAGTTCAAAAGTATTTATTCAGTTACACAATAATTACTTATAAAATTAAAGAGTTTAATTATATATATGTTTATTTAAAAATTATTGAAAATTCTATATTTTCTAATAAATTATCTATCTTACAAATTTTAAACTTTTCTTATATAGGCTAATGACAGATCACAGATAATTAATTCATGCTTTTTTGACACTAAACATTTCGAATTTCTTTCCGAAACTCCTTTTCAAGAATTGATTTTATTAAACTAATATAAAACATAGCTTACAATTTATAAAATTCATAACATTATATTAAACTTAATAAATATTCTCATTTTATTATTAAAATTATATATATATATTCTTTCCTCGAGCTCTTGAAAAGGAATTTTGGAAAGAAATTCGAAAAGTTTATTGTTAAAAAAAGCATTAATTAATTGTCTGTGATCTGTCATTAGCCTATATAAAAAATTAATAGTTATTAACAGACATTAAAGAAATATTTAAACTGTTTTAATTTTTATATTTTATTTCCAAAACATTAGTTTCTGGATCCTATGTTTCACAAAAATTGGTTGAATTATATAATCAGAACATATTTAATATTCTTTTTAAACAGTGCTTCTGAAAATGGGTTTCCAGGGAAACATATCTATTAATTTTGTTCCTTAGTAGAAGTATCGTGGAATATTATAAATTATTCATGATGAGTGGTGAAAGCACAAACCTTTCTACTGCTAGTATCCACAGCTTGCCAAAAAATATTTTAGTTAATGTATTTTCATACTTCAAAGAAGAAGAATTAATTAAGAGTGTATCAAATGTTTGCTTCAAATGGAAAATAGCAGCAAGTGATTCATCTCTTTGGAAAAGTATTAAATTTGAAGGTGATTCAGTATCTTTACAGGAGATGACTAACATTCTCCGAAAAGCTACTTTATTAGAATCTCTAACACTGATATCTGTCCCTGAAATCATCAGAATTATCAGACATATATCCAGGTACAATATTTGCTTTTCATTACAGATATGATTTTGTCTCTAATTTATTTCCGGAAATGTAGTAGCATTTAGATATAAGATTCAATTTGTATATACCACAGAGTAGGGAGAGTATTTAATATTATGCGATATCAGAGTAGCGTGGAATAATAAGGGGAATAAAACAAACAGGTTAATGTGTTACTGAGTTTATTTTAAAGCAAAAGCATGTATAGTTAGTAATTTTCTCATTCATGGGAATGAAAATTTGCAAAAATGTCACAAACCAACAGATAAGTTTGGCTTCTTGGGATGACTTGAAACTGTTGAAAGAGCTTTAAGTGATTACGAATTTTTAATGAGGCGTATAAGGAATTGCAGTTTCAAAACTTACAACTTGTGTATAATAGAATTCAGAGTTTAAATGCCAAAACATTCATAATGAAATTTTTTATTGTCAATAGAGTATTTTCTTCTGGCTTAAAATTTTTTGTTAAAAATGTTTCTGATGACTTAAAGCTAAGATATACCTACCAGATACTTTTTATAGATTAGTAAAATTTAAAAATAAATATATTTATTAGGTGTAACACAAAGTTAAAGGACTTCAGTGTTAAAAACTATGTAACAGAAGATATGTGGCTTCCAGAGAATGTTCTAATTAATATGTTACTATCATGTACTGACTTGGAATCCATCACAATCAAAGGATTAGACTTCTCATCATCAAGGTATTTACTCAATATTTAAATTGTTCAGTTATATATCATTCATTCACGAAATTGAATTCAATTTCTATATGTATTTGAAGTATTATTGAATAATTTTATGCAGGTCCTGTTTGATAGAACAAAAATCAATTTATGTGTTCAGTATTATTTTAATTCATGTAATGATGATAAACATCAGAGTAAGTGATGCACTTTTCCACCCTAAAAAATCATAAAATCTGTGATGTCAAATAATGTATAGCTGTTTGTAAAATTACACTATTTTGACCAACCTCTAATAGTTAATTTAAGTAAATAAACCAAGGTATTTCTTATGAAAGTATGCCCTGGGAAGTAGTATTTAACTTTAATAAGAGTAAGGCATAAAGTATTTATTATAATAAGATTTTCAATGAATGTTTTTTATTTTAGATTTTTTGAGCTGTTGGCTACAAAATCCAGTATTAAAAGTGTTAACATCGGATTGAATAATAGTTTAACCATAAATGAAATCATGTTACTAGCACATAACTGTCAACAACTAGAAGTTTTAAAACTCTCACCATGTAGTACAAAAAATCCATTGACAGACCAAAATGTTGAAAAAGTTTTAGGATTTTTGAAAACCACCTTGATCTCACTCAAGCTTGATGTTACTTACCTTGGGAAGTTAACATACAATGTAAGTATAAAATTTCAAATTGCAATAGAATTTTAAAATTAAATTGGAAAACAGAAAACCTGCAACTGTTTTTCCTTTGGTTATTTGCTGCATTTCATTTGCAACAATATTTAATAATCAAAGTGGATTAATTTTACTCATAAGATCAAAATAAACAACTTGCTCATGTATATATATAGAGGCTGTCCAAGACTTGTGTTTTAGCCTGACCAATCAGAAGTATTCAATAATTGACAATTATTGTACACCTTATTTTACTGTAAATTTTTCTTCAATGTACTCAACTAATAGGAGACTTTTAAGAACATAGTTTATTTGAGTGAGCCTTTTAGTTTTTTTTTGTTTGTTTGTTAAACATTCCTTTTATGGTTTGTTTTCCACCTACTAATTCCAAAAGAGCACATTCTTACTAAATACTAAAGAGGCCATGAATTTCAGATCCCCATGATAATGTTTTACATGGGTAACAATCATGGAAAACAATTGTATATGTTACCTGAAGACATTTTTGGAGTACCTTGTTTAAGATGGAAGTGCCAAGGCATCTGATATTTGACAAGAGTACAAATTGACTCAGAATACCCCCTTTCTTAACACGTTCATTGCCAATCATGTGATTGATGTCAGATCTTACCGGACGGCTGATCACACGATATCGCATGGCCGTTGCTATCCAAATTCTAAGTGAATTATTATAACGACCACAACGAAATTGTGCGTAATACTTATAATGGCCACTAGGAAAGGGATTGACCTTTTTGTAGAGGGAATGGCAACCAGCCATTTTTTTTTGTTGTTATTAGTTAATGCACACAATGGTAGCGTTCGGATAAGGTAACATCCTAACCAATTTACTAAATTTAAAGTTCAGATAGTCATAAACTATTGTTTAAGTGATTAAAAACTAATAATTTTGTTTAGTTATTCATTGATTTAGCGCTTTGAAGTTCGGTTTTTATTTATTTGAGTGTTGATTTTGATTTTTTAATTATGAGTGACCAACCAGGACCCTCGAAAAAGCTCAGTTAAATGCCGGATCGTCCAAAAATCATTTTTTTAAAAATTAGGTGGAAGAGTTATTACTAGATTCTGACCCACAAACAGCACAGAAGACACGAGGAGACCGAGTCCAACACAAGCTTACTAAAATTGAAAAAACCAAACCGCGATCTTTCAGCACCGGCGAAACAGTAAATGCAACTTCTAGAAAAGATTACAAAAATTGCTACAAAAATAAAAAGAGGATAAACACCACAACTGAATGTAAAAACTGCCCAGGTGCTGCACCATTATATTTTGACTGTTTTTTTAATTGCATGATTGAAATGCTAAATTTTTTTACATTTTAAAACCATTTTGTAAATTTTGAATGTATAAGTGAATTACAATCTAGAGTGAGTTTTTCAAATTTTGCCTGAATATAAATGTCAGCTAATTATAGTCATTACAATTAATACGTTTAAATAGCTTTTATTTGTAAACTATGTACCCTTTTTGGCCGATTTATATATCACGCGATATCGCGTTTTTTCGCCATATGGGCAAAAATCACATTATGTATGGCCAATCACGCTATATTGAGTGATGGACATTAGAGACCATAATTCCTAAGTATATAACAATACAAGTTTATAAATATTATATTTACTTATTTTGAGCACTATATAACTAAATAAAACGAAACAAAATTTGCCACCACACAAAACTCCAATTTCTAGCTTGGCAATGAACGTGTTAAACATTGCAGTTTCTTGCTTGTCTTGCACTTGAGAGGAAGAGATAAAATTATATAAAAAACCTAAAATAATTAAGTTATTACTAAAAATAACTTTAGCAAATTGGGGCTCCATATGATTTTGAAACTGAGGATGAATTACATATTTGTGGTATTTAACATTGTCCATTATTGTTCTGTTCCACTGATTTTATAGAGTTATATGTTATTGCATACAATTATTTCACCATTAACAGCAATTGATGTTTACCTCATCATAAAGTGTGTGTGTGTATATATATATATATATATATATATATCGCAATATGTTTTCTTGTGTATTAATAAAGAACTAAGTCAAAATACAAATACAAGAATTATAATTGAATTTACAATTCAAACCTTTTCGTTGGCTAACAGTACCAACATCATCAGGAATTTAAACAATTAATTGTATTTGTATTTTGACTTAGTTCTTTATATATATATATATATATATATATATATATATATATATATATATATATATATATATATATATATATATATGTAGTTTTGGTTGGTAAAGATTATTTAGATTTTTTTGACTAGGAGACTGACAGACTTACCTTGGTAAGAGTCCACTCTGTAGTCTTGAAATAGAAACACATAAAAGCACTTAAACAATGATATATTTCTTATAACAATGAATTGTGAATTTTATGTTAGCGTGTAAGTTGTTGATTTCATTTAGGATGATATTATTTATTGCTTTATTTTGTGAGATATATAATCCATCGTCAACATATCGTATCTAATGTCCATTGGGGTCGTGTGTTTTTATGGTTTGTGTGATTAATTCGTCAGGGTTTTGGAGGTAAATTTCTGATATTATACTAGAGAGGGGTTATGCCATTGCTAAGCCATCTATTTGTTTATATATATTATTATTAAATATGAAATAGTTTTGGTTTAGTATGGTCTTTAGGCATTTTGTGATATGGTTTGTGTATTTGGGGTTGGTTTTAAGGTCAGTTAATTTGTTTTTTATTATTTGAATGGTTTTGTTTGTTGGTATATTAGAGTACATGTTTGTGATATCAAATGATATAAATTTGGTGTTTTCGGTTATGTTTATTGTTTTTAGTATTTCGGTTAATTTAATTGAGTTTTTTATGGTGTTTTTATTTTCCAATTTAAGTTCGTGTCTTAGGTTATTAGCGATTATTTGTGATATTTTATAGGCAGGGGCATTTTAAAAATTAATTAGGGGTCTTATGGGATTGTTGATTTTATGTATTTTGATGAGGGCGTTCATTTTGGGGGGCTTTGGATTGTCTATTGTATTGATAAGGGTTTTTTTGGCTGAATAAATTGTCATTGTTTTTTGCTAATTGTATGATTTTGTTTTGGTATTTTTTAGTGGGGTCTTTGATTCTATGCAATTGTTGGATTTTATGAATTCTTCTGTTTTTTTGTCATATTCTGTTTTTGATATGATTACTGCGTTGCTTTTGTCCGCTTTTTTTGCAATTATTTCATTTTTTTAATATTTTTTGTTTCAATTTGTTAATTTGGTTTATTTATATTTTATTTTCAATGTGATTTTCTTTTTTTCTTTTGATGATTTTGTTGATTTTGTGTGATACTGTGTTTCTAATGTTATCTTGATTTTCGTAATTTATAAGATTTATTGCCAGTTCTGTTTCTACTATGAGGTTTTCTATTGTGCTTAGTAATTTTGGTTTGATGTTGGTTTTTGTGCTATTTTTTAGTATCTTTACTTCTTCTTTGGTGAAACTCATTTTTGTAAGGTTTATAAAACTGGGGTGGAATTGATGGATTGTTGTGATATTGTCTATGTTATTTTGTTTTTCTATTAGTTTGTTAAGTTTAGATTCTATTTTTTGTTTTTTAATTGAAGTAAATTTCTTGCATTTGTCTTGAATTTTGATATATTTATAATGCCATTGGTTTGGTTTTAGTATGTTAGCTAATTCCAAGTGGGTTTTTAGCTACAATAAACTTAGCTACACACACCATCAAAAACAAACACACATTCCCCACATTAAAAAACATACATCTAATAAAAAAAAGTACAAAAAGGCCTCAAAATGACAATCTGGGAACAACTACAAATTTATAAGCATAAAAATAATATCATAAACGAACAAATACAAATAAAATTTAAAAACGATAAATTATTCAACCTAATAGACAAAATTAACCCCAAGACAAACTTCAAAGACTCACACAGAGTAGTGAATCCGAAAATAGAACATAACGGTACACCACACCTTGTGAAAGTGGGAATTCCACATAGCTCGCAGTCTACTACAACCCCCGGTCAGTGATGCCCCATGATAGAGATACAACCAATCTTTGAAAGTTAACTCGCATAAATACCAAGTAAGATTCTTGTTTAAGTACATATAGTGAAAGTGATATATATAGTCATTTATAATGGTATTTTGTTATTCACAACAGCAATTAAAATAAAGAACACAACTGAGTTTCTGTGTACAAGTATGAATGTTTATTCCAACTATCATGTTCCACAGTTTTGTATGTTGTATAACTTATAATATATATACCTACGAACGGAGAAACGACATTTAATGTTCTTAATTATTTTAGTTTATATTATTGTGTCACAACAGCGTTCACTCAATGTTGTCTATTATTTTTAATAAATCAATATTTTACGTAACAAGCATATTTCAACTTTTCTGACAACAAACAAGAAATGCTAAATTACCAACAGCTGAAAATCTATCTAAAAATAACAAACAGATGATGCACCAACTCAAAATTCAAAACAAGAAAATTATGTTTAATAATTTTCTTACATATATATATATATATATATATATATATATATATATATATATATATATATATATATATATATATATATATATGTAACAGTCCCAAATTAAATCTAAACATAACACAATTTTTCATGTATTAGATAGAATTTAAGATTTTATCAAACAGATAGTTCATTCAATGTAAAGCAAATAGATTAAAGAAATAAGATATCAGTGGTTTATGTACATAGTGCAATCAATTAGAGTAATGTTTAAATAATTTTACAAACCATGTTAGTAGTCTTTGAGAATGCTGGAACTATACTCTGGCGAAAAGCTTCAGCATAATTGTAAATGTTGAATAAAATATATCTTGATTATGAACTTTTTGAAGTTATTTAATGATTATAACAAATCAAGAAAAAATAATCATCTTTATTATAATATATATATATATATATATATATATATATATATATATATATATATATATATATATATATTGTAATATTTATTTTTTTATCTAATTATATTTTGTAACACAACACAACTCAGGCATTAATAATTTAAATTCTTTATTATAACAATTTAATTTCAACATTTAAACAATAAACAGAACAACAAAAAAAATACAACTTAACAAGTTTTAACACAATAGGCTAAACTCAATTCCTTCAATTTTAGTTACAAAATTTTATACCCTAGGCTATTTTCTAAGATCTCTTAATATCTCGGGGTTTATATGCATGGGCTATATCTTTGAACTCTTTTGTTAATTAAATAAATTTTGATAAACAAGATTAAATTTAGAAAATAGTTTTAATAAATAGCTTCCTGATGAAAAAACTTAAATTTGGAATAAGCAAAAAGGTCCCTATACTATTTGAACTGGATTATGTTTCTTATTACTAACTATTAATTAATTACAAGATATTCTAATAATGTACAATTTTAAATTTCCTTATACTTTTAAAAGTTCACTAAAGTTTATTTCTATAGCGCTATATACTCAACTTATAAATTATCGAAGTTCCGCAGGTCGCTCACTTAAGATTCAGTTCTCTTTAAATTTTATATTTAACACACTTTTCTTTTTAGTTACTTCAAATTATATTAACACTGTATTATAGGCTATAAATTCACTTATCCTTGTTTTAATTTGGTCAATTTTCTTCACAAATCTGTATAATTTTGATGAAATTCTTCAAATGGAATTTTGACTTGTAAGAAAGGTCTGCTTCTTTCGGCAACCCACGCTATAACTAAACTAACGCGTCCTTAGTTTTACTTTTAAAAATGTTTAAAATATGGCTCCTATTCCTTCTTCAAAAACTCATGTTGCATGTAATTTAGTTCGATTTCTTCCCACTAGAGTCGACTGTACACTGACCTACTTTCTTTTGCTTTACAGCTGTTAATGCGCCAACAATTATTTTCACTCGCGTTTTAATTTGGTTAAACTTACTAATTCAATTTTCCGATCCTTAACAAACCTTCCAGTGTTTATTTAATTACTATTATTTGTGTGTGAAGTGTCTATACTTTTTACTTTTGTAATAATTCCGAAATGTGTGTGTTTTGGCTGGATTTATAGAACATAACCTCTCATCTCATTGTTTTACAATTTTGTTTAAATATAATTATTATTAGATTATCTTGTTTTAATTTTGTTTGTTAGGTTATTTGATATAACAAATTTCCTAATGCAACAGTTCAAATATCTTGTTTACATTTTACAACCTTTCTAGGCTTTTACCTAAAATTAGTTTCAATTTTAATCTAGCCAATTTCTCATTTGCTATTTTCAAAATATTACAATATATATATATATATATATATATATATATATATATATATATATATATATATATATATATATATATATTTATTTATAGGTTAGTTTTGGTTGGTAAAGATTATTTTGATTACAATTATTTCATTCTCTCATATTTCTTTTTGTTTTCTCTTCGATTGACAAAGACCACTGTGGGGTTGAAATATATCATTGTTTAAGTGCTTTTATGTGTTTCTATTTCAAGATTACAGAGTGGACTCTTACCAAGGTAAGTCTGTCAGTCTCCTAGTCCAAAAAAATCTATATATATATATATATATATATATATATATATATATATATATATATATATATATATGTGTGTGTGTGTGTGTGTGTGTGTGTGTGTGTGTGTGTGTGTGTGTATGTGTGTGTGTGTGTGTGTGTGTGAAGTTATTATTATTAATTGTGAACAATTTTTTCCACCACTAAGTGCAATAATGTTACATTATGTGATGAGGCACCTTTCGGTCCCTTGACCATTGTCGAATCACTGTCTAAATGAAATCGGTATTTATATTCCTTTTTTGATTCCACTGAGAAACACCATAAGACCTTCTGAAATAAAAATGGTCGATGCTTTAGAAATGTATTACAGGAGGTGAACAAACAAGTTAATAATAGAACAAATGAGACTATCATCATTTCAAAACATGTCAGCAAGTAAGTTTTCACTCACGCAATAATTACTTATGATTTATTCTATGAATTCAAGATGATTAGAACAAGCAAAATTTAAAAAGTTATCCCAGAGTCATTCCAAGCTTCTCTGTAAAAGAACCAAAAGATCTTAGTTAATGAGAAGGCATAATCAAATTCTTGTTTATTAAATATAATGAAGAATTAACTACAGAGTAGGTTGACATATTTCAATGCTTTTCCACAGCAGTATCCCATATTCTAAATACCTTCTTCATAGAATGGTCTTACCAGCAAATTCAACCTCATGATAAATTTAATGTATTTAACTAATCAGAAAAAAATTATACCAGTGACTCATGCTACACTTTTACATCTACTGCACAGTACTATTTTATTATTCCTCTTTGAATACTCATCACCCCCAAATTGTTTACCACTTACTTATTGTTCCTTTGATAACCTAAATCGCCCACTGATATAACGCATACATCATATGTAAGTGCTAAATATAGATAAGTTAATTATAATCATACTAGTTTATTTTATATTATGTAAGTTGATTATATTATAATTCTAAAATGTAGTCGCTGAAGATAAACTTTAAAACAAATGAAAGATTATACACTATGTTCTAGGCAATTTTAAACTGCACTAAACTGAGAGAACTCAATTTGAAGAATGCTATTTCATTAACAGGATATTTTTTTCAAGAAATGCTTTCAAGATTAATGTGTTTACGCATCTTAAAAATTCACAGTGCAACACTTCTAACAAATAACGACTTTTTAACGGGCTTTTCAACTAAAAATGATATTCTAAAAAAATTAGAAATATTGAAAATTAATGATTGCAGACTGAATGATGCAAGCCTCATTCAAGTTTTGAGTTGTTGCCATTTGACACTGAAGCAGCTTGACCTTCTATCATGCAAGTCAATAACATCTGATATTTGTACAGCTGTTAAACGTTGTAGAAATCTAACATTCCTAAATTTAGCATTTACAACGGTTTCAACTAAATGTTGGATTAATATAATTCAATCTCTTTCGAATCTATCTAAAATCATAATGGATATTACAGTAGACAAATCATTATTACTCTCACAAATAAATTTGTCAACTATGAATTTAGAGATTATCATAATGGAAAATGAATTCAATAAAAAGAAAGAACATATAATTTAGAACCAGTTACTAGAAATTATACCAACTTACAGCATGAAACAAGTTTGATATTTTTTAAACAAAAATTACTGAATAACTAGTGGAAAACGTGTACCAAAGGAAATGAGTTATCTGTCAATAAGAAAGAGAACTTCCTATTTCTACGTTAATTATTTTAAGAAATGTTGTAATAATTTATTGATATTCTTTGGGATATCAATTTGTTTAAATAAACAAACTATATTGTAATAGATTACAAGCATTGTTTTTTCATATTATTAATGTTAAAAGTAATCAATAATAATGAGATTTTCACATGTATAATTATACTCCACATGCTTTACAAATACATCTTGTCAAACAAATGGAGTAGTTTGGAAAATTCTTTTTTCATACAATTTAGTTAGAGCTCTAATTCAGATTACAAATCATTTCTTCTGAATTCTTTTGAAAGCGAGGGAAATAAAATAAATTGTAGAAAATTGTTATGCTAAAACTTTTAAGTACAGTAATACCCTGTTTAACACTGGTAATGTGTAAGCATTACATTTTTGAACAGCCCCTGAAGCAATTTTGAATGCCCAACATTGTCCGAATGCCAAGGACTGCGGGACGTTCGCGATGAAGCATATGGCTCCGTCTTAGAGCATCTCGCCTCCCTCTACTGGACTGTGCGGCACCGAATGGCTGAAATGCCAAGAGGGCGTTGGATGAAGTAAGTAATTGTTTAACAAACTATGTGATTATGGCTTTATAAAGCTCACAGCGAATGCTGTCCCTAAATACTTTTTTTTTAATTTTAAGAGTTTCAGCAATGTCACACTTGTTTTTCTTGATGGTCCCAAAAACTGTGGTCCAATGAAGCAAGTATGACAATAGTTTAGAAATTATCTATTCTAATACATACTCCTGATTTGTTAACACATTCAGTACAGCGGCGATATTGGAGATCTCATCAAACTACTGTTTGTTTTTTCGTTAACTTCCACATATGACTGCATTGTTTCATCTCAAAATCTATACTTAAATGCTTAGTTATAAACAGGAAAAATAGTTACAAAAAAATTAACACTTTATTTAATTGTAAAAATCAGGAGCGTGCCGTTGCGCTTGCCGTCTCAGGCAGTGGAATTATTGAAATGCTATGCGGGTTGCAACGTACATCTAATTAACGTGTACGTTGTTTTCAACTCCATAATTTTATTTCTAGCATATACAGGTTTATTGGGGACATCAAAACAGTGTATTAGACATTAAAATATTGTCGGGTTACAATTAAAAATAAGAAATTTACATAAAATATCAAATAATACAAATGATAAAATTCTGTTTGACAAATAATAAAACTCAATAAAAATGACAGAGGAAAATAAATTTACATACAAATCTAAAGTAGCTACTACTAAAATATACTACATACAGTACAGTCTCACTAATCTGGACTTGATGGGACCGGACCCTGTCCGGATCGTCGAAAGTCCGGATTAGACGGAAAAATCCAAACAAATGCATACAATATGTGTTTTAGGCGGGGAAACATATTGAAATTGTAGTTTTAGTGAAATTGAGGCCTAAATATAGCTATACAGTACAGTATTTCATAGCTTATTTAGCAAAAAATCATGTAATTGTAACAGAAAAGGTATGACATGAATAAATATCAAAGCATCTTTCTCGTTGAATAAATGTTTTTACATAAAGTTATTTACACTATACTGTATAAATGCACAAAAAACTCAAACAAAAATGAAACTGAAACAAAAATAAACTTTAAAAAACTTAGTGAAAAAAGTCCGTAATGTTCTTTTGTTTTAACTATGAATGACGGTGTTTCAAGGTCAGTAGCTCCGCAGTTGACGTATCAGTTTGTTTCTCATAGTAGGTCATCAACCCCTCCAGCATTGCAGCCGCCCCATCATGAGTTGGGCTGACCGGTTCGTCTGTGTAGTCTTCCTCTTCCGAGCTGTCAGCAATTGATAACCAATGTCATTATCACTGATAATCAACTCGGCCCAACCCTCCAATTGTTAATTAATCTGAAAAAATTCCGCGTCATTAGTGGGTTGACTGTCAGTTTTTCACTTTCCTGTGGCATTTCAGGCCACAATTTTTTCCAGCTCTTTTGGAGTGTAGACGGTTGAATTTCCTCCCACGAATCTGCAGCCATAAAAATGACATTTTTTATAGTCACTTTTTTAAGAATTTCAATAAATTGTGTAGCTGGATCTGCTTCTTGTTGTTACAAAAGCGATAAAATTAACTTTTTCCTATATCACCGTTTTATCGCCTCTATCACACCTTGGTCCATCGGCTGAATGAGAGCCATGACGTTAGGAGGAAGAAATTTAATAAAAATGTCACCATAACGCAATTCTTCATTTGGGTGGCATGGGGCATTATCAATTAGTAAAACCTCTTTTCGAGGGAGTTTTTTCTCTTTTAAAAACTCTTCTGTTGTTGGAACAAAGTTTTCAAAAAACTTCAGTCCTTAAAAATTTGACTGTTCATCCGCGCTGATTTTTGGAACTTGTATTGGGCCGGTATAACACTTAAATTTACATTTTTAAAAACCCTAGGCTTTGCGGATTTCCCTAGCACCAAAAGTGGAAATTTTAGATCGCCAGAAGCATTACTGAAGGGCAGCAAAGTCATACGTTCTTTCTTAACTTTATTACCATTTGCTACTGAATCTAATTTGGAAGCTAAAGTTTTTTTTGGGAACATTTTATAATTTAATCCGGTTTCGTCAGCGTTGAACACCTGACAAGGTTGTAAGTTTTCATCTCTGAGAAACTTGCCAAATTTGTCTTTGAATTTTTCACTGGCATCACTGTCACCTGACAAAATTTCACCACTTATCCCGAGTTGACGGATGCCGTGTCGTTCCTTCCACCGTGACAGCCAACCCACACTGGCAGTAAAATTAGGGCCTCCTTTTAACTTTTCATTCAGTTTCAGCGCGATCGTTTGCAAATTTACACCCGATAATGGAACACCCTGTTCCCGTTGTTGGCAAAACCAAACATATAAAGCATTGTCTAAGGTTTCATTTTTTGGTTTTTTTAAAGTGCTAAACTGTCTTTACTAACCATTTTTGCAAAAAAATCTTCAATTTCCTGTCGCTTTTTCTCCAATCGGAAACAGTTTGTTTTCCCAAGCCTAACTCTTTGGCAATTTTAGTAGGCGATTCACCTCCATCAATACGAAATAAAGCTTGGAGTTTTTATTTCTATTGTCACTGTCACTGACTTACGTTTAGTCGCCATTTTCACTGAACACTGAACGAGACGTAAATAAAAAACACAGATCAATATCGCACTAGAATTAAATGACAACCAAGCAGAAATCTTGCGAGAAGCAGTAAAGGTGGCATCCGTCCGACAACACAACTGACCTGGTAAATTCATATTTTAATTAATAAATTATATTATTTGTCTATTAGAGTAGGAAAACCCCTTTGAAAAATAACAAATATAGACGTATAAAAATAAATATTTTTGTGGACGGCAGACTGATTGTGCACTGTAAAATACTATAACTAAACAAAAATTTTGGGCCGTCCGGATTAGCCGGACGTCCGGATCATCGGAGACCGGATTAGCGAGACTGTACTGTACTAAAATTAACCACTCAACGTCTAACTCTGAATGTTTGTTTCTGGTTGTGTCATGTGTTTCACAAAATGATAGAGATCGATAATGTAAAGTCAGACACAGATAATGCATATGTCACGTCCTAGACTATTTATAGCCAAGTTTAGCTTACATTTGTTTACTATAATCTTATGATGACGTATTAGGTATTCTGGCGTCCAAGCATTTTGCTAGTGACTCTTATTTACAGTAGTCTGTACCCACCTGGAATAGGTTCATTCACTCCAAGAGGACAGTTATCGTTTATTCTTGCGCTAGTTCAGAAAGCTTAGTATTTTTATGATCGTTGTTTTGCCGGATATTTTGCCGTGTTAAGTGGATATAGCTAAAAAATCATTAAATTATAAAAGTTAAACCAAATTTAATCTGTACATAAAACTCCCTGAAGCATTGTTTCAGTTGAATCATCAAAACGTTAACTTGGGATGGTCGAATTTAAAAACGACTTAGGCACAATGTTCTTCAAACTCTTATGAAGAACTGATGTAAAAGAGTCATTCCGTATCAAAACAACACACTTAAATAAAAATTTTGCCTCGCCCCTTTTGATAATATTTGGTACACTGATTGTTAGTGCTAAGGTAAACAAAAATACAAAATTTAAAACTTCTATCTTCAGGGAAAATCCATAAACGTACATTTTTGAAAATAGCCTAGAAGCTCTCGTAATTGAGCTAGAGATCTGAGAGTCATTTCATTTTTCAGCATTTTTCAATGATATATCTAATATGTTATAGTTAGCAATAAAAGGTTTTTTTCAAAATACAAATCAAAATTTTATTTATAACTTTTTCCAAAAAGTACGATTTAATATTTTCAAAAAAATTACATAAATACTTAGCATATTTATGGACACGAGATATCTTGGCAAAATATCAACATGGGATGGTGATGGGATCAGTGTTAAAGAAATATATTACTGAAGCTTGTTTTTCACAAATACACTGTTTTGAATGGCCATATAATCAACTAAATATCGGATTTATAACTATTTTAAAACAAAATATTTAAATGGAAGATATACAACATACGTTTAAGAAATAAACACTATAAAGTACTTTTCATAATTATCTTTGTTGAATCTAAAAATTAATAAATAAATGCCCAATAATTTTTTTTTTTACAGTTAAAAGGTGGTTTTGGGCTAGATAGCTATGTATACAAAACAATTAACACTAACTTGAATAAAAAATGACAAGTTCCATTTAAAGAAGATTTCTTCTTAAAAGAGTTACATTTATTGTTTATATTTTAGAAAAAGCCAGTATGGTTGTTTACTATCATTTTTGCCTAGAGCGTATGTTCTTCCTGTCGGAGTTACAGGATCTACTTTCTTGAGAATGCCCATAATTAAGACTCACAGGACATCTAGGGTAAGAAAATGATTTGGTCGGTCCACATGGATGAATGAAGAAAAGTTACTTTGACTGCATCTAGTTCTTCATTTTTTTCTAGAATATAGCCAGTTCTTGTCATAGACAGCAGTGATGTTGCCTGAAATTTCATCCAGCCTAAGTTTATCAGGTGATATAGTTACTCTCCTTTCTAACCCATCTGATTCATCGGAAAAGTGTTTCACTAATACACTTGAAGTGTTTTTGGGAATATACGCATGAAACTGATGTGTACCTTAGATCGCCAATGCTTCTTCAAATCGGGGTTCCAACATCTTTTCGGAAGCAATGTAGTCTTCTTGTGTGGAGTAGGCAAAATCTACTTTTGGAATGTTTTCCACTATCCATTCAAAAAGATCTCTTGGAGTTTGGATCTGATTCTCGTATGGCCTTTGCAAACTAGCACAAGCTGCCAGTCTCGTAACACCTACCCCTACTCTATCACAAGGGCCTTTTCCATGGGATGTGGCTAAACAATGCCACTCAGCTTTTATGCTGAAATCTTCCTCATGAAGGCAAATGTTTTAGAATTTTTTCTTATTTTTATACTGAGCAGCAGAACCATCAAAAAAATAATACATTTTTTTCGGAACAGTTTGAAATTTGTCTTTTGGGTAAGAAATGAGCTTCTTTTGAAATGTGTAAACAACTGTATTGTGCTGTAGGCAATCAGAAACTATGACAAATCTCACATGCTAAGTTTTGTTGTTCTTCCTATAATATATTACAAAAGGAAGGATGGAAGTAACCTGCTGGTTTGTCCAGTGGTAACTCTGAGCTACATCCTGTAGAACTATACTGTAATTTTCAGAAAAATCACAGTTTACAACAAATTCCAACTCATTGAGGGTTTCTTTCAAGTTGTTAAGAAATCTTCCTTGTTGCTTTGCAATAAAGTCATGACTGACCAAAGAGAGACTTGCTGCAGAATAAATCTATAAATTCTCCAGAGGACCTTTCCTTGATCTCTAGGTTACAGCAATCAACTGACACCTACTGGCGAAACTGAACTCTTTCAATCAAATTTTCTTCAAATGAAGTTTCTAAAGTTTCACATACAACTGTTTCTCTGGGGCAATACTCACAATTTTTCATGTTGCAGTTTATTGTTGAAGGATTGCAAAGCATTAGTGCAATGCAGTGCTTGTAGCTTTTCAAACCTCCATTTTGTAACTGTATTCAATTTAACATTTTCCATCATTAGTTTAACGTTTTGGTGAGTTGTAGACACACAAACAGAGCGTGTCCAATTCTGTGCAGCTAGGATATAATGTTTAGGTCGCAATTCAGCTAACTTAGAGAATCCGATTTTCACATTTGGGAAGTTGTCTTTGAAATGTCTGTAAGCTTCAAAGACATTTTAATTACATTTTATATTACATAAAATAGTGAGTTGTTTTGATATTTTTTTCTGAAAACTTAACCGAGATATAATTTTGAAATCAGTTGAGATATTAAGCTGAAATTCGATATTTTTCTTAGTCTTATTTGGGGTACCTACAAAAAATTTTAATGAAATACAAGGTTGTAAGGTAAAGTTATTATTTTAACTGTTTAGTTGGTATGGAATGATCCCATTATTTAACATATAGTACAATCTAATAGATATAAGACCTCAATAATTAATAAACAACTTTAAAAATACAGTTTGAGTGAATGTTTTATAATGATGAAGACGATAACATTTTTTTAATCATATTAACGAAACGTGTGTTACTACGATACCAGACTCGCATTAATAAATGTTTACGTTAACAGCGACAAGATTTTTGGAGGAGCCATATCTGTGGCTGAGTTTTACACTTCATCTCAAAAAATATTTTATATAAAATGATATGTTAATACATATTACTTTATACTTTCTTTAAAACTAATAAAAATAAAATATTATATAACAAAATGTGAGTTTTTAACTGCTAATAATTAATCACCACTGTACACATAATTTTCTAATTTCTTGCTTTCTATTTAAACTGAAATAATTTTAGGGTTTTCTTTATAATATACGCTATTTGATTGTTCTCATTATACCTTCTGACTATTTAAAAATGATTTATTTTATGTTGTGATCAAAGTATATAAAATTTACATAGGCTATGGATTACAAAGTATTAAGTAATTTACAAAGTATAAAAAAAAAAAAATGATTCCTGGCAACTCATACTCGAATATTTGTGTCTTTCAAATATAGCAATGCTCTCCAATTCTCACCAGAAATAATCCATTTTTTATAACTCGTTTCAGAAATTGTATTTCGCGAACTAGTCTATAATAAGGTACTAGATTCTTGGTACATAACTAATCTATTGTTTCCACGATTACGATAGGTTGGTACTCACTGAAAGACTCCATTTTAACAAATTAACAAGGGTGAATCCGAATAGTGAGGTAAATCCGGTGATGCGTTGAATTGATGTGTTCTGTTCAGCATGAGTGAATATAAAAACTAGGATTTATGTGTTTTCTTAAAGGTTTTATTTTAAAATATATCTATTAATAATAACTAATTTGATAAAATTCATAAATAATGATTACATATTTTTAACAGAGATATTTAAACATTTTTAATGTTCCAAAGTCCATAAGGTATGCAATATTTGACCTAGGCTATAGTTTTTAGTTAAAATACATTAATCCTTAGTTTGGTTTAAGTTAGGTTTTTCGTGTGTTTTAATTAATTGAATTTTAATTCTAATTTTTTGTGGACTGATTAGAAAAAGAACCATGAACTAAGAAATATATGTATTTCTTTTTAGTCTGCTAGGATAAGATTAACTATTAAAAAAGCTTTTGAAATGTATTTTGTTGAAAAGGTCTAACCAAGATTTCCGTAAGATAAAAGGAGGTATAGACTACACATTTTTCTCTTCCCTTGGAAATAGTATTAGATTTTGGAGAAAATATTGTTTTGATATTAACGTTTTGTCAATAGTTGTCTTGTGGATATTATTATTGGCTTATTATTAGGAATGGTATTTTAGGAAACTGTTCAGATGTTACATTTAATATTTAAACTGAATCATTATTTGCATAGCAGTGTTTTTGGAATTTGTGGGTGTAGGTTAAAAATGATTCTGCAATAAATACTTTACCAAGAGACAGATTTCTCATAAATAGAAAAATTATGGGTAATTGTGAGTTTCAGCGGCCACCTGAGATATACATTGAAAATTGTGCAAAACCACAAAATAGGACGATATTCACAGAATTTTTTTAAATTTTACTCAGAAAGTCATATTTCATCAATTTAAAGTTGGGTAAATAAATTCAGTAAAAATATAGTTTCAGATGTTGGTTAAAATATTTTTTTAAAATCACTCGTTTTAACGTGTAGAATACAAATATCGATGTTTTCTGTGCAAAATACGGAAAGTTATTTTTTAAAATATTTTTAAAAAAACATTCTAAATGTTAGCCTGTAATGACATGTAGGCCTATAGCATGAAACGGGCGCATAGTAGCTACAGCGCAATGCACTACGTTTAGATTTTGTTGTAATTTTATACAATATTACAATACACCTATGCAAACTTTCCTAAACATGTCTTAAGGCTATATTGATAATTCATTTTCTTTTATCATTTATCACTTTTCAGAAGGGACTCTGGGGACTACTTTTTTGACGCGCAGTAGCAACGGTGCACCATACTATGTATACAACATTAAATATACTTATTAAGTATCCAGTTAGGATATATTTGGTTGTAATTTTTTACATTACTGTATACCAATGACATCCAGTCAGTGTAGATTTGGATGTAATTTTATACAACATGTAATTAAACAAATCTACAGATGTAAGGTAAAAATAAAGATCACATTACATCACCTGAGAAAAGGTATTACTCAGTCTAAGTTTATACCAAAATTAAAAAATATTGAATTAACAGATGACGAAATTCTTGTATCGTTTGATGTAAGGGTTAAAATGCATAAGTGCGGCCACCTATGATATTTTGGAAAATTGTTCAAAACCACCAAATAGGACGATATCTACAAGAATTTTTTTTTATTGACAGAAAGTTATTTTTTTTTCAATTTAAAATAGGGTCAAAAATTTAGTGTGGAGGTATAAGTTGTGAATGAGCGCGGAGTGATACAAATGTTTTGTGACGTTACAGTGCTGCGCATAACGCTGTATGCATCGGCCGTTGTATGTCACGTAGCCTTACATGTCTAGATATTTGATAAACGTTTTGGCTTAATTTATATACACATATTTAAATATACTTATAATGTATCCAGTTAGGATAAATTTGGTTTTAAATTTATACATTACTATATACCTATATTAAAATATACCTAAAAAGTGTCCAGTCAGGTTAGATTTGGTTTTAATTTTATACATTATTACCTAAATGGTTACATTTATACAATTAGAAATCTATCCAGACTGGATACTTCATAGGTATATTTCAGTAAAGATATATAAAATTCACCTACTTTGGCAGTTACAAAAATAATAGTTATCAATATAGCTTAGACATGTTTTTGTTACAAAAGTTTAGATTGGTAAAACAAGAACTACAGTTGTGACGTCAAGATACATTTGTATCATTCTGTGCCCATTCACAACTTCTACCTCAGCGCTGAATTTTTTACTCTACTTTAAATTTAAAAAAAAAGTAACTTTACTAGGTCAATAAAAAAAAAATTCTTGTGGATATCATCCTATTTGGTGGTGTTAAACAATTTCCCAAAATATCGTAGGTGGCAGCGCTTATGCATTTTAACCGATGTTAGTTCACCATTTCCAAGTATACCAATTGCTGAAACATTAATTTTATTAAAAGAATTTTTGGTAAAAATGCTGAAGCTCAGTGCCATACGATATTTTGGGAAATTGTTTGACACCACCAAATAGGACGATATCCACAAGAATTTTATTTTTTATTAAAGTTACTTTTTTTCAATTTAAAGTAGGGTAAAAAATTCAGCGCAGATGTAGAAGTTGTGAATAGGCACGGAGTGATACAAATGCTTCGTGATGTTACAACTGTATTTCAATGTATAAAATTAAAACCAAATCTAACCTGACGACACTTTTTAGGTATATTTTAATTAAGGTATACAGTATTGTATAAATTTAAAACCAAATCTATCCCAACTGGGGAAGTTGTTTCTCAAATATCTACACACGTAAGGTTGCGTGACGTACCGCGGTCGATGCGTACAACCTTATGCGCAGCACTGTGACGTAAGTATCACTCCCCACCTATTCACAACTTCTACATCAGCGCTGAATTTATTACCCTACTTTAAATTGAAAAAAAGTAACTTTCCTACTTCAATAAAAAAACTTATTTGGATATCGTCCTATTTGATGGTTTCGAACAATTTCCCAAAATATCGTATGGTGCCGAGCTTATGCACAATAACCGAATTTTTAATTGAAAATAAAGTAGAGATTAATGAAGTTGACCAATATGTGAAATTAACTAAGTGTCGTATGACACAGAATTATTTTTATTTTAATGAATTTTACTAACAAAAAGATGGCACAGCTATGGGGAATAGTTTATCACCTTTTATAGCCGAACTTTTTATGAAAAATTTTGAACAGGAATTGAGAAATAAACTTTATCCTAGAGTATGGATTTGATATGTTGATGATGTTTACGCAATTTTTAATATTAAAGAGTGCAACTTAGAAAACTTCTGAGCAATTATTAACAATTTACATAAAAATATAAAATTTTCTTATAAAATAGAAAATAATAAATGTTTACCGTTTCTTGATGTTTTATGTATTAGAAATAATAATAAAATTGAATTTGATATATATCGAACAAATACAAGTAATGATAGATATATCCCAGTAGATTCTAATCATTGTAAATTCCATAAATTAGCAGCTTTTAATAATATGGTTAATAGATTAATTACAATTCCTTTGAATACGAATAGATTTGAATGTGAATTAGCCACAATTAAAGAAATTGCGAAATTTAATGGATATGATCCTAATATAATAAACAATATATTGAGAAAACAAAATTTAAATAGGTCTAGAAACAATTCCACTACCTTAATATCAGAAAAAGAAAATATTAAAAATAAATACATAAGCTTACCATTCGATAGGGATTTAACAAAGGGTTTAGAAAAAGTTTTTAAAAGTTATGTAAATTTAAAAGTAGCTTACAAAAGCCTAAATAACCTTAAAAAAAATTACTAGGTAATCCAAAAGATAAAATAAAGATGTTAGATAGATCTGGGATTTATAAAGTAATTTGTAATTCTTGTAATAAAATGTATATAGGCTAAGGAAAAGAAAAATATTAACTAGGTTTAAAGAACATATTAGCCATATAAAATATCAAAGACCTGAAAAATCGAGTATTGCAGAACACATCTTAAACACCAAACATTCTTTAGAAATAAATAATCTTAAATTAGTGAAAAATGTTAAACAAAAAGTCTATTGAATAGTTTTGAAAGTTTGTATATGACAAAAATAATCTATCAAATGGTGATAAAGAGCATTTTCCGATCTCTCAATTGTATTCATTAATTAGAAGATAGTTGTAGTTTTGTAAAATGTGTAACTGTAACTCTTCACCACGAAAGTTGAGAGACCAGACCTAGTTGAAGCGGGGGGGGGGGGGGAATTTACTGCAACGTCATTGGTTGAAAATGTAAAGGGGCGTGGCGAAGTAGTTACCGGTGTGTATATATTTGATGAAAAATGTCACTTCAATGTATTTTTATTTTAAATTACCTCTGAGGATTATTGCTATGCAATCGAAATGTACATAAGGTTTTAAATAAAGAAAAAAGTTATTTGTGGTTTAGAGGTTTCATTTATTTATGTTATTGAATGCAATAGCTTAAGATTATGACATGAAAGATATATTCACATTTATAATGAGGTAAATAAATTCAGATCTTTATAGTCACTTGTAAGATGTTGGAAATTGAACATTTCTGTTAATTATTCCCATGTGTAACATGATATTTTCAATATGTCTAAATTTCCTGAGCCACAGTAATATTTTATCAGGATACAGTAATAGTTGAAT
The DNA here is from genome assembly GCA_036971475.1 of Prosapia bicincta. Classification (NCBI taxonomy): domain Eukaryota; kingdom Metazoa; phylum Arthropoda; class Insecta; order Hemiptera; family Cercopidae; genus Prosapia; species Prosapia bicincta. Next base: position 109,227,832 of record JBAIZL010000002.1, on the reverse strand, counting down.
TTATTTACTTATATATGTATAATAAATATTTGTTGTAATTATTGTGTAACTAAGTGAATACTTATAAACTTACTTGTTGAACTTAATTGTCTTGAAACAATTGTTTCATTGAAGAAGCCGACCTGCTACTGCTGCCGATTGCTCAAGGTTGCAGAACACATGATTTATAAGGGTGGATTTAACACCTTATTGTAATATACAGTAATCCCGCGTAACCCAAACCCCTTCACCCTCCTAATTATACGTCCTACAACCTTTAGCACTCACAGGAAGTAGCGAATCGGGTTTGTCAATGAAACGATTGTTTCGAAACACATCTGCAAGTAAGTGTTCACTTAGCTGCTTATAATTTAATGAGTTATGGTTTTTTTCATGGTTTTCTTTTCTTTGTATATGAGTTGTCTAATTTGGATGCAAATTGAATTTATCTTTCTTTTTGTTTTAAAATGTCATTAACAGGGGATTCTCCTATTCCATACTGCAAGCTAATTGGCTTTTTCGAAGGACCATTTTCAATTTGTTTTATTAATTCTAGTTGCTTTTGAATTGATAAAACCACTTTTTGTTTTCTTTTATCAGTCATTGTAAAATGAAATTATGAATCATAAAACAAGCAAACGGCTATCATAAAGTTAGCAAAACTAAGTTCTTGATTCATTGAACATTAAAGCCAACTCCTATAACCAAGTTGATAAAACTGATTTAAGCAAGAAAGTGAAATAAAGAAAGAAAAACAGTGGGATGGGAGTGAAGTTCTTAGAGTCATGATCCGTACAGTTTTTGGGTATAATAATGGTTGGGTCACTGGTAAACAAAAGTTATCTTCTGAGTATTATGACTAATACAGTTTTCGGGTATTATAGGGCTGGTACAGTTTAGTAAATGTCTTCGTGTTTTTTCTCCTAACATCTAACTTAATAAAAATATTTTAGGTTATCAAGGAATGCGGACTACAGCCAGATAATTGATGAATAGTGCTAATCAATGAACGTGAACTACAACTATTTAATTTATATATGAAGTAATGCATACATGTGATGAGAAGAACTATGACTAGATAGTTGGTATCCTAGAAAGACTGCAGATAATCAAAGTTGTTTGTGCTATTAAGTCACTCAAACTGTTAGATTTGTTTTGTGTATATGTCAAGTTCTATTACTCTTATAAAAATTGTTTTATGATGGGATATTTTTGTATTTGTAATTTTACAACTTTATTTCTAGCCAAAAATATAATGACATTATCATAAAATAAATATGTCCCAGGTAGTAAACTATATTAGTGACCCAGTCCACAGTAAAATATCTTATATTTCTCTAACTCCTGGATCAAATAAGAAATGGTTATTGTGAATAGCTATTTGTTTTTTTTTAACCTGAAAAATTTTTCACTTAGCCACCTGATTAATATAATAAATATCTTGCTTTATAAGATTGTGAGCGGATGAAGATGAGCAGTCAAGTCCTCTGCCATATGATTGTTGTCTTTAAAAATCCTGAAAATTAAAATAACATGTGCCCTATGTATATAATATATTATGAATGTTGTGCTTTTGTAGGAATACTTTATTTTAAATTAAAACAAGCTCATTTCTATAATATCATTGCAGAGATTCTTAATTCCATTAAGTAATTCACCACTAAATCTTAGAACTTTGAAAATATGTGTTGACATAACACACTTTAAATGGATATTCAAGTACAGTAAATATTCCTGTTATTAATTAAGATTTGGTTTAACAGATGTCAGCTGATCCAAGTAATCTAGTTCCTCCTGGTTCAATGCCAACAACATTTATTCCAACTACATCAGCAGGGAAGTAAGTAACATCATTATTATAACTATTCTAAGATGTTATTTTAGAGAACAAGGTGTTATGTTTACATTTGTTTAAATTTTCAATTTTTGATAGTTGTCTGACTTTACAAAAATATCCTATTATAGTTGTTTAATAAATTCATATCTTTTAAGATTTTTAAAATTAAGAATTATTATTGTATATAATCAATACGTTAAAGTGAACAAATTATATAAGAGCTAGAAAAATCAATTTCCACACAATTACATATATTCAAACATTTGAAGGGTTTAAAATTTTTAATGGGTTTTACAGAGTTTAATTATAACTAAAGTTTTACCATTAAATATAATTTTTTGTTGTGTTGTGTTTCTATTTGAGGTTTGTATAGAAAAACAAGATTAATGCTAAAATTATTATACCTAATATTTATACACAATATCAAAAGCACAGTGGTACAATATATTACAATGAAAATATTGGAAAGAACCCCAATACCACAAAAATAATCAAAAATAACAAATAAAACAAGTTACTTAAGATTAAACCCTATGTACATTTCGATGACCATGTCATCATCATCATCACTCTAGTTTGTAACTTCTTGTGTGCTAGATTGTAATTTTGTAATAAGACACTTTGATGATGATGACTTGGTCATCGAAATGTGCATAGGGTTTAATCTTAAGTAACTTGTTTTATTTGTTATTTTTGTGGTATTGGGGTTCTTTCCAATATTTTCATTCTAATATTTATAGATTTTATGTATTTTTTTCCCCTATACTGACCTTGATATCTGTTCTACTAGATATGAATTTCTGCATAAGACAATGTTATAGATCATTTTCACAAAGCTTCTGTATGACATTTGTTGCTTTTGCTGCTTGAACAGGTTCAAATCTCTCTTTCTTTAGAGCTGTCTTAACTTTATATAGCAAAAAAAGACACAGTCGCCTCTCAGGTGAGTAGGATGGGTTGTTAATCCAAAATATTCTTATATTTTACCAAGCATTGTGAGCTGGGAAATTGTCCTGGTGAAGAATTCATGACATATTTTTCCACATATCAGGCAATTTCCATTACACTTGCTTGATAAGAGTAGTTAGGACAATAGTATTGAATACTGTTTGACCTTCTGTTATTAAATGGAAAATGCATAATCCATTTAATGTAAGAAAGACTCATAAAATATTGGAAGTTTTGATTTTTTTTACTTATGTCTTTTTGAGACTTTCTCAGTATATTGGAATTTTGTTTCTAAATAAAAAATTAAAAACTAGAATCCATCATATGTGGTTTTGTTTTCTTATAAACTAGGGTCATTTTTAATGGTTTTGCCGGTAAAATATTTATAAAGGGCTACCAAATATAAGAAAACACGTGAATATGGATCTGTCTCAAGAGTTCATAAACATATACAGTAGAGTCTCGATTTTCTGAACTTCTGTTAAATTTGAGCCTAATTTATCTATTTGAAAGAAAATAAGTAATAGGGGTTTCAGGAAATGTCTATAACCATAAGGTATGCAAAGGAAATAAGTCGGGTTCCCAAGAAATGTTTATATTAATACGGTATGCAAAGGAAATGAGTCGGCCTTCCAAGAAATGTCCATGTAAAGTTCTATAAATTTATCTAGTGCATTATAAATTATAACATTAGGGTTCATTAAAACTCTCATTTTTTCTAATGCATAGGAACTTATTTCCGTGTAATTTTGAGTTTTCGGTAATCCGAGGGGGTCTTGGTCCCATCTACCTCAAATTATTGAGACTCTATGTACAGTTCAATATTGCTAAATTTATCATTCAACCTTATAACTAGTCAGCCAGATTTATTGGCCAATACTTTATTGACTTCATAACCTTTTTTGCAGTGTCCAGGATATATTTTATCATTTTTTTATCACCTATTTATTGTTTTTTTAAATAATTAGCTTTGTAAACCTTTCTCAGCTGTTGATGTTGATGAACACATTGAGAAGCTAATAAAGTTTTTAAAATGTAAAATTTTGGAAAACTCATACAGTATTTTAATAACAGTTTCCTGTTATTAAGTAAAGTCAGTGTACATAATAAAAGAAGTAGAAATAGAATTTTAAATGAATGCTGCCACACTGATTACTATTTCATTTTGTAAATTTGATACAAAATGTTGCTTCTTAGCATAACTGTTTTCGCATGACTCAGTCGTAGTGTGTAATTACCATTAGGTAGTATACTTTCTTTGTTTGAGTGTAAGGTTTTGTAGATAATTTTGTATTGTGTTCATACTAATCATAGTTTTATTTATTAGTCATACGTACATTGATCGTTTTCATTTGTCAAAATACTGAATCGTTTATTATCATAAATCAGCAAAGTTTTATGCCAACAAACTAGTGAATTTTCTGTGTAAACTACATGCTTTTAAATTTCTTTCAAGTGTCCATGATAATGGTAAACCACAAGCATTCTAATTATACTACAAAAGATTAACAGTATGTAATCATTATTATGCTATAACTAAAGTAATACATGTCCTGCTGAAAAAATTGATACAGTTTTTCATATTTCCTTGGATTCTATTCTGTGAGTACATATTTTACGTATAAAACTTTATAACTAATGCATCTACAATAAATTTTTTGAGAAGTAATTTTTTTTTAAAAATATGCATGTTTTCAGTTTTTGATGTCTAGAAATTAATAATTTGAACTTACTTGATATTTTTCAATACCTTTTTTCAATAAAAGGTGTAAAAATTGAATTCTTAAATTAAATGTATTTATTTATTAGATAATAGATAAATTATGTGGAATTCGTATTTATTTTGTTTTATTATATGGCTATAATATCTGCCTTGTAATTTTAAGAAAAACATTGTTATAAATCATTTATTATTTTAAAAAAATTTTGTTTTTCAAAAACTTTTATATTTTTGTGGAAAGAACTAAATACTGCATCTTATAAAAATTTACATGTCTGTAAAACAATTAATACTGTGATTTTACTTAATTTCAAAATTTCTAAAATGTTTCGTTGCTCATTTACCAATAATAAAAAACATTTTAAAAAAAATATATTTTTTAAAATTATACCCTCATATTCTAAGTCAAACAAACTGTAATTCTGCTGTTGAAGTCACATAGGCATTAGAATCCATCCATTTGATTTACACCATTTGTAACATTAACATATGTTTCTAATTAGAGTGTTTGAGTTGATATAAACATTTTGTAATTATTTTTTATAAGTGTTTGACATTTGTTATACTTCGGTAGTTATTAGTTAATTCTACTTTGATATAAGATATACCTGGAGGGAGGACTGGAAATGAACATTAAGAAAGTTTAGAAATATTAACTACTGTATTGATATTAACAACACATCCAAAGAAAAAATTAGTAAAAGCAAAACACGTCACACTATTAATAATAATAGACAGAGTGACAGTCTTACAGAGAAATAACCTGAGAAGTTTGTGAAAGAGAAAGTTGCTTATAAAATCACCCACTTGTCATTAATTATCGATATGGAGTTACCTTAACTCAATTCTTCTTCCAATGGTTCTCACTTGGCTTATGCCATTTGAGATCTTGCCTCCCAGTATAATCCAGGTAAGTCTTTTTGTAGAATTTTTTCTTATTGGGCCCACTGCACACCAGATGTTTGACTTGCACATATTGTGCACCTATTGGATTCGTGAATATCGTCATTCTATTGACATGTGTATGAATAGACCCTTATTCTGTAAATTCTGAGTTGCTTCAGCCGGTTGTAATTTTGACGTTCATAAAATGCAAATATAGTGTGGTATAATGTTAGCTTTGTATGAATGACAGCTTTGTATATAATGCCAGCTGCCTGTATTCAATTGATTTCATCACATGGTATTCACCACTAATTAATTGTTATAACTACTAATATTTTGCAATTCGTTTAAACTCGTTTGGTTATATTATTCTGGTTTTTGCTTAATTTGTTTTTAGTGAAATACTAATATTATATTTATGTTTTTATCTGTAAATTAGTTAAAATTACTTTCATTTTGAATATATTATGCTGTAAAATATATATAAACTATTTCAAGGAATTAGTTATATTTTATATGCTAACAAGTATATAAGAATTTATAATTAAATGAAGTTTTTACAAAAATCTAAACTTTATTTGTATGCATTGATTTTGTGCTAGTGGTAAATAGTCTAATTTATATAAAACACTTCAAATAATTAACATTTAATATAAATATTTTGTAAATGGAAAAACTGGAACAAATGACAGGTTTAAAATAACGTTATACATGAATGGGATGAGCCATATACATAACAAAATTTCAAAAAGGGGATTTGGTTTTAGAGAATATAATAAGCAAACAAGTATTTTTTTTTTAATAGGCACATAGCTTAACATATAAGAATGAAATGTAATGAATAATCTTTGTAGCAAATATTTTTTTAAACAGTTTTAAAGTGTAATTGTTGAAAACATGTTTTTTTTATAATGCAAAGAGTAAGTAAAGATGTTGGAAAGATATGATAAATTTTGTAACTTGAAAGTAGAGACAGGTTGAAGGCAAATTTCACTCCAGTATTGGTAAAATGGAAAACCTGATTTGATTGATTCCTTCAAGTAGATTTTATTTATACCAATGTTATAGAGAAATGTTTGCCCACTGTAGGGATGTATTGAAATATAGTAAATTAATAGAATTGCATAGTTCCAAAAACATCTTTGCTGGGGAAAGGCTTATTTCTAATATTCTAATTGTTTTCTGTGTGTTTTAGTGTTGGCTACATGGTAATGTCTTATCCTGGAAGGCCTCAAATGGTTCCTGGAATTCCAATGCCCCCTGGCATGGGAATGCCATACATGCCATTAGGAGGTAATATTTCAACTATTAGATTATTTAAAAAAATGCTATTGGCTGATTTAAAATTTTTATATAACACCATAATTTTTATTATTGTATTAGGTGTTTAGGACCTTGAAATGAGCCAAATATTAGGTTGTCAACTACCAGACTACAAATTTTAAAATTACACATTTAATCTTTCAAATTTTACATTTTAAAATTTTATAAAAATCTAGAGAAGTATATAAATACTTTATATATAGAAGCAGTGTTTATATGTGTATATTTGGTTTAAATTATCTGTCATATTTCAAGCTGGAAGTGAATTGTGTTTTCTCTTTTGTAAGTCATTAATTAATTATGGAGGTTTAAAATTATTTTTGAGTGAATAATAGACATTTTCTACTTTATTGAATTTAATCTTTTCTGAAATATTTTACTTTTGTATTTCATTGACAATTTTTTGAGGTTCACAGGGATGGAACAATTAGTCAATGTGGTGGAGTGAAGTACTTTAGGGATTTTTTATAAATGGCTGTGTCAAAGTTCGACATAAGACTGTAGTGGTTAGACCATCGTTTGTAACTAATGAAATAACAATGAAAATCAACAAAAACATTCATGGAAACAGCTGCCATTTAATTAATCGCCTTCAATTTCTTTAAAGTTCCGTAATGCCAAAAGTTAGAAGGCTATACGAACTGCAAATGCTTCCTCCATTGATATTTCTCTAGGTCCGTAATCAAGGATATACTTTTGGTTGTACTGAGAATGAGGTTAAAATAAACAGTTATGAGATAAAACTACAGATCATGCAGTAGAGAGACCATTTCTTCCAGGAAACTAAGAAATTATCAATGAGCAAGATAGTTTGTATCATTTCTGTGTGACAGAGCCAGAGCTTCTGGTTGATTTCCTTGAATGTGATTTGCTTCAGAAACTTTTTGCTCTTTGCCCTACAAGATCAGCATTGGTTTTTTTTTTTTTGTTTTAAATAATTCATATATTATATTCAAGTGAAATATAGATGTCATAGTAGATGAAGGAGGCCATTGATTAAATAACTCACAGTTTAATTCTGTTTTGACCTTGATGTTTAATGGGAAGAGAATTAATTCTTACAATTTTTCATTAAAGGAGAATTAAATATTTAGTTTAGTCTTTGACTTCAGATTGCCATATTGATTTTAAGTGCTAATATTTGGGCTTGTCTTTAATTTGAAATTATCTTGCATAGAAAAAATTAAATTAGTTGAAATACTAAAGAGTCTGGATACACTATTGAGCTCTTCATTCTGGTAAATGTCACAAAAATTAAGTATTTCAGAGTGACGAGGTAGCATAACCAAGGCTGAATTTACTAATCAGTTCTTAATTCTGACATACATCTTAAAAACAAGAACTAAGTATTTCAGAATAAAGAATTTGCATCCCTCCACTGTCGTTCTTCCTGCAACACTATTTCTCCCACCATCGTATCTCTACGAAATCCGTTTACTGCACATACCGTTACGAAAATTTGACTGCCTGTGCGAAGTTGATACGTCTTTCAATGGAAAACTTGTACTCTGTTTTTTGTTACGACCACAACACTTGATGACATCTGGGGGTTACATACGGAAAATGACATCTGGTGGTTACTAGTATGGAAAAGAAATGAAAAATAGACAGTAAATGCAGAATATTCAGTGATAGTGGAACTTTAAATACTTTACTGTTCCGTTCAGTAAAGGTGCCATGTTTGTTACGCAATGAAGCCATAGCTGTTCTCAAAGAATATAATATTAAACATTATTATGAAATGAGCCATTGAAAAAAATCATTCAAAATATACTGAAAGTTTGCAGACGGAAAAGTTTAAAGTGCAGATTGAAATGTGGAAAACCATTCTCGGATGGAGAATGATCAAAGAATGCGTATTTGCAGTAGCCGACAAAGTGTATCCCGAATAAGTAAATTTATTTAAATCTGTCAGGAAACACTGTAGCTCGGAGTGTAGAAGCAATCAGAGAAAATATATCAATGCATCTGTCTGACGAAAATGGACTTCATGAATGGTTTTCTCAAGGGAAACATTGGCCTACAGTAATACTGTATAGTTATTTTTTTATACTTTCAAGTTTATCCCATGTTTTGTAACTTATGCAATTCACAAACTAGCATGCAAGTTAAAGATCTATTTATTTAAAATCTCAATGACAGTCCTACTATTTTGTTGAGCTAATTCAGTAAAATATATTGTTAAACAAGATTCAGTGTTTTTTATCCGGAACGAACCCAATCCGGATTGAATTATTTTTGTTCTTAGTGACTCAGCTGCTACGGTTTAGTTGAAAATTCAGTAGTCAGGCCTACTCAATTGCTTTGCATTAGTTTATTATTTTTGATTGATTATTATTTATAATTATTATTAGTAAAATAACTAATTATGAATTAAATTATATAAAATAATAATAATTATGTAAAATAATAAATAAAAAATCAATGTCACTGTAGTCACTCACCCATGAGTGACATAAAGCAGTAAAGATTAGACTAAGAGGTTGGCCTGAATTGAAAAACGATAAGTTAGCTATAAGCATTAGAAAGGCAAATAAAATCTTTCTTTATATGTGCTGTTATTTCGAGATGGCATTTAATGTCACTGTACTCACTCGCCCACAATGAGTAACATGATAAAGAAGTAAAGTTTAGTCTAATAGGTTGACTTGAATTGCCAAACGATAAGTTAGCTATAAGGATTAGAAAGGCAATAAAAATAATTTTTTATTTGTGCTGTTATTGCGAGATTGCATTAGGACAGCTATAAATGCAATTTAGTGACAGTTTCAAGAGGTAGAAACTTTAGCATGATCATGAGAAAGTGTTGCACATACTTATCTGAAGAAAGGAGACCATAACACGTTAACAAGGGCCAAGTAGACTAATAAAATATTCTTATCTTGGAGCAACAACGAAAGCCCTTGATGGACTGAGCTTGTCACTCTAACTACTAGCAACAGTCTATGATCAAGGTGTTGTTGCATTTCAGTTTGTATGTTATTTATTTTTATACACCTACTAAAACACATACGATGACGTCTTTCTTGATGCTAAATATAACATTTTGTCTTGTATAGTTGAATTAATGTAGTTCACTGATTTCTGAAACAAATCAACTCAATAACCATAATGAACCAAAATAAAAATACTATTATTAATAATATATCAATTTATTATAACTTACATATTTGTTTTTTTATTAAAAAGTATTTTTAAATTTTCAGGACCACCACCTGGGCTTATGCCAGCTGTAATGCCAATGGCACATCCACATGTAAGTTCTTTCATTAATTCCATATTTTGTTATCATAACTTGGCTGTTAATAGAATGTTATTGTAATAGGTCCATATTTTAATAATAAACCAATGCGCTTTAATAATAAATCTTTTGTAGTAAAAAATGGTTATAGTTTTTCAGGAATACTTTATTGGTGTAAAGTGTGTTTTTAAATGTAAACAAACTAAAATTTAATAAAATAACTATAAAAAGATATTCACATACTTTATAAAATTTTGTTAACTCTTCTTTTATAAACCGTCTACTATTTACATAGTATTCTACAGCACTTTAATTATTTAAACAGCTGTGTATATATTTACTCCATTAAAATTTTTATGTAAAACATATCAGTTATCCAGCAGTGCTTTGGTCCCATTTTATCCAGCAGTGCTTAGGACCCATTTTATCCAGCAGCATATTAACATATCAGTTATCCAGCAGTGATTTGGTCAAATTGTATCCAGCACTGAATTAGCTTCCCATTTTATCCAGCAGTGCTTTAGACCCATTGTACTCCGAAGCGGATCAGTTATCCAGCAGTGATTTGGTGCCATTGTATTTAGCAATTTATTAGCTTATCACTTATCCAGCAGTACTTTGTTCCCATTTTATCCAGCTCCATATTAGCTTCCCATTCTATCCCGGAGTGTATTAGGTAATCAGTTATCTAGCAGTGCTTTGGTCCTATTTTATCCAGCAGTGCTTTGGATCCATTTTATCCAACAATGCTTTGGACCCTTTTCATCCACCAATGTATTAGCATATCAGTTATCCAGCAGTTCTTTGGTCCCATTTTATCCAGCAGCATATTAGCGTATCAGTTATCCAGCAGCGATTTGGTCCCATTTTATCCAGCAGCGTATTAGCGTATCAGTTATCCAGTAGTGTTATGGTCCCATTTCATCCAGCAGCATATTGTAAAAATAGTATAAATTAAAATTTGGTTAAAAAGTAAGTACAATATAGTCTCAATAATTTGAGGTAAATGGGGCCAAGACCCCCTTGGATTGTATGGAAATTTGTTCCTGTGCATTAGAAAAAATAGAAGTTCTAATGAACCTTGATACTATAATCAAGAATGTTAAAATTAGGTTTATATAACTTTATTGAATACAGTACTTACATGAATTTAATGTTACTTTGGAACACATTGTTCATCACGGTTGCTACATTTTTTTGGAAAAAGTTGTGAGGTGTCTTCTGTGACTGCTTATCTGATAGTTTTTGTGCTGCAGTGTCGCATAGACATCTTAACAGAAGCGCATCTGTTGGCTGGTGTCTGTCTTGTTCAATATAGCACAGAGCAGTTTCAAAGGCACTTATTCTCTATTACCACTGAATTAAAACAACCATCCTCTCCTTACTTTTCTTGTGGCCAGGAGCTGCACTTTCTTTACGAGAGGCAAGAGTTTCTTATGAATATATTTTAAAATTGAGTTCTGTTTCATCACAGCTGTAAAGTTAATCACGAGAAAGATTTGGCTTTTTTATAAGTTTTTGCATTTTTCATGAAAATTTACATCTTCCGAATTAGCACTCACTTATTCTCTGCACACATTTGTTTCACTCTGTATCCCTTATTCCACTGGTCTACACTAGCATTGAAATTCATTTCTAGAAAAATATGGTTTTTTCTGAAGCTGTGGTCCTGTGATTGAACCTCTTTTACTTCTCTGTTGGCAAACCCCAAAAATCTCACTTGTACTGTTGTACTCTGATTTCTTTATTGATTTTATTGTTTATGATAGTGACCCATCTTCGTAAGACTTTGCACTACAAAACGTTTCAATTTTTGCCCTGTTTTGCCGACAGTCACTTTACCAACACCATATTCAGCTGCAAGTTATTTTATTCTCTCCCTTTTATCTAACCTTTTAATTGCTTCCAATTTTGTTTACACAGAAAGAAACTTCGGCTTATTACCTCTTTCACTCATCTTATATCGGATATGTTTTGCTACAGACTGAGGGGCCACAAACATGTACAACAGAATGGAGAGAGAAAAAAAATACTGAGCAACTCTTTCTACATTTCTTGGAAATTCGACTCATTTCCTTTCAAATAGATAATAAAGACTCAAATAGAAATAGGTTCGATTCTAATGGAAGTTCGAAAAATCGAGACTTGGAATTTCGACACTCTAATGTACTTAATAGCCATCAAGCCACAAACTTCGGGTAATATACAGAATTAAGTAACTAAAAGTTGGAGAATGATGTTAGCACTTAATTATTAACCGAGGGTATTTTAACTCTTACTACAGTTATTATGAGTTATCTCAGAGACCATAGTATTGCAAACATGTAGAATGCAACATCTCATATTTATAGGTGAGATGCTAGGTAGATTTATAGGTTTGACATCTGTATGCTAGTGAAGTTAAAAAAAGAAAAAACAAATGGAATGCAGGATATTGTTGGTTTTGTATAAAATACAGCTGCACTGGATTTATTTTATTTGATACCAATTTGGCTATTCGTCATCAATTTGTTGTTATGGCAACCAACATCCTATACCCAGTCTACATGTAACCATTTGATTTGAATTCTCAGAAGTCCATCGGCCATTCACTATTGGCCCAATTGGTTTATCATTTTTTCCCATTGTGTCTTTTTCATTACTTCTTCATTTTTTATAATTTTTAGGAAGCTTTGTTTAGTATTGGCAAACACATATAGCAATCTTGTATTTACAGATTTTGACATCAGCAACTTATTGAAAGTTGCAAAAAATTCAATTAAAGTACAAGAACTTAAATTGTACAAAAATGACATCTGCACTGCATTCATTTCTATATAGCCACTTATTAATCTACAATTCATTGTCGTTGCAACTGGGAGCCATTTGATGTTTAATCTTCAAATGGATTGACATTGGCGCTCTTATGAACTGGAAGTTTGTTTTTGTATTATGTTTGTTCTTTGTATTTCATTTGTTTTTAGTTAAATTTTAATATTAAATTTGTTTTTTTGTGGGATTTTTTGTGTGAATTACAATTCTTAAAATCCATTACATTTTGAATATTTTAGGCTCTAAATTATATACAAATCATTAATTAACAAAAAAAATGTTTGAATTTATCCTTGAATATATGTAAAAGTTTAAATATAAACTGAGCAAAATTAAATTAAACTGTTATTTATACATAATTATCAGCCTAGTGATAGTCTGTTTTATATAGTACCCAAAAGGGCAAAACTTTATATTGTGTTCTTGATTCTCAGATGATGGCTGGTCCACCCATGGCTGCAATGCCAGGCCCACCTCTTAGGCAATACAGGCCACCTCAGCACAATTCATCACAAGTAACACGTCAACATAGAATGCCTAGACCTCCATTGATTCCGCAGGTCATTAATGGGCCAACTGTTACTGTATTTGTGGGTAATATTACAGAAAAGGCTCCAGATCAAATGATACGGCATATTTTAGCTGCTTGTGGAACTGTTGTCTCTTGGAAAAGGGTTCAAGGTAAATGATAAAGGCCATACCGTTTCTTATTCCTTATGCAATATCATTTTAAAGTACTTTTTAAGAAACCGTAAACAATATTTTTGAAGGGTGTTAGAAAACATAGAATTATCTGAATGTATTAAGAGCTTGAACTGCTATCGTCTACCATTCAGTTGTCAGTTTGCTTTTATTGTGTGAATTTCTATAACAATTTGTTTTCTGTTTCTGTGCAAACTCACAGAGATCAAAATATATTAATAATTTTGTTTTAATGAAATTAAGTCAATAATAAGATTTTTTGTTGCAAGAATAATGCACAGTAAAAAAAAACAATTTTAAAATATAGCATTGTATTTTCTTCTATGAAGTCCCCTAGAACATGCATCAATTTGTTAAAGCGTCTACTTTTATACAAAGAATTGGTATATAAGAATATGGCTGACTGAGGTAGGCTTAACCCCTTAAGTTCCGATTGCTAATCTTATGCTGTATTTTATATAGTTCAGGCCTATAATAACTATACATTTGTATACCAAATATAATTGTTTTTTATCAGTTACGACATGGCAGATTGTCCTCATTTAAGAATCTTGGAACAATATATATAGTATGGTATGAATATTAGTTCTAAAACACAATTTCAATACACAGACATTTATTGTAGACAAAATTGTAATTGCTTATAGTGTAAAATACAGTTAACTATAAATAATACATTCATTTTTAATTGATAGTTGGTATGATAAGGTGCAAAAGAAGTTACAAAGAAGGTTACATTGCACTTGGCATAAAACATTCTAAGTTTTGAAGTGAAAGATTTTGTCCAACATCTCTGATGTTCTCTTTTGCCAATTATATGATTTTCTCTGTCAAATCTTACGTCAGGTAATACGTTTAACTTAGATATTCGATATGTAGCTTCTGATATTCTCCACCAGATCATAGACCAACACCAAGCTTCAGATATGAAACCCAATACAAATTTTAATTGTCTCAATAGTTGAATTACAGCAATGCTTGTTTCTTTAACTTCTGCACATATTTTGTTTTATCAACAAGTCTAAATATTTCAGCAGTAAACAAAATGTTAAAAAAGTTGAATAATCACGTAACTGGTTTTTCATATTTTCCAAATTCTTTCTTATTTTATCACCAATAGCTTGGAAATTAATTTAAACAAAATTTGTTGATCTCTCATGACAATTATTTTAATAGTCTTATTATTATAACAAGAATCGTTATTTTAAGAGATCAACATCAGGTAAAAGGGCAATCAGGTTGGCCTCACTTTTGTCTGAAAAGAGATAATCAGTGGCATCTTCCAGAGTTTAAAAACTTTTACTATTCATTTTTCATTTGTTAAAATATAAAATGATTATTCCATATAAAAACAGCCTCTCACTGTATGAAGAGTGCTGCCACAACATTTGGAATGTGAAGCATTCATACCCTGTGTCCTTTAGGTGGGTGAAACTACTATGCCGGGAAACATAACAATGCTTCATGAACTTATACAGTCTTCAACATAATTGAAATTAAAGATCACTTCTGAAACAGATTAATCCTAGCTTAATCGTTTGGTAAAATACATTTTCATCATGGCTTGTATAGTCAGGATTTTGGTAACTATACTATCGACATTTTAACTGAAAACATAGTGTTCAGACTACTTTTTATTGGTAAAAATGTATAGTATTAAAGTTCATATAATATTGATGAACAAGGATCCATAGACTATAAAATGTCCAAATTTCTTTGTTTTTTGCCATGAACTTTTTTTTTAGTCACTCCCCATTTAGTACTTTCTACTAGGCATAAGAGTTTTGAACTGGGATAAATTTTTTATTATGATAAAGATCATTGTAGTTTACCAAAATCACTTGAGAAAGGTTTTGAATTAATTTGGTTTTCAGAAATTTTTCATAATTTCTTTATGCCCAAATCATAATAGATATTTTGTTAATCACTTTTACATTAGTTTATGATTATCCGAACTTTAAATTTTGTAAAAACATACTGAGACAACACTTTTGATCGCTCTGTGGTGATCTTCTGCTTTGAGTTGTTAGGTTAAGCGGTGATGGTTTTAAAGGCAGGTTTTCGATAGTATCAAAGAGTATGTGTGATTTTGTATTGCCTTAAAAACGATCACCGCTTAATCTAACAACTCCAAGCAGAAGACAATGATGAAGATCGCCACGGAGCGATTGAAAACGTTCTGTCTCAGTAAGTTTTTACAAAATTTAAAGTTCGAATAGTCATAAACTAATGTAAAAGTGATGATTTGAGTTTTGCCGAACGTAATGGACTACAAAATTCAAGAGCTACTTTGTTGTATATCCAGATTTAACACTAATATAATGGTTATCACATCCTAATTCTTTTGATCAGTATGAGTGATAATTGTTGTGTCTTAATTTTTGTATAGTTTTTTATAACTAAGTCATGCCATATATTTCCTCTTCACGCAGGTTGAATGAAGGTTAGATTTAGCTGAATAAAATTTCTAACCTTTTCCAGTATTTGGTAGCTGGGAAACGCCTATCTTAACCCTGGTTGAGAGCATATCTACTTAAAAAAGTTATATCATCTGCTCATGATGTCATAATTTCTATTATTTGTAATAACAGAGGAAATCTTACCTTTATTCTGTATATCTTTTCTTACCTTTTTTCCTACAAGGGGGAATTTTAAATACCACTCTATGGTGCTTTAGCAGATTTTGCATTACTTTTTTCCTCATTACTTGTAACATATATTATAAAATAGTAAGATCTTGCAAGCAACTTTAGTAAAGAATATTATCCAGTTTTAAAAATGGAAACTCTTCAAGTTGTAAAAACCATGATGGCTTCTTTTGACAAAAACATACTTTAGCTTCTTTTGACAAAAACATACTTACAGAGTGTGGTAAAAGGTATGGTTGAACTTATGAAGTAATCCAACATTGAAAACTCAGTAAAGCTGGATTTCCTTTATTTTTTACATTTAGATTTGGAATTTTACTCTTAAAAACTATATCTGCAATATGATGTTCCTCAGATGGTTCACAGGTAACTGGTCGGTTACAGAACATTCTCATAGCTTGCTGTCATCTCCTGTGGTATTTGTAAACCTGTGCCTTCAAGTAGCATTATAGAAAAAAATCACAGGTCAATCTCTATTGAGTGAAATCATACATTCGGGACATATCTCTTGCAAAACATCCAGTGATTGGCAGAGAGTATGGGCAGTTACTTGCTGGAACCAAATCTGATCAATTCTTCGTGTCGATTGAGTTGTGTTTTGCTATCAAAAAATAAACTACAATAACTGTGTCAATAAAATTCAAGTTATTGATAGCTTGAAGCAAACAAACAACAACAAGAATCATGGCGGGAGACTGACATCTGTATCCTCTACCACTAATGTGTCATGACAAATGAGTATCATCCTAGGGTGCAACGGGTTAAGGCAGTACAACTAAAATGGTTTAATTAACATATTGCAAGTTAGCGTGTTGAGAATAATTGGGAAAGCAGTTGGAGCAATAGAATCTGTCAGCCATTTAATCTCACTGAAACAAGAACCTGCAAACTATATATATTTACACTCAACTTAAACAAATGGTTGATTATCCAATTAACTTGATTGTTCTTAAAGCAACTACTATGTTTTGCGCTCAGGGCAGGTTACTTTTAATTTGGCAGTTCTTCTACACTCTGAACTATGTGAAGTCGAAAAATCTCTACAGCTATTGATTGTCATTATCAAATCCCAGCTGGGAATTTTTATAAGCTGTAATTTTTAGTATGATGACTTTTTTCACAAATACCAAATGCGCTCATAATAAAATTAACCACACCAACTAATTACACAGTTGTGTTATAAGAAAGTTGTGTTATCAACTATTCTTGATAGTAATGCTAGGAAAATGAACATTTTTTTGTGTGAAATCACATTTTTTAAAAATTTTCAATAAAGTTTTGGTAAAATTTTTGTTCAGAAAACAATAAGAAGTAACAGACAAATATAGTATCCATAATACTAATGAATATAACATTCATTTACTTAATGATAATAAATGTAAAATTAAAAAAGTTTATAATTAGATAAGATAACTGTAACTTTTTTACATTTTATTTTATTTATAAACTAAAGTCTGAAAGTCTGAGCTAATTTATAATAACCTTGTTTCAGCTTTTGGTTTTTGTGAGTATGGAAGTCCGGATGCTGGACTAAGAGCAATACGTATATTACATGAAATGGATATTGGAGGGAAGAAATTAGTAGTGAAAGTTGATGCTAAAACCAAAACTGTCCTTGATGAATTTAAAAGTACGTATTTGTATTAAAACTTACCTACATTTTTTATTAATCATTGTTAGAAAATAAAAACACGTTTTTATTAGATTTTTAGAGTTTTTATGTTTAGATGTTCCGATCAACCTATGAATTGTCATTACTTAGCGTTGATACTAATTTAAATGTATAATAGAAATAGAATTAGTTTCAGTGATATTAGCAGTAATTTCCTTTAAATTATTTAAATAACCTTCTATCGTAATATATGATCCTATTAGATTTTACGGAGGGCCTTGAGATAAAATCATACTAAATCTTTGGGAACACTAAGAACACAATGATGCCATATAGGGTTTACTTACACAATAAATGCTAAATATAAAAGTTCACATACCTGAACCATGAACTGTCCCATTCACTATTGTTTTCTAGATTGATGACAAGTTTTTGGTTCACCCATTTTGCGCATTATACATTACCTACCTCCAAGAAAAAGAGTTTACATATAAATCAAAAGAGTCACTATCATATATACACATCATCTATATATTAGATCAACTACACAACATAAGATGTTGGTTTATCTAATAATGTCTGCTCCACGCGGCGGGAGAAAAGAGAAAAACTACGTCATGCAGAACATAGTTGGAGAGAGTTGCGACTATAACTGAATCTCAGAGAATAGATGCCCCAATCTTATAAAGGGCAAGGGTCGGTCCATAAAAGTAGGCCCCCTCTCTGAAGTACAGTAAACTCCCGATTATCCGTGGAATAGGGTGACCCGACAACGCCGGATAACGAATTCCCCGGATAATCCGCTATGAACAAAGAATACGCAAAACGATCGATAATCGATTATTATACCATAAGTTACATAAATAATGACCCCGGTTAATGCAATTTTAAAATAATCGTCAGAGGACAAAATAAATACAGAAAATAATTTAAAAAGTCGATGTATTCGACGGATTATAACATGTACATTTATATGTCTAACTATTTACAATAAGTATATGTCAAAAGTAAGTATGTATGTACATATGTAATTTCCTTTACACATAATACTTTCACTTTTTAACAATAAAATCTGTCACTTTTGCATGTTTTTTGTGAGCATTGATAAAGCTTTAATGTGCGATCTAAGATTCTTGAGAACAATTTTGTCGCACAGTGTCTACTTTTGTCACATGTGTCACAAAGCCATAAAGATCGATAATGTATATGACAGACATGGATAATGCATATGTCACGTCCTAGACTATTTATAGCCGAGATTAGCTGACATTTGTTTACAATCTTATGATACACATTAGGTTTTCGGGCGTCCAAGCATTTTATCATTGTCTCTTATATACAGTAGTCTGCTCGCCCCTTTTATTTCGCTGGCCCGCGTCGGGATGCTTCCCTTTCAATGTAAAAATTAGTACGTACATATTTACATATCTATTCCCTTCATCTTAACTTCTATTAAGCCTTATATGTATTTACGTCGTAATTTACCGTTTGGAAATTTAAACATATGAATCTGATTGGAATAAAAATTGGATATTTGTAAAACAATGACAGACCCCGGATAATCCGCAAACCGGTTAATCCGCCCACGGATAATCGAGAGTTTACTGTATTTACATTTATTTAGAACGTTAATATTAACCTTTTTCTTACTAGGAATAATACTTAACAAACCTTACCCCTATTATATATTGAGAGCTTCTCTTACTTCTTATTAACTCTTTGGTTTAAACAGACTTTGTGGTATCAAAAAGTATGTTTTTTTAAGATTTTGTTAGCTTAAAATTTAATTAAGAACAAAATAAAATTTTTAAATATGTTATATACTTTAAGTTTTATTATTAAATACATTTATGTACATAATACATTAAAATTTTAGCTCAATTTAATCTACATTATAACCTGATTTTGTTACTAAACACATCTAATATTGAGTAACGATATTAAAATAATATTTTTGTATATTTGTCTTTTTTTACAAATTTAATAATCGTAATACCATAATTATTATAAAAAGGATTTACAAACAAAAAATATAACATATATAAATATAGATATGGAGTGATTCGACAATGGTCAAAGACCGAAAGGTACCTCATCACTCAAGGTAAAATTATTGCACTTAATGGTGGATAAAATTACTCAAAATTAGTAATTTATTAGCTTCACAAATATAGATATATAGATTTTTTGGACTAGGAGACTGACAGACTTATCTTGGTAAGAGTCCACTCTGTAGTCTTGAAATAGAAACACATAAAAGCACTTAAACAATGATATATTTCAACCACACAGTGGTCTTTGTCAATCAAAGAGAAAACACAAAAAGAAATATGAGAGAATGAAATAAAATAATTATAAATTGTCCATCAAGACTACAGAGTGGACTCTTACCAAGGTAAGTCTGTCAGTCTCCTAGTCCAAAAAATCTAAATAATCTTTACCAACCAAAACTAACCTATATATATATATATATATATATATATATATATATATATATATATATATATATATATGTGTATATATATATGTGTATATATATATATATATATATATATATTCTTGATATTTAATATTATCCATTGTTTTTCCGTTGCACTGACTTTATGAAGTTAATATATTACTATTTTTGAGTAATTTTATCCACCGTTAAGTGCAATAATTTTACCTTGAGTGATGAGGCACCTTTCGGTCTTTGACCATTGTCGAATCACTCTAGTTTAGTTCTATTGGGTTGTTATTTATTTCCAGTATGGTTAGGTTATTTTCGTAATTTGTAATTTCGTGTTTATGGGAAATTAGGTGTGCTGCAACATTTGATACTTTAGAATTTTTATTTTTGAATGCTCTATAATGTTCTTCAAATCTTATTTTAAATGTTCTGGATGTTTTTCCTATGTAAAAAGCGTTACAGTTGTTGCATGTGATTTTGTAGATTCCTGATAGGTTATGTTTTTCTGAATTTGTTATGTGGTTTTTGTTACTAAGATATTTTATTATTTTGTTGTTTGGTTTGTAAGTTGGAATGTAGTATTCTTTGTTGTATATATTTGTTATTTTTTCTATTTTGTTATTGGTATATTTATATTTTAGGTAGATTTTTTTATTTTTATTGTTTTCGTGTTCCGGTTGTAGTGTTGTGTTGAGGTTAGGTTTTTTTGTGAATTTATTGTATATATTTTTTATAATGTGTTTGTTGTATCCATTTTCTATTGCTATTTTTGTAATGTTATCTAATTCTTCATTTAATTTTTGTTTGTTATCCTGTGTGTATTTTATTGCTTTATTTATCATGTTACTGTAAGTGTTAATTTTGTGTGTCCAGGGGTGGTTAGATTTGTAGTGTATTGTGGTGTTGTTGGAAGTAGGTTTCCTGTATACTGTAGTTTCTATTTTATTATCATTTATATTTAAAGTAATGTCGAGGAAGTTGATTGTTCTATTTGTTTCTGTTTCAACGGTGAATTGTATGTTTTCGTTGTATGTATTTAGTTTGTTTAATATTATGACGTGTTCGTTGTGAATGGTAGGTTGGTATATTACAAGTATATCGTCTACATATCTTGTCCATAGTGAGATATTGTGTGTGTTTATTATAGGTTTAATTATTATTTGTTCAAAGTGTTGTAAATATATTTCTGACATGACAGATGAGATGGGTGAACCCATGGGGAGTCCTGTTGTTTGTTTATAATATTTATTGTTAAATTGGAAGTAATTTTGGTTACATATGTGTTTGGTTAGTGTAATGATACTATCTATTATGTTTCTTTTTTCGTTATTGTGTATCAGTTTGTTTTTTATTATTTCTATGGTTTCTTCTATTGGGATACTAGGGTACATGTTAGTTATGTCATAACTTATTATTTTTGTGTTGCTGTTTGTTTTTATCGTTTTTATTTTATTAATTAATTCGTATCCATTTTTTATATTGTATGTGTTGTTGATGTGTATTTTAGACCTTAGGATTTTGTCTAGAATTTTTGCGATTATGTAAGATGGTGCTGTTGTGAAATTTATTAGTGGTCTAAATGGTGTGTTTGGTTTATGGATTTTAGGTATCCCTGATAATACGGGTGTGCATGGTTTAAATGGGTATAATCTTGTGTGGTATTTTAATTTATTGTTATAGTTTAGGGTGTTACGGTGAGTGACTATTAAGTTTTTTATTGTAATAAGGTATTTGTTAGTTGGGTCTGGGATTTGTTCGTATTTATTTTCTTTTATGTAGTTAGTCATTGAATCGATATATTTGGTATTTTCTATTATTACTGGAGTATTTGTTTTATCTGATTTTAATATTAAGTAATCGTTGTTTTCTAGTTTTTCTCTGAGTTTTATAATTTCTTTTTTATTAATATATTGTTCTGTTTTTTTGTTTTTTTCCGTTTTTATTAGGTTAATTTTATTATTAATGTTATTTCTTATGTGTTCAGTATTTTGGTGGGTAATTTTGTGGATGTTAGATTCTGTGTCAACTATTAGGTTTTTTATTATTTGTTTTTTGTTGAAGTTAGGTAGGTTATATTTGAAGGAATTTGTTATTATTATTTTTTCTTTTTCAGTAAATTCTGTTTTAGTTAAGTTTATGAATTTATTATTGTTAGAGGTGTGGGTTGGTTCTAGGCTATTTTTTAGGTTATGTTGTTGTTTCGACAATGGTCAAAGACCGAAAGGTGCCTCATCACTCAAGGTAAAATTATTGCACTTAACGGTGGATAAAATTACTCAAAAATAGTAATATATTAACTTCATATATATATATATATATATATATATATATATATATATATATATATATATATATATGAAGTTAATATATTACTATTGTAAGTAATTTTATCCACCATTAAGTGCAATAATTTTACCTTGAGTGATGAGGCACCTTTCGGTCACTTGACCATTGTCGAATCACTGATATTTTTCTGGTGTAGATGTTCGGTCCGTGATATTGGTATTAGTTGACGTTACACGCACTTTCTCTTGATCTGTGTGTATGATGTTTTTATATAGTTTGTCTTCTGTATATGTTGTTTGTAGATTCATTAAATTGTTTCAAATTAAATTGATACAACAATTTAATGAATCTACAAACAACATATACAGAAGACATACTATATAAAAACATCATACACACAGATCAAGAGAAAGTGCGTGTAACGTCAACTAATACCAATATCACGGATCGAACATCTACACCAGAAAAATATCAGTGATTCGACAATGGTCAAGTGACCGAAAGGTGCCTCATCACTCAAGGTAAAATTATTGCACTTAATGGTGGATAAAATTACTTACAATAGTAATATATTAACTTCATAAAGTCAGTGCAACGGAAAAACAATGGATAACGTAAAATATCAAGAATATATATATATATATATATATATATATATATATATATATATATATATATATATTCTTGATATTTAATATTATCCATTGTTTTTCCGTTGCACTGACTTTATGAAGTTAATATATTACTATTTTTGAGTAATTTTTCCACCATTAAGTGCAATAATTTTACCTTGAGTGATGAGGCACCTTTCGGTCTTTGACCATTGTCGAATCACTGATTGTTCTCTGCTGTGGATGCTACGTCCGTGAAGCCGGTGTTTGTTGAAGTTACGCGCACTATTTCTTGATCTGTGTGTATGAGGTTTCTGTATAGTATGTCTTCTGTATATGTTGTTTGTAAATTCATTAAGTTGTTGTGTATGTTTTTATAAATGTGGTATTTTTCTAGTGAGTTTAGTTCTATTGGGTTGTTATTTATTTCCAGTATGGTTAGGTTATTTTCGTAATTTGTAATTTCGTGTTTATGGGAAATTAGGTGTGCTGCAACATTTGATACTTTAGAATTTTTATTTTTGAATGCTCTATAATGTTCTTCAAATCTTATTTTAAATGTTCTGGATGTTTTTCCTATGTAAAAAGCGTTACAGTTGTTGCATGTGATTTTGTAAATTCCTGATAGGTTATGTTTTTCTGAATTTGTTATGTGGTTTTTGTTACTAAGATATTTTATTATTTTGTTGTTTGGTTTGTAAGTTGGAGTGTAGTATTCTTTGTTGTATATATTTGTTATTTTTTCTATTTTGTTATTGGTATATTTATATTTTAGGTAGATTTTTTTATTTTTATTGTTTTCGTGTTCCGGTTGTTACTCAAAAATAGTAATATATTAACTTCATATATATATATATATATATATATATATATATATATATATATATATATATATATATATAGATTTTTTGGACTAGGAGACTGACAGACTTACCTTGGTAAGAGTCCACACTGTAGTCTTGAAATAGAAACACATAAAAGCACTTAAACAATGATCATATCATTGACAAAGCACAAACAATGATCACTTAAACAATATCATTGTTTAAGTGCTTTTATGTGTTTCTATTTCAAGACTACAGTGTGGACTCTTACCAAGGTAAGTCTGTCAGTCTCCTAGTCCAAAAAATCTAAATAATCTTTACCAACCAAAACTAACCTAAATATATATATATATATATATATATATATATATATATATATATATATTCTAGATATTTAAAATTATCCATTGTTTTTCCGTTGCACTGACTTTATGAAACTAATAAATCACTAATTTTGAGTAATTTTATCCACCATTAAGTGCAATAATTTTACCTTGAGTGATGAGGTACCTTTCGGTCTTTGACCATTTGAATGGTCAAAGACCGAAAGGTACCTCATCACTCAAGGTAAAATTATTGCACTTAATGGTGGATAAAATTACTCAAAATTAGTGATTTATTAGTTTCATATATATATATATATATATATATATATATATATATATATATATATATATATATATATATATATATTTCACGTCCATTATCTTTCCGTTGCACTGACTTTATGAAGTTATTATTATTACTTGTAAATAATTTTTTCCACCTTACATGATGAGGCACCTTTCGGTCACTTGACCATTCTATATTTCTGATGTGCAGTTGAGTGTATTTTGGTAGTTAAGTATTTTTTATTGAAATTTATTCTGTTAATACAGTTTTTGAGTTTGATGTTGAGTTTAAGATATTTCCAGTAGAGTTGTTTAACCTAGGTTGGTGTTAAAATCGTGATATTTCACGTTGTTCATTATTATTCCGTTGTACTGACTTTATAAAGTTATTATTATTACTTGTAAATAATTTTTTCCACCAAGTGCAATAATTTTACCTTATGGGATGAGGCACCTTTTGTTCACTTGACCTGCATATATATATATTACTATTGTAAGTAATTTTTCCACCATTAAGTGCAATGATTTTACCTTGTGTGAAGAGGCAGCTTTCGGTCTCTTGACCATTGTCGAATCACTGATATTTTTCTGTTGTAGATGTTCGGTCCGTGATGTTGGTATTTGTTGACGTTACACGCATTTTCTCTTGATCTGCGTGTATGATGTTTTTATATAGTATGTCTTCTGTATATGTGGTCTGTAGGTTCATTAAATTGTTGTGTGTATTTTCATAAATGTGGTATTTTTCTAGTGAGTTTAGTTCTATTGGGTTATTATTTATTTCATGTATGGTTAGGTTATTTTCATAGTTTGTTATTTCATGTTTATGTGATATTAGGTGTGCTGCAACATTTGATACTTTTGTATTTTTATTTTTGAATGGTCTGAAATGTTCTTCAAATCTTCTTTTAAATGATCTGGTCGTTTTCCCTATGTAAAATGCATTGCAGTCGTTGCATGTAATTTTGTAAACTCCTGATAGGTTATGTTTTTCTGTATTTGTTTTGTGGTTATTAAGATATTTTATTATTTTGTTGTTTGGTTTGTATGTTAGAGTGTAGTATTCTTTGTTGTATATATTTGTAAGTTTTTCTAATTTGTTATTGGTGTATTTATATTTTAGGTAGATTTTTTTATTTTTATTATTTTTGTGTTCAGGTTGTAGTGTTGTGTTGATAGGTTTTTTTGTAAATTTATTGTATATGTTTTTTATAAGGTGTTTCTTTTATCCATTTTCTATTGCTATTTTTGTAATGTTATCTAATTCTTCATTTAATTTTTGTTTGTTATCTTGTGTGTATTTCATTGCTTTATTTATCATGTTACTGTAAGTGTTAATTTTGTGTGTCCAGGGGTGGTTAGATTTGTAGTGTATTGTGGTGTTGTTGGAAGTAGGTTTTCTGTGTACTGTAGTTTCTATTTTATTGTTATTTATATTTAATGTGATGTCAAGATAGTTAATTGTTCTGTTTCTTTCTGTTTCAACAGTGAATTGTATGTTTTCGTTGTATATATTTAGTTTGTTTAGTATTATGATGTGTTCGTTGTGAATGGTGGGTTGGTATATTACAAGTATATCGTCTACGTATCTTGTCCATAGTAAAATACTATGTGTGTTTAGTATAGGTTTAATTTTTATTTGATCAAAGTGTTGTAGATATATTTCTGACATGACTGATGATATGGGTGATCCCATGGGGAGTCCAGTTGTTTGTTGATGGTATTTATTGTTAAATTGGAAGTAATTTTGGTTACATATGTGTTTTGTTAGTGTTATGATACTATTTATTGTGTTTTATTTTTCGTTATTGTGTATTAGTTTGTTTTTCGTTATTTCTATGGTTTCTTCTATTGGGATGCTAGGGTACATGTTAGTTATGTCATAACTTATTATTTTAGTGTTGTTGTTTGTTTCAATGTTTTTTTATTTTATTAATTAATTCGTATCCATTTTTTTATATTGTATGTGTTGTTGATTTGTATTTTAGATCTTATTATTTTGTCTAGTATTTTTGCGATTATGTAGGACGGTTGGCCTGTCTATGTTCATGGTTCCAACGTCATGTCTGTGGCCATTCTTTCTGATGCTCAGACCATCCATGGTAATTCCTATGTACTGTGCCTGGCAAAATTTACATTAATATCGAATCAGAATTCCTAAAAACTCGAACACACCAACCATTATGTTGGTACAGATATATAGACGATATCTTCGTAATTTGGACATGGGGAATCTCAACACTGGAAAGTTTTTTGAAGGGCTTATCATTATTCTCTACCCTTCAATTCACCTGGGAGAAATCTACAGCAACAATCACCTTATTGGATGTAGATGTAACAATCAGAGATGGCAATATCTATACAGGTATCCACATCAAACCAATAAACCATCTACAATACCTACATTTCAATAACAACCACTCGATGAATATAAAAAGGTCCATACCATACAGTCAGGCAATCAGGGGCATGAGAATTTGTTCCTACTATATTGCATTGGAGGACTTTAATAGAAAGACCTTACTAGCTTTCCAAAAAAGAGGATATCCTAAACAACTTGTTGAGGATCAAATCCGGTTAGCTCAATCGTCTGATGAACCCAGACCACCTATGGAAGAATACAAACTGTCTTTAGTTACAGATTACCATCCAGGCCTAACGAAGCTAAACAAATTATTAAAGGATTGCTTCAAGATTCTTCAAGCTTCCACCCACACCAAAGATCTTTTCTCAAATCCACCACATATTTGGTTCAGACAACCTTTCAATTTGAAAAATATTTTAGTACATCCAAAATTACCAGATCCAAGTACTGAAAAACCGCCTAAACTTCCTTATGGCTCCTTTCCGTGCAATAGACCTAGATGCAAGACATGTCCAATACACATCCCAACAAATAGTTTCCATAGCCTAGCAACCAATGTGGACTTCAAGATTCAGGGTCATCATACTTGTACATCCAGAAATGTAATATACCAGTTGCAATGTAAATTTTGCCCAGCACAGTACATAGGCCTTACCACGGAAGTCTGTATTAACTAATGGATATTTGATGTAATACAAAGCTGTACGAGTTGTATAGAGCTACCACCACAATTAAGCGTATGCAATTTTATTGTATTAAGTTAAATGGCATTCATAATAGAAGATAACAAAAAGTGGCCACGGACCATGTCTGCTTTTTACACCACCCAAATTTCATAAAATTTAATATTTTTTTAATCGTTTTTTCATCATATTTATATATTTATTTATGAGCCATAATTTTTGTAAGCATTTGTTTAAAACTTTGTTAAAACCTTTGTTTGGTTTTTCACTTATTTTGAGGGCAGAACTATCATAGTTATTACACTTTCTGTACTAGTTGAGAATCACAATCTTGCCTATCTTTAGGTCCTTATTTTTGTGGGCCAGCACTTTAAAATGTTATACGAAATAGTAAAAAATGTGTGACTATTTAACTCATTTATTAATCATCAGAGATTGCTCTTGGATACATGAGAATAAAATTTGATGATTTTTCCAGTGAGAAGACGAACGATAAAAGTATATTTTTTTGTTTAAAGTATACGATTGAATTAATACACTTGTAAAAGGATATAGCACTGTACTCGTACATAACATTAATTAACTAAATTTATTTATTGTAAATGATATATCAGTTTTTTTTATTCTACACATAATTTTTAAGATAAATTCATGATTTCAGCTGAAAAACGGCGAAAGATTAAAGGACGATCTCCTCTTCAAGATGAACCTGAAGAAGAAGATGATTATATAGATGAAGAAATGAAGAAATTTGATGAAACCGCACAAGCACGAATTGTTTCAATTATAGAAGATTATGATTCAGACATGAAAAACTACTCAGGTTACAACACTAAAACTGAACGCACAAAATCCGGTAAATGCCAGGGAACAAAGAAAGTGATTTCACTTAAAAATGTGATCAGCAGATTTCTGCTTAGTTCTCTGGTGTTTAGGCATATAACCATTTAATTATTTTTTTATTTTAGATTTTAAATTTTCTTATGTAAAATATTTAGATTCTTCGATTTTTAATTAATTCATATTATTGACTCAGGATTTGTAGAATTTTAGATTTGTATTTGTAGGATTTGTAGAATTTTGGATTTGTATTTTTATACAGTAGATTTCGGATAATCAGACCCCTATGCGTCCCTGGCTTGAATTAGTTCGATTAAAAAGCTGATCCTATTGAACAAGGTTTTGAAAATGTAATGCCTTACTAAATGCCAGGTAACCTTAACTTTTGTCGTTTTCACTTATGTTACTCAGGAATGTGTTTTGAACAGTGCTAAACAGTTGCATAATTTCATAGAAAAGGGCAGTCTAAAAACACGGTTTACAGTATAAGTAAAAAGTAGTATACCGTCTTTATCTTATATGATCCTATTAATACAACTATATACGCACATAGTATTTGGTTGGGATAGGATTCATTATCAAATAAATATAGAAGTTAACTAAGGAGAAAAATAATTTTGTGAAATGTTCCAATACACTGAAAAGAAAGTTGATATTAAAGTGAGACATTGATAGTTGTCAAACTTAACATTGTCACTTAAAACTGTAAGACTTCATCAACTGTTTGTAAGTACACCCTGGGTTTACCTAAGATTAATCTTCCTACAATGAATGCTGTATTTTAGAGATAATATACCATACCTGATATATATTTAAATAAAGTTTATAATGCTGCTTAAACATTTAAAATATATTTCTGAGTGACATGTTACATTTAATAAATTAGAGAATATTTTGTTCTACAGTGGATGTTTCCCTTACTGGACACATTACGTAGCTAGATTATGGAAAACCATATTAGACCAAATAACCAATGGCATATTGTGTATAACACATTCATTTTTGTTCTTTAAATTTTGAGCCAATTGTACAGCTGGTCTGATCAACTGGTGGTCCAGTTAACCGGAATCCATTGTATAACGTAACAATTTCTAAATATTTTCAGTTATAACAGTTATATAACAATAATATAACAATTCAAACTATGAATAAAATTACATATTATTTTTTTTGGAAAAATGTAATTTCTAGTATACTCATATTTTTAAAAAGCAGTCAGTTCATATTAAATAATTCCTGTCATTAAAGATTATAACTAGCAATAATAGGTTTTCTTCTTAAAACTAATAAAAATGAATTTGTTGGGTAGTCATACCCTTTTGACAATTTCATCTACCAATTGCAAAATTTAAGTTATGTTAAATTCTGATATTCTAATAGAAAAGTCTCTTGTTTATGTTTAAAGCTGCTGAGATGACCGAAAGACGTGTTCAACGAACACAAGAAAGATTAGCACAACTCAGTCAGGCATCAGAAAATGCCTTAAAAGATGGAGAAAACTCAGTATGTACAATTTAAATTAGTTAAATTATGTTTAAAGGGGTTAATTAATAGAGCATGTATTCAATATAAAGGTGATTCATTGTTATTAGGGATGCTTTCTAAATGGGAAAACTGAGAATATATTGTTTCTATATGATAACTATTGTATAAACTAGAAACCTGGCTAATTCCAAATCAGATCATGTTTACATATCATTTCTTTAAAAGTAATTGTCTAATGTCTGACACTAAACAGAAATGTAAGGTAAACAATTATCCTACACATTAAGATTTTCTAATAATTATAGCTCTCTCTAACTTCAGGGAAAACACTATTGGTAAAAATGTGGTCAGTGACCTAACTGATCTTCATATTCACAATAGCAAAATAATTCAGCTGCTTATCTTATTGTGGAAATGTTCTTTGTCTGTTGTAACTGTTCCACATTGTACAAGAAAGTTTTTTTTTGTTATGACGGTGCAGATTGTCTTCTAAATACTGTAATAGTACTGAACTTGACAAGTGAGACAAATTAATAAAAGGTTGAAATTTTAAGTTGAAGTTGAAAAAAAATGGTTCTCTTGAAATTTATTGTCCATGAGGTCACCAAAACTTTAAATTTATAATAAACTAAATAATGACTTGCAGAACTTATATTCAAATGTATGGACTGAGTAAGTTTACTATAAATTTTTATAAATTCTAGGTTTGTCAAGCCATTAATTAATGTAATATAAACAATAAAATTGCTTTACATCTCATAAGTAAAAAATGTTAATTGATTCAAAGATAATTTAATAATTAAATCGTCACCATTGATGTTAAAAAATTGATAGAAACAATAATAGTTAGCAAATTTTAATTATTTATTTACTTACCCCAGAAATTAAGTAATAATAAAAAAAAAATAGATGGGTTACAATACAAGTCATAAACACTGCCCTAGAAATGTTAGGAAATTACCATGTTATCTTATAAAAGTATAAAATTTATGTTTTGGTAAGAGCCCAACTCAGTATTTATAATTTTATTACAGATTCTATTAAAAATGTATAAAATATTCCCAAATATCTAAACACTTTTATTTTGTCACATGTTTTAGTATTTTCTGCTCTGTAAAACAGGTTATATCTAAACAACATTCAACCTTAGCTGAATTTTCAAGTTTATCGTTTATATATTAAAAAGTTTGTATTCTTGATATTTCTGTTAGTACACACTATACATACTTGATTGGCAATATGTACACAATTCATTCTTCTCCAATTACTTAATTCTTAAATCTTTTGAAATTTTTACAATTCTTAAGTATGTTTCTCATGTCATAATTGATAATTATCCAGCAAACATGTTACACCGGTATCTTATAGTTCTGTAAAATACAGATATTCTAAATAGACTTGGTTAATCTAAATAATCTAAGGATTAAAAATATCCATAACCTTGGTCTCATGCCATTAAAACTGCCACATCGAGTTCCCAGGCTTATGCTCAGTTACTATGTCCAGGTCCAGAGTCATTACTGTACTAATAATTCCACTTTAATTTGTTTAACTGATGCTTGTTAACGTAGTTAACTACATAATTTACATTTTTCTGAAAATTAACTATTTTTGTGTATGAATAAAAATAGAAGTAATGTTTCATTCTCAATTTAAGCTTTTCTAAAGTTAACTTCCTATTTGCCCTTCATGCAAGTTTTTTCAACATTCTGAATTAATAAATTTGAAACGCTAAAAACAAGTTGTTTTTTTTGTTGAATTTTTTAATATATAGTATATGTAAAAAACAGAAATAATACTGATTGTAAAAAAGTTGGAGTAACTAAAATTAATTGTAAAAGAATTGCAAAATTAACATTTGTTTAATTTTACAGTTAGACTTGGATGATGCAAATATTGAAGAAGGAAAAAGAGATCTTATTACACGTGAGATTGGAAAATTTCGAGAAATTATGAAGGTAAGTCAATTATAATGTTCATTAAATTTTTGTATAAATACAAACTATATTATTACATAGAACAAAAATGTTTTGAAAATGAACAAAATGTACAACTGTTGAAACAAAATTTAAATTTAAAAATTGCAATGAGTTTTTACCTCTTATATTACTTTCTCTACCTTTTTGAAGTTTAAACCTAAAAAGTATTTTTTATCAACACTTTCGCATATGATTATCTTATACTAACATGTATATAAAATAAATATATTGTTCATGTATACATAATCATATGCTTGTCTGTGTTTCTTGCGTTAAAATTAAGTGTAGGCTAGTTATAGAGGGTAAGTTATTGTATATACGGGTAAGTGTTGATTGTTGCAACTGGGACATGATATAGGCTTAAGCAGTGAGACGAGTTGTGGCGAGTCTCCACAGCCAGCAGATCGTCACTTGTTTTCTTCCATTCACATATTGGTGAGTAGTGCCATGCCATTGTGTTTTTAAAGGCAGCTAGCTGATCATCCATTTAATCAATTCAGTATTTTAAATTTTCATAAATTTTAGATATAGTTAACAGCTTGATGTAGTAATCAGAACTTTATCTGGCAGTAATGTTTTTTTTACCTTTTTAACTAAATAAAATTAATAGTATTAGACTTTCAAAAATATGTTCCCTAATGTAAGATCTTATTTAAAATAAATAGTTTATTTAAATTAATTAAACATTGGATTATTTTAATCCATAGTGTATAATTCAAATTATCCGTTGTCTAAGAGAGAAAAATAAATATTTGAAAATAAACAACCCAGTATTCTAGGATATTAAACTTTTAGGTTATGGGATAACTGGTATTTTCGAGGTAGTTTGTCCCCTTGGTTCTGAATTCTCAATAAGAAAAATACCAAGTGACAGTAACTGTAAAAGACACAAGATGTAGTTTTTATTCCAGTTTATTTACATTTGATATAATTTGAAAAGACCGTTATAATTTTAATACTACTATTATTTTGTAGTTATGTTAAAGATTTGCTTCAAAGGTTTAATATTTTAAAACAAATTCTGTAGAAGACTAAACTTTGTACAAATTGACATTTTACTACAGCAAAAGAAAACATCTTATTATTTTTTTTAAAAAGAAAAGCTTTAAAAGTGTTGATACTCATTTGAAGATAAAATGTTCTTTAACTTAAGAGCTGATCTTTTTTAAATGGATGGTAGTTAAGCCTTAGACTTTGAGCTGTTTAATATCTAAGAATGTAAAATTATTCCTGAGTTTTTCATCATTGCATGAGAGATTGTTACAAAACTTCATTTTGGGTCATTTGCACTTTATAAAAAATTTTTTATTAAAGATTTTGTTTGTATTAATATAATTAATTATTTTCAGTTTTAAAAAAGGCAATTTTATTGTCATAGGTACCCTAATTAAAACCAGTAGTACTAATATATTTAGGTTAGTTTTGGTAAAGATTAAAGGTTTGAGATCTTGGATTATATTGGAAACTGTCAGACTTGCCTTTGTTAATAATCCAAGCTGTTCTCATGCTATAGACACATATACGGAAATAAATATAATGTGTAATAAAACTTTGGATGCAGTGAATCCTAAATTTATAACATATTCTTTTTTTCTTCTGTGTGTCATGAAAACAGACCAGATTACTATCAAAGTAAGGAAGTCAAAATCTGCAATTTTGATTGTTGTATATCTTGAGGTTTTTCCAATGTTGTGAGTCATGGACAAGACTGTTGCTGAGGGGTGTTGTGTTGGTGTGAGTCTGTGGTTTGTCATTGTTGATAGAGTAGTTGTTAGTTTCGAGTTCAAATAATAGGAATACATAATTAACAACTACTCTGTGAACACCAATACACTACAGACTCACCTGAGCAACAGTCTTGTCTGGGACTCACAGCATTGATAATGCTCTGACCTAGTGCGAAACGGGTCTGCTGAAAAATACCTGTTAGTAGTGGTTTTTGCCAAGTTGATACCAAAAGTCTAATTTATGCCAGTCAATTTTCTATTCTATCTAAGAAAACCTTTTATATATAATATATTCATATTGTATTTTCATAACATTTATTAAAATATTTAATTTTTTTTAGCTGTTTAAAAAATTGTACTCCACTATCTTTATGATGTCATTTTATCTCCCAGGCCCCAAATACGTTTTGTTTATTAGGGTTGATTTATCTTTATTGAAAATAAAACTCTAAACTAAAAAAAAAATATATTTCTTTTAAAAAAATAATTTTGGTTTTGTAGCAATTGTTAATTACTAGGAACTTGACATTCATTTTTCGTGTAATGTATTGTGTAAGAATTTTATTTAACAATATCTTTCCCATTTTACCTACATTTGGTAATAAATTATATTTTGTTAAAAAATTTAATAGGGTATTGAGCTAGCACTAAATTTAACACTAGTAGTTTCTTTTGATCCATTAAAAAAATATGATTTTTTAAATTTATTAGGCATTTACGTAAATCTCAAAAATGTAGTTGCTGTTTTTTTTTTAATGAAAGCTGAGTGATTTATATAAGAGTTGAATGTCTAAAGCTAATTGTTACAGTACAAAGTTTTAACGAAACAACAAATTTTGTAACCACAAATAAACAGCTATCCAATATATCATCAGAACAGGTTACGCTAGTAATATATGAAGAACCGTCAGGCCCTCTTTTTCTTTGTTTCAAAATTTGTAGTTCTATACTTGTTATATAATGTTGAATTAATTTTGAAAAATAATATAAACAATTAATCCAAAACTTGTTCATATAAAATGTTATGCACTCTAAATTAATTGTTTTTCACACTTTATTAGGATAAATCATTCAAACCAGATATTTTGTTTATAAGAAATAGAGGAAGCAGCTTAAGACATTCAAATAAAAACCTGCATGGAAAATAAAACTTACATACATATAAAAAGCACAGTTAATTTTGTTTAACTTCAATAAAAAGTATTTATGTACACATGAAGTATTTAAGAAAAAAACGCAATTGGTTTGCTATAAATATCTTCATTATTATATAAATTTCGAAATTATGAAATCATAATGCAAATCTAAAATATGTGTGTTGTTTGATAGATAAATAATGTTGCTGCATGGAAAATGATTTTGCTTTTCAGTAATATAACATTATAAATTCTCTGTTTTTGCTAATCTGCTTTTAATTTTATAATTATAAAAAATAGAACTGTGTTTATCAGTGTAGTTAAATCTAAGGGAATTCATTTTGTGAAGGATAGAACTCAGAAGACTAAAATAAAAAAAATACATTTGTATGAGTGAAAACATTGTAGTGATAATAGTGTTTTAAATGGGTTCCTACAAGCCCTGAAGTGTTGCAAGATCTATTACAGAATTCTCTTCAAGAGCCATTCGACTGGACACAGGTATGTCACATTTTTCATTAATTTCCTATTGCTTCCTAAACAGGTAATGTAATTTTATTTAATACTTTTCTTATAAATTAGTGTTTATGGTTTTGTTTCTTTTGGAATCTTTTGCCATAAGTATTTATTTCCTCAGTCATAATTGTTAATACTACATAACACTAATATTGAAAACGACATGTAGCTTCAGATAAATCATTTCTACCTACATTTTTATTAACATTTTAATCTGGAAGTTTTTAAAATAAATTTTAGGCAGGAAAATAGGTAGAGGTAGTTATATTTTTGTACAGAAATCTATCTAGAAGAGAAATTTGATGCTGATTATGATAACCTGAATGTTTATTTCAGGTGTATTTTGATAACCTAAAAAAGTGAATATAGATAAATCTTTAAAAATATTTTTTTGTATAAATTCAAAATTGTGACAACTAAAATAAATATTCCTTAAAGTGATTATGGGAATAGAACAAAATACTGACAGATTTTTTAACAAAAGTTTTTTAATTAATGCATTGAAGTACATAAACAATTATGTTTCTATGTGTATATATATATGTATATAAACTAAATAAATTAAATACATACAACGAAAACATACACAATTCACCTTTGAAACAGAAACAAACAGAACAATTAACTATCTTGACATTACATTAAATATAAATAATAATAAAATAGAAACTACAGTACACAGAAAACCAACTTCCAACTACACCACAATACACTACAAATCTAATCACCCCTGGACACACAAAATTAACACTTACGGTGACATGATAAATAAAGCAATAAAATACACACAAGATAAAAAAACAAAAATTAAATGAAGAATTAGATAACATTACAGAAATAGCAATAGAAAATGGATACAACAAACAACTTGTAAAAAGCATATACAATAAATTTACAAAAAACCTAACCACAACACTACAACCTAAACACAAAAATAAAAAAATCTACATAAAATATAAATACGATAATAACAAAATAGGCAAATTAACAAATATATACAACAAAGAATACTACACTCCAACATACATTAAAAAAAACAACAAAATAATAAAATATCTTAATAACACAAACCACAAAACAAATACAGGAAAACATAACCTATGAGGAGTTTACAAAATTATATGTAACGACTGCAACACATTTTACATAGGAAAAACAACCAGATCATTTAAAATAAGCCTTTATAACCTGAATATGAATTAATAATCAATGTTATCATAAACACCTGGTTATAAAAGTTAGATTCTTCCCCAGATTCCTGTTTTACCTTCTCTCCACGTTGTAGTTATTGGTTCATTTAACAAATATACTATTGCATGCCACTGCTTTTTATATACATTAGTCTGCTGAAAAAATTACATAAATGTATTAAAAATGAAAAAAAATTGTGACATGTACAAGTTCTTTTAAAAGTTAATATTATTAATATTTTTGTTCCTCGTAAAAAAGCTTTATTTTACAAATGTATGGTTTTGTTTCCTAAAGGCTTATTAGAGTAATATTGCTCCTCACTTAGTCAACCCCAAAAGTAAATCCAACTCAAGATTCTCTGGCATCAACATACCTTCAAAATCAATCATCACATTATATAATTATCTTCCATTGTGTTGCTAATCATGTTTTTTCACAATCCACTAAAATTACTAAGGAAACATCAACTTATATCACTGTAATAATGAAATTGTAAAACAAAAAGATTATTATTATTTCATTTTACTATTACCACAGTTTCTAGAAAGTCACAAAAAACAATCACAAACACTTATTTACCAGGTAACTCCTACTGCTGACTGGTCATCATTTGGCCAAAAGCTCAAAATCATTTGAATTAAGGGTAATTGTTAAACACCAACACTCAATTCTGTGGTGGGCATAAAACTTGTATGCTACAGCAACTCGAGTGTGCTTGATCCATTATCCAGTTTAGTATTCAATATGTCAAATCAATTCACTGTTAGTACTTTTGTAGAATTAGTAGCTAATACTTAATAGTGTCTTAGATTTTACCTAGATATCTTTTAAAAAATTAATTGAAAATCGACTTGGTTAAGAAATTGTTATGATAATATATCTTTTATCTATTAAAAAATAATAATTAACTACTTAGAAGAAAACTGAAAACATATACCTCAAAATGACTGTATATGAAGACAATAAAAGGGAAAATGGGATATTCCCTTCTAATGTTCTTTTAAGGTTTAATAATGTCCTTTTATTTTACACATTATTTTGTGGTTGTTTATTTTTATAAAATACAAGCAATTTTATGCGAATATAATATATTTGTATTAACAATATGCATGAAATTGTTAGAAGTCCTATGACATGGATTCTCTATACTTTTGAGAAAGGTGAGTACAATAATTAAATTCTGTTATTTTAATTTTTTATATTTATACTATTCTTAAATATTTGTTCAAGTAATTGTTATAATTAAGAGATAATATAAGAGTTATGTAATTTTTTTTGCATATTTTTTCAGAATAATGTTTTTCTGTAATTTTTGTATATTAACATTAATGAAGAAGCATTTTTAAGCATACGCCTGAATTTTATTTCTTTTAGTTGATCTTCAATTTTCTTATCTTCCTCTTGAAATAATAATGTGTGAGTACAAATATTATGCTAATATAGAATATATATATATAAACTTATAATATTAAATTGAGTTTTGATGTTTTAAGGAATTTATATAATTTGGTTTTGTGACACAATGGCTAAGTAGCAAAATGAATTATCAAATTTCCTGTGCACTGCCACAGCATTTGTGAGAGTGTTGCATAAAACAGCATAGCTTGAGAGATGACAGCAATTCTTAAATTAACATCAGTAAGACATGTGTCTCATTACCCACTGTACCTGAAATCATTTACCCCAAATTGTTTTTGGCTTGTTATTTGTAGCTTGTAAATTTTATATTTTATTAGAACGTCCAAACTAATTATATGGTGCAACTCTCCTAATAATTGCTTTTGATTTCTGTAAAATATAATTCTCAATAGACATTTAAAACCAAACGTCAACTAACAACCTCAAAACTTGTAAATTGAGAATGATAACATTGCAAAATGTTTCATTAATAAATTTATATACCTTCTAACGTTTAGTCTTATTGAAAAGCATGGTTATCAAATTTTTTATCGAGCGTTTGAAATTCATGTTTGCAATAAATTATTTGCTTTTTTTAACACATTCAATGCAGCAATTGCGCAGCACGATATTTCCCCTTGGAGCTGAATCGTAAAAATAGTTTTCTCTGTTATCATTGTGTTTTATCAACAAGTAAGCATCCAAGAAATTTCTATATAAGTATTGATGTAGGTTAATTTAAATTGATGTAAGGTTTCTTACAAATATGGTTTTTATTAGTTTCTACAGCTCCTTGTGTTTGGACTGCACTAAACACGGGATGTATTATCATTAACACGGCATAATTTTATTGAAATTGACAACATTTATTATCAATAACACTGAAAAATATGGCAGAAGAAGGGATACTACTGGGAATCTGGGTCCTTGATAGACTAGCCTGGATCATGAAAATGTTTGATACATCCATAACTAAGCAGAATCGTCAATCTAAATTATCATTAAGACATGATATATTTATTATTATGTGATTCAACCTAAATTAGTAAATAAATATCCTTCTAATTGGGTCAAGAGTTCGCTGACTATTGATTTAGACACAAGATAACAAAGAGTTTCCTGCTCCAGTACTCAATAACTTGTTATCCGCTTAATGTACATTGCCGTTTACTTGTATGTCAGGCATCATCCGCTACGATTTTCAAATGCGTATTACTCTTCTGTGTCGAGGCATTATATTTTTTACTGTTTTGTGCTGCACTCTATTGACAATAGTTTGAACTAAATTTAAAATGTCTTTGAATCACCACAAAATCAAATTTTCTGTTACGTTGTAGAGTACAGATTTCAGGTTATTTGTTTACTTTCAGTTTGCCATGGCTTGTACATCAAGTGCAAATAGTCATTCCCAAATTCCTGTTCTATTACTTGATCCTGATTTACTGGTTTTTACAAAGATTTTTAAACCGTACTGTTTGTCACAAACTATCAGTTCTTTAGTTAGGCCAGTCCTACCAAGAAGTAAAAACATCTTGGGGTAAAAACAAACTCTTGTTTGTTTTATAACTCTTATTTTAGTTCAGTCACCCAATACCGAGATGATTAGAGTTATCAAGTCAATATTATAGCCAGATTATAAGCTTTCATTTCAATAGATTTGAGATAACGCAACCCAGAAATCAGATAGGTTGCATGCATATAATTGGTCACAAATTGTATCCTTTGTTATTTAGACTCTTACTGGTATACAAGGGCTATTCAGAAAGTAAGGACCGTTTTTAAATAAAAAATAAATAAATACAATAAAAAATTTTTATTATATACATCTGAAAGAGCAACTAAAATACTACTTTTCTATGTAGTTGCTAAACAAATTGAGACATATATCGTAGGGGTGGACAAGCTTTGAAATTCCTTCATCATAGAAATCTACCGCCTGAGATCTAAGCCACAGATTGACGCGCGCCTTGAGCTCTGTGTCGTCAAATCGCTGTGTTGCTAGCCAGGTCTTCATTCTTGGAAACAAGTGAAAATCGCTTGGTGCAAGGTCAGGACTATAGGCCAGATGAGGAAAAAGCTCCCATTTGAATGACTCAAGGAGTTCTTTGGTGCGGTTTGCTGTGTGAGGTTGGGAATTGTCATGCACAAACAAAATTCTTGACGTCAATTTCCCTCGGAGCTTGTTTTTAACTGCTCTCCTAAGGGCTGACATTTGTGGGAAACAAAGCGAAAGCTCCGTTATCGTGAATCAGCGGTTTTCGCTAACCTTTTCATCAACTTTAGCGACCAGTTCAACAGTCACAATGCTTGGGTGTCTGCTCTTCGTTTCGTCATGAACGTCAGTTCGGCCATTTTTAAACTGAATGCACCATTTTCTCACAGAATTTTCATTCATTGCGTTGTTTCCATAAACTTCACACACTTGGCGATAAATGTCTATCGGTTTTAAGTTGTTTGCCTACAAAAACCGTATCACTGACCGCACCTCACAACTGGCGGGATTTTCAATCGCAACGCACATCTTCAGTTGAAATTGCGAAAAAACGGGCAATGCGGAAATGTTCCCGTTGTCACTGCTGGATGCTGACTGAGTTGCCGAGTGCGCACACACCAAAATATATGAGATCGGCGTGCACCTAGCGACGTCAGACAGAAACGTTCCTTACTTTCTGAATAGCCCTCGTATTTTAAAATTTGTAACTGAAAATTGTTTTCAATGCCTCTATTATTTCTGTTTGTATTTTAGGAGTTTCAGTGTTTTATTAATAATTTTATATTGTAGGTGTATCAACGGTCTTAAAAAATAAAATATCTCTACCGTTCATACTTAGAACAGGCAAACAAAAAATTTTTTATATTAATATCTTGCAAACATTCTAGAATATTCTAGCATTCTTTCTATAATTATGTAAAGTTAACCTGAAGCCACGAGCTTGTAATAAGAGAATATGTCTTTCTTTAAAATTTCTATTTTATTCTAAAATTTTTAAGAAACAGTACAAAATATAATACAGGGTAATTCTTTTCTACATGAGTAAAGACAAAATTCATGTGTGGTTACATTCATAAAAAAGATGTTTAATTACAAGTAAACAAATATGTTGAAAGGAGATGATGTTTCAAGATTTAGGAAAATATTTGTAACAAAGTTCATGATATAAGAGTGGTAATCAAAAATATGTGAGAGTGTTAGAAGAGTTTTTCTTAAAAAGTTGTAAATTTTAGCTTGGAGTAGACATATACAATATTTAACATTTTCATTAGAATGAAACCTTTAAAAAAATGTATGTAAGGTTTTATAGTGTTAGGTAATTTGATTTCTTTTATTTACAATTGTAAGCAAAAATAAACAAATATTGTTGTTGTTTAAAAAAAAATGAATTTTTCTATATTTGACCCCAGTTAAACAACAATTGGCTATTTAAAAAATTCTCTAACTTTTTAACCAATTGTAACCAGTTTTGTAGTTTATAACATTCTAGGTAAAACTTTGTTTTTAAAACAAATTTTAAAAGATTGTATGCAGTGAGTTTTATTAAAATCCTTTGATAGAAATTAGTTTAAAAAAGTACACTTTGTGAGACACTATGAGAAAAGAGCACATAATTTTTCCCTTTCTGAGCTGCAAATTGACAGTTCCTCAACCAGCAGACTTTACTTTCTATTGCTTGAAAAGGTACTGATGCTCCTCATGAAAGCTAAAATGTTAATTTATAATTTGAAATGGAGAATTGTTATTTCATGAAGGTATAGTTTTGGCAAACAGGAAAAACATTTTGCATGCATTGAGATCTGATACATTAAGCTAATTTTTCATCATATTTCATGCAGCAAATTTTAATGTGACTGGCTGTATTTTTTCAAAACTAACTCAGTTTACTAAGAGATCAACGTTTATCTGTTTCAGCTATTTTTAGTTATTTGTTTCCTACTTCGTTAATTTGTTATACAGTAAACTCCCGATTATCAGTGGGCGGATTATCCGGGGTCTGCTATTGTTTTACAAATATCCAATCAGATTCATGTGTTTAAATTTCCAAACGGTGAATTACGATGTAAATACATATAAGGCTTAATAGAAGTTAAGATGAAGGGAATAGATATGTAAATATGTATGTACTAATTTTTACGTTGAAAGGGAAACATCTTGACGCGGGCCAGCAGACTACTGTATATGAGACAATGACAAAATGCTTGGACGCCCGAAAACCTAATGTGTATCATAAGATTGTAAACAAATGTCAGCTAATCTCGGCTATAAATATTCTAGGACATGACATATGCATTATCCATGTCTGTCATATACATTATCGATCTTTATGGCTTTGTGACACAAGTAGACACTGTGCGACAAAATGGTTCTCAAGAAACTTAGATCGCACATTAAAGCTAAATCAATGCTCACAAAAAAACAGACGAAAGTGACAGATTTTTTTCTTAAAAAGTGAAAGTATTATGTGTAAAGGAAATTACATATGTACATACATACTTACTTTTGACATATACTTATGTACGTTTTATAAATAGTTAGACATATAAATGTACATGTTATAATCCATCAACGAACGAATACATCGACATTATAAATTATTTTCTGTATTTATTTTGTCCTCTGAAGATTATTTGTGAATTGCATTAAACGGGGTCATTATTTGTGTAACTTATGGTATAATAATCGATTATCGATCGTTTTGCGTATTCTTTGTTCATAGCGGATTATCCGGAGAATTCGTTATCCGGCGTTGCCGGGCCACCCTATTCCACGGATAATCGGGAGTTTACTGTATTTACATGAAATATTAACTATTTTAAGTGTGGGAAAATGTCCCAGTCATTACATTCAATTTAAGTAAAAAAATTAGTATTAATTTTCTAAACTTAAATTTTGTTATGTTTTTATATTTATAATTATAATGAATTTTTAAAATATTCTATTAAATATTTCAATAAAAGTAATTTTTAATAAAACTAGGGTTTAAGAAATTGATAATATACTGTTTTTTATTAGATTAAAAAGGTTTCACTATTAATTTTCAGTATTTGCTTTAAATTTAAAACTTTAAAATATTTTAGAAATTCAACATTTCCAAAAGTAGACCTGTTGAAACTGATTTCATGGATTAAGTTTTGAAACAGACTCACTCTGCTAAATAGCTATGTAGCTTAACTCTTAGTAATTTTTAATTGGATAATGATTTTATAATTATTTATCATAATTCAGGTTATTTACTTTTAATTCTAAAAATTAAGTCCTTTTGTGGTTTGAAAATGAAATAGTTGATGTTCAAAACTGGTATCCATGAAAGAGTTTCTAACACATGAATGACTTAATCATTGTTAATATTAGTAGGTTTGGAAATTTTCAAAACAAATAAATAGATTCATTGGTTTATCCAACTATATTACATAATTTGGTTTTGATAATACAGTTAAAAATTACAAGAAAATGTATGGATGTTTTTGATATGTCATATTAACTATCATTTCAAGGGGAGGTCTGAAAAATGATTAAAATAAATAATAGCTTAGGTATTTATTTCCCGTTCCCACGTGTTGGATTTTACCAAAAGAAAATAATACTGGGTGGCACAGAAAAACATCAGGGATATGAAAAAAAAATTTATAAAAACTCACTCACGCCCCAAAAATTACAACAAAAAAAATAATAATAAACTTTAACAAAGCATTATCACTACGTTTCACCCAGTACACAAACATTATAGAATTATAAAACTTCCAGACACATCTTTTTTTTGCCAATAATAAGTTGCAAAATGACAAACCAAACAAACCCTACTCCATGCACTAAACAGAAAATATTGCATTGAACATTTACACAGCTTTAATTTCTATTGCCAAAAAACGATAGAACTTACATGGTAGAAAGCGGGTAAAAGTTGATGTGTTTAAGTTGATTTTTTCAAAATTTATAATTTTGTGGGAGTCATCAGCAAGCTTAATTACATTTTGAGGCATTTTG
The DNA here is from genome assembly GCA_036971475.1 of Prosapia bicincta. NCBI lineage: Eukaryota > Metazoa > Arthropoda > Insecta > Hemiptera > Cercopidae > Prosapia > Prosapia bicincta. Next base: position 109,184,045 of record JBAIZL010000002.1, on the reverse strand, counting down.
CGAGTTACTGCATGAAAAAATTAAAGCTAAAACATTGAATTCATAACGTTTTAGGTGTGCTGTTAAGAGCAGGAAGAACTTTCTAAATTTTTAATTTTTGGGGGATGAGTGAAAGTTTTTATAATTATTTCGTATCCCTGATGACTTTCTGCATTGCCCGGTATAATTTTTTTGCTAAAATTGAACTAGTGGGAGTAGGAAGTAAATACCATAGTTTAATAATACAGGTTTAATTCACGCTTATAATATTTACCAATGACTAAATCAATGTTTAAATTTAACTTTAAGTTAATTGTTCCTTCAAATGTCGACTAATAAGAGGACAGTTTAGAAATTTTTAGAAATTGATTATGTAATTAAATCTTGACTTTTTAATATGAGTCACTTTCTAATTTTATTTCTAAATCTCAGTTGTGTGCATTTTTGTACAAGTGTTGATGGAAAACAAGCATCATATTATGGATAAACAGAGGTTTTAATTGATAACAAGTGTATAATACTTGAATAATAATGTGTGAGAGGAAACCCAAAAATAATTCATTGCTACACTGATCGCTCTCGTATTTTGCGCTTTTCTTGCTTTGTGAGTGTTCAGTAACTCTTTTGAATCGATAAGTCAGGTGATGTTGCGTAGGAACGTTATAGTGAGTAACCGTAACACTATTCATGTGAAGAGATTTTTTATTGTTTTCAATTTTTGAAATTACTTATGTTTGAAAAACAGCATATGAAATTGAAATTTTGTTTTGTACTAGGTAAACACGTATTATCAGTTAATATGATATTCACAGCTTTTAAAACCGCATCTTGAAAAGAAGCTATATATACAGATTGTATTCGTGATTCAAGCTTAACAACATTAAAAAAAAGTGTGCTTTTATTTTGTGAACACTGAAGACTTACTATTGAGAAACTTACAGAATCATGGAACTCTGTATAATACTTTTCAATCATAGATTTGTAAATGAGTATAATTGCAAGGAAATTCCTCTCACATTTGTTGTTGTTTTTTTAAACCTTGTTTGAACCTTTGATTGTCATGACTTCAAAAGTACTCTGAAGATGGTTACCATGTAATCGGAATGTACATAAAGTAATTGTAATAAAGATTTTTGTATTGTGGTTAGTGGGTTTTATTTATTTAGTTGCCAGACCATTTTGAAATTAAAAAACTTGTTGGCAAAATTATCAACAAAAATTAATTGTGCTTTTATAAGTTTGACTCAGTAACAAACAGTCTGTATAGTGAAAGGCAATGAACTGGCCTTGCTGGAAAAATGTCTGCCAAGTAAAATTTAATTTTTTTTTTAATGTCAAAAGTATTCTTCATTTAGATTACATCCCAAAGCATCAAACAGTGAACCAAGTCTTATAGTGGAGTGTTTTGAAGTGGTTTTGTGAGTATGTTTGTTTGATTTGGCCTGATTTGAGGCAGGTTTTTGTAACATGACAGTTATAAAAGAGAACATATGTTTTGTGCAGTAGAAAAACCATTCAACCCAATATATTAATGTTAATGAAGTATGTGAATACTCACAAATTAATTCTATATTGTTTAAAAATTATATCTGGTTATTTTTTGGGCCATGCCTTGTAAAATTGTTAAAATGTTCTGATTTCTGCCATAATGTCTAGAAGAGATCTATTGTGTTCTTGTTGATTCGTTTGAGAAAATTTCTATCAATTAGTTGATCCCTTAATAGAGGGAAAGTATACAATTATAAAAAACACTTTGAAAATATTTAATTAATTATTGAATAAACTGAAATTAGTCTACAGTAATATTTGGATTTTAAAATACTGCATTACAAAATATGCACAATTAACATAGTGAGATATTTAACTAGAAGAATGGGGCTGGAAAAGCTTTATACTTCTTTGTTGGACCAACTAGAACTTAGAAAGCTCTGATTGTTGAGATTCTTGAAACGAGTCACCATGAAAAGTATGAGATTTCTTGAAGATATTTATAACATTCAGCAGATTTAGACTGCAATAAATTTTGTTTAATATTATTATTGTAATTTAAATAAATAGGTTCATATGGTAAATAAACTCCTTGTTTTACCAATCATGTCAGTAGAAAGTTGTTCTTATTCAGTTACATCTAAGCAATGTTCATATGATGTAGATCAAACTTTGAGAAAATTATATATATATATATATATATATATATATATATATATATATATATATACATATGAAGTTGATAAATTACTATTGTAAATACTTTTATCCACCACTAAGTGCAATAATTTTACCTTGTGATGAGGCACCTTTCGGTCACTTGACCATTGTCAAATCACTGATTATTTTTCTCTACGTGTAATTCAGCTATTTTTCCGAGAAAAATAATCAGTGATTCGACAATGGTCAAGCGACCGAAAGGTGCCTCATCACAACAAGGTAAAATTATTGCACTTAGTGGTGGATAAAAGTATTTACAATAGTAATTTATCAACTTCATAAAGTCAGTGCAACGGAAAAATAATGGACAACGTAAAATATCAAGATATATATATATATATATATATATATATATATATATATATATATATATATATGAAGTTAATATATTACTATTTTTGAGTAATTTTATCCACCATTAAGTGCAATAATTTTACCTTGAGTGATGAGGCACCTTTCGGTCTTTGACCATTGTCGAATCACTGATTTTTCTCTGCTGTGGATGCTACGTCCGTGAAGCCAGTGTTTGTTGAAGTTACGCGTACTATTTCTTGATCTGTGTGTATAATATTTCTGTATAGTATGTCTTCTGTATATGTTGTTTGTAAATTCATTAAGTTGTTGTGTATGTTTTTATAAATGTGGTATTTTTCTAGTGAGTTTAGTTCTATTGGGTTGTTATTTATTTCCAGTATGGTTAGGTTATTTTCGTAATTTGTAATTTCGTGTTTATGGGATATTAGGTGTGCTGCAACATTTGATACTTTAGAATTTTTGTTTTTGAATGCTCTATAATGTTCTTCAAACATGTTGAAGAACATTATAGAGCATTCAAAAACAAAAATTCTTAAGTTTCAAATGTTGCAGCACACCTAATATCCCATAAACACGAAATTACAAATTACGAAAATAACCTAACCATACTGGAAATAAATAACAACCCAATAGATCTAAACTCACTAGAAAAATACCACATTTATAAAAACATACACAACAACTTAATGAATTTACAAACAACATATACAGAAGACATACTATACAGAAATATCATACACACAGATCAAGAAATAGTACGCGTAACTTCAACAAACACCGGCTTCACGGACGTAGCATCCACAGCAGAGAAAAATCAGTGATTCGACAATGGTCAAAGACCGAAAGGTGCCTCATCACTCAAGGTAAAATTATTGCACTTAATGGTGGATAAAATTACTCAAAAATAGTAATATATTAACTTCATAAAGTCAGTGCAACGGAAAACAATGGATAATGTTAAATATCAAGAATATATATATATATATATATATATATATATATATATATATATATGGTGAAATAAAATAATTTTCATAAACAAGAATATACGAGTATTACTTCATTTTATTGTTGATTGAAGCTTTTCGCTAATTTACATAATTAGCATTTTCAAAATTTATAAATCACTGTCCAGTTATGTGACTAGAGTAAGACTGTTGAATATAATTGTACTATGCTCAGTAAGGATTACAATATATATTGTATTAGGATAGTTCTAGTACAGCTTAAAGCCTATTTAGAAATTTTGGACTAGATAGGAGAGTGATAGACTTACCTAGTGGTAATAGTCCAAAACTGCAATCTCTTGAAAATAAATAGATACACATAAAAACACATTGAACTATTGAAATATTTCTATCGCACAATAATCTTTATCAATCAAAGATCTTAATCCTTGTTTGATTGATAAAGATCATTGTGTGATCAAAATATTTCAATAGTTCAATGTGTTTTTAATTGTGTGTATTTATTTTCAAGAGATAGCCGTTTTGGACTATTGCCACAGTGTGTGTGTGTGCGTGTGATTAAATTATAATTTTTTAATCTTATTCACTGTAATTATATATCTCATATTTTGATTAATTCAGGTATTTCAGTTTCAAAAATAACTTTAAAAGTTTAGTTTAAATGTTTGATTAAAATTATACATTTTCTTACACTATGACGAGACCTAATAACTACTTGTTTTGATATCTCATTTTGAAGAAATAATTCTGTAAAAAATTATTACCAACTACTTTTACAAATGTTGCTAACCTTTACTTTTATATATTTTTTTATTATGTAAATTTTGTTTTGAGGGGTAAAAGTTTAAATAAAGCTCTATTTTGAGTTTGGCTCGATAAATTTCAGGATACGAAGTTCTGCAGAGTGACCCCCTCCAAAAGGGGTAAGTCTAGTGTATTTTCTCATAGCATGGGACATAGACATTATCAGATGTTACAACTCGACCTCGTAACCATTGCACCAAAGAGGGTTTGTAGGGGGATATACTCTTTAATAACTGCTTTCTCAACTACTACATAAATGTAACCTATTGGTTGAAATACTGAATATTTTTATATTGAAAAATTCAAATGAAGATTTACCCTTAATCTTTTTATGTTTGAAACTTCATATGAACTGATTTTTATTTTACGTATATATTGCTCTCAACTTTCACAATTGACAATATAAGTTAGAAAACTTGACTTACAAGTACGTAAAACTTCATGTATATCCTAATTTATTTCTGTTCTTTCATTAGAGTCTGTTATTAAAAAGCTGCCATTTTCTCTACTTGCTTTAATTGTCCTCACACATTATTGCATTATGAAATAATATTAACTAACTTTAAAACCATAAGTTTTTCCTCGGTACAATGTTTATGTATTTTATACTTTGTTTTCAGCTTTTATAAAAAATACACAAGTTTTGGGCCTTCACTTTTTGTTTTTTTTAATCTTAAAGAACATTTTTTTAATGCAATTAAAAATTGTATTTTTTCTTGAAATTATTTATTGTCCCATACACTAAATACTGTGCATTGTCCATAATAACAAAACAGGAGATAGTGTTTTGCTTTTTGTTGTGCTCTTCAGTTTAAAACATGAAAACTAAACAATGATGGAAAAAATTGTATCGTTATATTTAATTTTTTTTCTTTGTGATAATCACCACTTGCTATATTAATTTTATTTTAGAACATTTTTGAACAATAGAATAAAAGCTCTGCGTTAAAACCTTAAAAGTTATTCCTTTATAGACAAACACTAACATCGATAAAATTCATTAAAACCTTAAACACTTATCTTTTTTAAAAAGCTATTTTAAGGATTCTACTAGCACTTGCTATCGGTCACAGCAGTGTATAATCAATGATTTTCATCAAGGTTCATTATCCAAAAAGAGTCATTTAATGTAATTTGTTATAGACTTTTTACTCATATTACAACAGCAGTTTTTTCCAATGCAATTTTCTTTAATTTTTTACTTTTGTAATTTGAAGTTAAATTTGAGTAATTTCGCTGTCATTGACATTTAATATAATTTTTCAAAAAACAAAGAAAACATCCTATTGTTACCTCTGTTTTTACTGTCTAAGAACTGTGAATTGTGTGAAGAACAATACAAAAGTAGAAATTATTGTATGTGTAGGTAGTAACAAGTATGTATTTTCATTACATTAATCCATTTCTTAGTATATTTAGACAGCTTCCTTTCCTGGTAATATGGATTTTTTCCTAATATTACAAATTAAATTTCTAGGTAGGCAAGAATAACCCTTCAAGTTCTTTGCAAACATTTTTTTAACAATAAATTCATGGCAGCTGCAAATTTCATAACATGTTTCTATATACCTCTATTATTTTCCCTGCAAAAAAAAATTAATAGTGATTAATAATGATAGTTTGCCCTTTTAAGTTATGTTCAGTGTTTTCCAAGTCACTATTATCCATTAAAAATGAATCCAACAATGATCACTAAAAACCAAAGCAAAACTTAACACTAGAGCTACTACAGATGAATGTACTTACACTGCCTTTGCTAATAAGCAAGAGACCACCCTCACCTTAGTGGGTAGGCATTACTTTACATTTTCTGCATGCAATGTTTACATGGTCGAGGAATAGTTTATTGTGTAAAATAGATGTATTTTATACTAATATTTATGCTCAGTAAATTTTAAAATTTGAAATGAACGAATTTTGGTTTGAATTTATTTTAATAACCTATGCTTAAATTTTGTAAAAGAGTTATTTAATGTTGGACTAGTTGTATTTACATATTTGCTTGAATTGGTTGATTTTGAGAGAAGTATATAAACAATTTTAGCAAAACTTGTATTAAGCGTAAAAAATTAATGTAGTACCTTATTATTTCCTCCAAGTGTATTTCAAAAAAGGAAAAGCATTGAGTAGACACTAATCAAATCTCTGAACAGAAGATGTAAATGTAGGGAAATATTCAGAGCAAGTAAGTAAATAGCACTATAAGGATAGGTGTTGTGTATATGAGGTACGGATGATATTTGATTTGACACTAAACTCTTTCTGATCCCACTATCTGTGGCCATTATCTTATATGGGGATAATAGCTGTACTACCAAATGACTTAATGCACAATGCTGATCGTTCATATAAATATCTAAACTAAATATGAGCAGTCTAATCTAAATATAAACTAGTCTTTTATATATGTTTTAAAAGTTTTTTTCATGGTTGTGCCACAAATTTTATTGTTTCAATGTAGTATTAGTTAACCTAACCATTGATATGTGTTTTATATTTGAAAAAATTACATTTAAATACAGGCAGGGGTCTATTTTTAAAATTTAGCAAATTTAGACTTTGAAATCAGTATTAATGTGAAATTTGTTATTTTAAATTTTGTTATAACTTTCTGGTTTATATTTGGATATTTTGGTCACAGTGTTTCCTTATTTGAAATATTTTAAACAAATTATTCAACAAACAAAAGTAATACAGTTTCTAGTAATATCTATGGGGTTTAATATATAGCTTCACAATTTGTATCCAATTAGATTGTATTACTTTTTTAATTAGAGAAATTTAAAGTTATTTTAATAGAACCTACTACACTTTCCCCCATAAACATGGATTATGCAATAAAAACTATGAAAGTCAATTAAGTTAATTTTGAATTATATTCAGGTAAAACAGAATATTTTTCTTATAAATAAGGAGTATTTTGCTTCACCTTCTGAGTTAAAGTAGTCATTCATAATATAGGGCAAGCTGTTTTGTTTTGTACCATTCATATTAAAAAAATTAAATTTTAATACTGCCAAAATGATTTTTTAAGGCTATTATTCATCATGATAAAATTAAAATATGGTAGTGATAATTATTAATTGGTATAATGTATTATTAGATTTCATTACATGCTCCCCAATTATAATAAACAGTTTGCATATGACAATACTGATTGTCTATCACAGTTATTCAAAGGCAATCAGTGTTTATCAACTAGGTATATTGTCAATAAAGGGAATTGGATATATAATCCTTAAATATCTTAGTTATAGTGTATTGATATCAGAGAATCTAAGAAGAGATAAATAAGTACTGATAAATAACCCAAAACATGTGGATGAAAGGTGCGTGTTAACAAGTGAAAAGGGGCATTTTAATTTGAACACGATCATAAATAGGCATAATTTTTGCCGTTCAAAAGTCACACACAGTGTGATCTGCTGATAATATTGGTATTTTATAAAAATGTGTTCAGCCACTGTTAATTCAGCTCCTTCACATGCTTTAAACATTTTTCAGTCCAAAACTGCTGCAATGATTAGTTTTCTCGACAAAAACCTACTTTCAAGAAAATTCTACTACATTCCTAAATTTTGTTTGTTCGTCCTTGTTACATGATTATGCCATTTCACATTTTTGCTTTGATTCATAATCTCCAAACTTCTACCTAAGTATATTTTGTTAGTTCCTCAAAAGCCTTAATTAGGCCTATTAACACAGCAGTTGGGATAATTCCAACGGTATCTGTTAAGGCTGTAATTTTATTTTAATAAACATATTACCTAAATAATCATTTTATAACTAATTCCAGTGAATCATCATTTCTTTTGTATTACATTACCCTTATTTCATATGTTATATCTAGTCATAACTCTTACGTCCTCTTTAATAATTTGTTGGTTATTTTTTTCTTCCCTTCAAGGGTTCTATTCAAGAGTTAACGGAAATTCTTTCAATTGCTATTTAACATTTTTTAAACAATTTGTTTTCTACTCAACTTGATAGACTTAGATCCATAAATTTTGCGGAAATCAAGTAAACAGAAAATTATGTTAGTTGTAATCTGTGTTTTTGTAATGTTTAGTTTATATCAGTTATATTATTTTAATAATATCCAATTTTTAACATTACATGTATAGTTTTAGATGGTTGCATTTACAACTCTTTAAATTCAACATTTAATAGTTACTTTTAATATTTATACCTAAAGGTAATCAATTTAGATATAATAATGACAACATCTAGCAACTTTGTATCAATATTAGTGGATTGGAAGAGGATTAGCGGTAGCATTGAGGAAGATTCAACATTGAAAGCAGATTAATGTAAGTTGTAAACTATTGAATGTATTTGTGGTTTCCTCTCCTTTTGTTGTAGTCATTGCTTATTTAGAGGATTAAGTGATACTAGTAGAAGTGTCTTTTCTACAATTTTTTATGAAAATTAATTTTACACATTTAACCCTAAAATCAAAGGCAAGCTGACTCTAATATGCATTTTTAAAATTATAATATATTTGGGTTAGTACTTGTTTTTACATTTAAAAAAAATCTTATTTGAAATTATGTTTTTGTATCATTTCAAATGGTGTGGATTTTAATAATCTAACTTTCTAACAATAATAATTTGTTTAATACTTTTTCAAAATTAAAAAAAAATTCTTCGGTAAATATTCAGATTCTTAAAATTTAAGAATATGTCACACGCCGTCATAACTCCTTGGGGTATATTTGATTAAAAATGAAGAATGTAAATTTTATATTGTTTTGTCTGAATGCTTTGTCCACAGTTCTTGCAGCATCTCATTTACAAGGTCTCATTTGCTGGTAGACGGATTCTTAGGCTTTATTATGTCAACTTTGTCGTAAGTTTCATCAACATTTCAGATTTAAATGGATCTCTCATTTTATTTATATATAACAATTTCATCAACTTTTTGTTTTGTAATCAAATTTGGATTTCACTAGTCGTTAATAAAACTGTTTTTATACTGTTCTTAAATTAAAATCGTGTAACATTTCTTGTTAAAACGAAACAATTTTTTTTTTGTATAATTTATTTCCTAGGTGTTTAATTTCTGTAATAATTAGTTCTGGAAAAGTAGGCTTGTTTAAATTACCATTTCAACTTATGACAGTATTTTCAGACAAGTGGAATCCACAGTCATTAATTATTTAAAATTGTGATTCTTATTGTTTACAACATTTCTGTTGAGCAGAAGCAGGAAGAGGAGAAAGAAGTAGAAAGAAAAAGGAGGGAGAAAGAAGAGCGAGAAAGGAGAGAGAATGATTCACCTAGCAGTAGGGATAGAGATAGAGATCGGGATAGGTCAAGAGGGAGATCACAAGACAGTAGGTCTAATCGTAGCACAAGTCGCAGTATTACTCCGGATAGACGTTCACATCACAAATCTAGCAGGCATAGATCAAGATCACGGTAATTACTATTATTAATTAAATAATTTATAGATAAAGAGATGGCAAGTATCAGTTAGACTACATTAACTGATAATGTATATATCACTTACACTTTAATGTACTGAAACAAGAATCTTACTTGGTATATATGTAAGTTGGCTTTAAGGACCTATAATACAGTGCTCTCATTTTTGAGTATTAGAAGACTGCAGTGCTCATGTAGTAGTTGGGCGTATGAAGCTTTTTTGTCATATGGTATTGGTCTCTTTCATGGATTATCTTATTGTATTAAGATCAATAACTTTTTATTAATTGAGCATTTTTTTAATATAATTTGAACTTGGTCGCTTATTATATTAGATGTTTATAAATTTGTAATTATTCTCAGATTTTCAATTTTAGCTTGTACTTTTGTAATAAAATGTATATTTTTTTAATATGGAAAATGTATGTTGTATGTGGCAATAACTGTAGGTTTGAGTTACAAAAGTTTGGTTTGAAGTAAGATTTATATCTCACTTTATATCTGTCTTTTAATTTCTTTTTTTTTTGTTTGGTCAATGTACTATTACAGTCTAGGCATTCAACTTAATCCTGTTAGTAAGTGAAATATATTGTTTCTGATTGGTTTATTTTGTTGATTATATTTCCTGTGTATTTGTAAGTAATGTTAATATTATTATTTTGTAGGATCTTTGTTATTAATTTTATATTGTATCCTTTTTTATGTGAATATGGCGTATATTTTTGGTTGGCTTCATGTTTTGGATATTTTAATTTGGTTAATATTTGAATTCTAATTCATCTATTGTTTTCCTATTGTACCCATTTTTGGGCTATTTGGTATATTAATTGTTTGCTGTATAAAAGTGAATTGTAATCAGCCATTTTATGTTGTGGTGGATGGTTAGAGGGGTTTAGTATTGTTTTAATTTTTTTTATCTAGGTTTCCTAAAAAATTGAGTATTTAATGTCATTTGTATTTCTTGTAATTGATAAATCTAAGTTTATTTTATTGGCTATTATTTCCTCCTTGATAAATTGTTGTTTTGGTGAAAAACAAATGAATTTAAAACCAAATATATTAACCAAATAAAATACTTAAATACCACACTAAACCAAAACTACTTTACATTTAATAATAAAATTTTAAAGAAATACACGGCTTAGCAATAGGATCACCTTTCTCCAGCATATCAGAAATTTTGCTCTGAAACTTTGCAAAAAAAAACATCAAAACACATGACCCAAATGGCCATTGGATATGATATGTTGAGGATGGATAAATCTCCCAAAATTAAGCAATAAATAATATATCTAAACGAAATTAATAACCTACATCCAAATGTGATTGTTTAAAGAGGTTGATGTTAGATTTTCTTGAGTATATTGTTAATAACCTTCAAACAGCTACAGTTTCGAACCACAAAACAAACTAAATACATATCTAGCATTTACCACACACACACACAAAATTGCTTCCACCACCAAATGTACAAAACGACAAACACACTTGAAAACCACATACAACCATTTAACCCATTACTTCCCATGAATGAATCTATCTTGTCCTTACAAAGTTTGTTTAGTGGGCATACAGACAATAGTTTCTCGTCATCGATTAAAGGAACTTTATCGTTATTTATTTTAAATATTTAGTCTGCTTGCCCTGGTTAATGTGTTATTGTCTCCAAGCTTCAGATAAGCATGTGCAACACAATTCTCATGTCCAAGCAATTTTTTTTAGCATAACACAATTTACTTGTTGTGATAACTTAATGCAAGGAATTAACTTGTGCTGTTACACCGCTCAGATCGCAAATAATATAATCCTCAATGGGTTAAACACAAACAGATATACATCTATCTAGTATATACAAAATAACATGCTTTGACTACCCAGTGTCTAAATTGGCTATACCAGTAGTTATCCAACACATTTATACAAACATCCAGACTAATTTAAAGATACTCCGTGTCCTAAACCATAGCGAAAAAGTAACCACTATAGAAAAATTTCAGATATAAACATTCATAACACAAAAGCAATATATTTTAAACAACCACACATAATTTGAAACTAACACACTTTGGCATTAAATAGAACACAACCCGCCTATCCCACATGGCTGCGACCTTAAATAAAATGAATGCTGCCCTAGCAGGTCATTGCTTTGTCAATGACCGGCTTCAAAATAGTTTTCACTTCTATAAATAATTACTTATAAATTAATCAGTAAAATCAAGATGATTACAACAATTAATTAAATTATTCCTGTCTATATTAATATTAAAATAACATAAAATTCTCGTATGAAACTAATGATGAATTGAACTATTTAAATTTAACAATAAACGAAGGTGAAAATAATTTAAAATTTTCAATAGCCTATATAAGTTCTTCTGAAACTGATGAGATTATCCCTAATGATTCTAAACATTCACCAACTCAAAACTGCGTTATATGTTCTACTTTATAGAATACATAGATATAATTCCAATAAATAGAGAAAAATTACCATAAAAAGGAAAACTATTGATTATTTAAATGTTCAAAACTGAAGTTAATAATAAAGAAAACTTGGCAACATTCAGTTATATAAGATGAAAAAATCAAATGTGTAACTGGACTGTCAGTATAAAAATAGCCTATAAAACTAATATCATTAATTAGTAACTTGCAATAATCATAATAAGCATGAAAAAAAGTAGTTTATAGATTAAAATATTAATATGATAAATTTTATATAGGACAAACTAAAAAGAAAATATAAGGATAGATAAAGTTCCAGTAAAAGTGTGTCATTAGTTAACAAAATTTGCATTGAATCATGCAAGTATTTACAAACACAAAATTAAAATTTTCAAATTTGTTAATTTTTTTAAAGTATATTGTTTGATTTAGGTCTCGAGAGCGGGAAAGGGAGAGGGAACGGGAGAGAGATAAAGAAAGAGAAAGGGAACGCGATAGAGACCGAGATAGAGAACGTGAAAGAGAACCTAGAGAAGAAAGAAAATCTGAAAGAGATCTATTGAGGGAAAAAGAGGAAGAAGAAGAAGCAAAAGAGAGAAGAAAACAAGAGAGGAAAGCCAGGGAAAAGGAAGCAGCTTATCAGGTAATTTATTACTGATAAAAAAACTATATAAAAATGATAAATAACTGTCGTTTTATACCATATTCATCGTTTGGTAAAGACAGCTCTACCATACTTCATCTATGTGGTATTCTAAGAAGTTAATTTGGGCAGCACCATGTTTCAACCTCTCATGTAATCCATAATCCTAAGGTACCCTTTGGTTTGACCTTTCTTTTAAAGTCAGAGTTCACCTAAATTTTATAATTATACACATTGCAACTTTATAAAATATATTATACCACAGTACTTAGATTAAACCAGTTACTTTAAAAGAATTTTAATGTCATGATAAATGGTCATTAAATTTAGTATTATGGGAATACTATAAATTTCAACTCATTTATTAAAAAGTAAGTGTTTTTGTTGAAGAATAAGTCATGGAGAACAAAAAAGAACTTATTTAAAATTATGGTGGCCCTTAGTAAAAAGTCCATATGTAATCAATCATTCATTCTTAAAAGTCCATTCATGATGCCAAATTTGGTCAGAAAGTCTTATATGAAAACCAAAATAGCTGACAAGTTGAACAGTAATAAATAAAGCCTATCAATAGATTATCAACGTAAAAAATATCTTTAATCACATATGATGAATCAAGTCTCAGTATAAAATGTCAAAAGCTAAAAAATCTCTTGGAAATGTTCACTAAGGGGGGTAAAGAGTACAACCCCCTGCCATCATAATTGATCGGGGAAGTAAAGAGGTTTTTCTATAAAGTTAGCAAGAATTAATTTATATTTGTTGATTCCATCTTCACGTGAGCTACTAGTTATCACTAACACTTTTAAATGTTTATAACTTGCCTATAGTAGCACTTACTTATATTTGTTTAAAGTGTTAGTTATAACTAGAAGCTCACGTGAAGATGGAATCAACAAATATTAATATTGCAAGCTGAGCATCAAGTCGAGTATCCATCAATACCGCAACGTACATCTCAAGGTAACAAAACTTTCCCTTCATATCTCCTTCAATATACAGTGCCTAAAATATAAAATCACTTCTAATTACGCCAAAATACATATTAAAATTAAAAATAACAACCCAGATGCCACAAAAACTACACACCAAGCTCAAACACTCATCATTAAAAACACTATAAAACATTTACACAAACAAAAAAACGATCTCAACAAAATTGCTTATAACTTATACCAACAGCTTACAATGGAACTACACTACATCGAACTGCAAGAAGTAGTAAATTTTACCAACACACTAATTACAGACACAAAAAATAAAATAAAATTAGTACATAAAAAAATACATAACCTCAAAAAATCCAACACAGGTTTTTAATACAACACACGTTTTTCACCCCAGAACTATAAACCTCACCAACACCACATTTTCAGTTAATGAATTAAACCTATTAGACAAAGGCTTAAAACATAACATCACACTCAAATACAGCCAACAAAATTTCACCAAAACTCTAATATTAGATCTTGAAAATACAATCCAACATAACACACCAGTAGAACAACAAGATGCAATCAGACACCAAATAAAACAGAAAATAACCCAAATTAAACCCCCAAAACAAACACCCAAGAATTAAAAGTAGCCAAATCCCTCAAAACCAAAATTTAACCATTACCAAAGCTGACAAAGGCAACATAACGGTAATTATTAACAATAAAGACCTCAACAAAACAGTACACAACTTCATCCAAAATAACAACATCATTACACTAAAAGCAGACCCAACAACAAAATAAAATCCCCAAATCAAAGAAGCCATCAACAAAACAAAACTTATAATCCCACACTACACAAAAAAGCACCTAAAACAAATAAAACCAATAGCCCCTAAACTAAACGCCCTACCCAAACTTCACAAAAAAGACGTTCCAATACGTCCACTAATCAATTACACAAGCCAACTTGTTTACTTTATATATTACCCAACTTATCTTTATGACGGGGAACAGTCTATGCACTTGTACATATGCTTTAGGGCTTTTAAACTATCGGATTGATAAAGTATTTAATTTTAACACTTTTTGTTTTTTTTTCAAATTAATTGTCGTAGAATCTCTTTCTGTTCTTAAGAATCTGAAAGTGAATGTTAGTTTTTTCTTATTCTTCGTATTATTCATCTTCATTTTATTCTTTTTCCTCGTTTCTTTCTTTCTTTTGAAAAAAGGATAGCAATGACAGTGGAAAACTGTCTTTTAAAAAGCTGTGATACAATTTCTTCTCTGTTAACTTCTATCAGCAGCAAGAATATCTGGTCTTCAAGTAAGGGGATCTTTGGAAGGAACGCAAATAATGAATTTTACTGTGACATTAACCTATAAATATCATTCTAAGTACCAGTATTTATTGATTTAAAATACCTGATGTTCAGTCGTAACCTTTAATCGGAGCAACGATATTTTGATCGAGTTTTTTATTTCTGTATCGAAAATTGTTTGTGAATATCCAGTAGTAAACCGAAAAATGACAGTGACAATCGGTAGTAAATAGATGATCACTGTAAGAAATATTTATAATCACAGAGAGTATAGTCGATTTTGGGGATTCATTCGTCATTCTCTTCATCTCAATCTCCTTTTCTTTCTAATTGTTGCGCTACTTGATTAATACAATTAAAACAACATTATAATTAGTTAGTTAAACACAGTTCTTTAAGTCACACTTTAAAAAAAGGCTTAGTCGTCCTATTGTTGCTTTGGAAAGAACTTTCTTTAGTAAGCTTTTGGCTAAAACCGCTTAACTAGTAATTTTCTATATCAATGAAGAATATAGAATTACATGAAATAAGTATATTTAAACTGAAATTTTAATTTGTAAGTAGTTATTTAAAAAATCTTATTGCTTTTTTTATGATATACTGCATTCTTTAATTTTTTGTGTATGTGTGTGTTTAATTTATTGTTTAATATACAAAATTTGAATGAATTTTTGTTCTGTACTTATTTTTCTGACTTGTATATTCAATATCCCTTTCTAACTAATCAAGGTATTCAGAATATTGGTTTCAAATTTGCTTAGATTACTGATTGATTGAAAATTGCTTAGATTAGCTTTGGCATATACTATTGTTTTTCAAGATGTTTTGTTATTCATATTGAATCAATTTTTTTTAATTAGTAAAAATATGGGAGATTTTTTAAAACTACTTAAGGGATATAAGACACAAAAAATTGTTATACTTAAAATTTTAGTTTTAACATTTACATTCCCAAAACTGAGATTTTGCATTTATTCCATCTGAATTTAGAATCTATTTTTAGTAATCTTTTTAATAATCATGTTAGTTGTCTTAATTTATATTCTTAAATTGTGTTTTTACAGGAAAGATTAAGGACTTGGGAAAGTCGTGAACGTCATAAAGCAAAAGAATTGCAAAAAGAAAAGGACAAAAAACGACTAAAGGAAGATGAACGCGAAAGAGAGGCCAAACGTCTTAAAGAATTTTTGGAGGATTATGATGATGAAAGAGATGACATTAAATATTACAAGTAAGTACAATTTATATATCAGTTAATGTAATCATATTGTCAACGTAGTTGAGGAAAATGTTTTTTAAAAATGATTTTAATACATGTTCCTTCTAGTTTAAACACATTGAAGTTGATTACTCCAGGAGTCTACAGATCTTAGTTGTGTATTATATTATTATTTTAAAAACATTTTAATATCCTGACAAGAATTTTATATTCTTAGCAGTCATAAGAACTCTAAGGAAATTTGGCTAATAGTTTTCTATCACTATTGAAAAATAGCCAATAAAGCATATTAAAACATTTACATACACACAAACCTTAAATTGTTCACAGTTTATTTACACACTCATATGAAGAACTATATCCTTTATTTTAATTTTCAAAAATCTTTTAATTTTTGTATCGTTTTTATTTAGGTAAAAAGCGTTATATATGTATATCATTATCTAGAGAGAGAGAGAATGAGCTATTATTTGTTGATTGTAAACAATTATTCCACTATTAACTGCAATCCATTTTACCTTGTGATGAGGCACCTTTCAGTCACTTGACCATTGTTGAATCACTGAACTCAGTGACCGAAAGGTGCCTCATCACAAGGTAAAAATTGATTGCACTTAATGGTGGAATAATTGTTTACAATTAACATACAATAACTATAAAGTTAGTGCAACAGAATTATAATGAACGACGTTAAATATCATACAAATATTACCTAGTGGCATTAGACCAAAACTGCTATCTCTTGGAAATAAATAAATACACACATATAAAAACATCACACTATTGAAATATTTCAATCGTACAATGATCTTTATCAATCAAAAAAGAAAAAGAAAAGACTGAAGTGAACCACAGATGTATATAAATATCAAAATGACACAGATGCACAGATTTATAGTTCATGATATAGTACTATATGTTATTTGTATCAATATTGATTAATTGAAACCAGATATTAATAGTCTGTTAGAAGGAAGGTAAATGAAAATGCTAAAAATTGTAGAAGTTAGGGGGAAGGTAAAAGGAGTTATCTGATATTGAGGTTAGGAGGTTCTAGATTTGGTGTACCACTGGTATGACAACTCCCATCTTCTGAATTCTGAAGGGTTGCAATCAGGAAGGAGGGCTTTAATTATTTTGGTGGTACAACAATCATTGACTTGGTAAGAGTCCACTCTGTAGTCTTGAAATAGAAACACATAAAAGCACTTAAACAATGATATATTTCAACCACACAGTGGTCTTTGTCAATCAAAGAGAAAACACAAAAAGAAATATGAGAGAATGAAATGAGAGAATTTTATTTCATTCTCTCATATTTGTTTTTGTGTTTTCTCTTTGATTGACAAAGACCACTGTGTGTTTGAGATATATATTTCATATATATATATATATATATATATATATATATATATATATATATATATATATATATATATATATATATATATATATATATATATAGATAGATTTTTTGAACTAGGAGACTGACAGACTTACCTTGGTAAGAGTCCACACTGTAGTCTTGAAATAGAAACACATAAAAGCACTTAAACAATGATATATTTCAACCACACGGTGGTCTTTGTCAATCGAAGAGAAAACACAAAAAGAAATATGAGAGAATGAAATAAATAAATACTCTCTGGTATTTGACCATTGTCGAATCACTGATATTTTTCTGGCGTAGATGTTCGGTCCGTGGTGTTGGTATTTGTTGACGTTACACGCATTTTCTCTTGATCTGAGTGTGTGATGTTTTTATATAGTATGTCTTCTGTATATGTGGTCTGTAGGTTCATTTAATTGTTGTGTGTGTTTTTATAAATGTGGTATTTTTCTAGTGAGTTTAATTCTATTGGGTTATTATTTATTTCAAGTATGGTTAGGTTATTTTCGTAGTTTGTTATTTCATGTTTATGTGATATAAGGTGTGCTGCATCATATATATATCTTGATATTTTATATTGACCATTATTTTTCCGTTGCACTGACTTTATGAAGTTAATATATTACTATTGTAAACTAAGTACTATTATCCCCCACTAAGTGCAATAATTTTACCTTGTGTGATGAGACACCTTTCAGTCATTTGACCATTGTCGAATCATTGTACATATACGTTGTAACATTTTGAAAATAGCAAGTAAGAAAGGCACTATATATAATATAATATAAATATGTAAGTAAATTCAAACCATAAAATAACCAATTATGAAAAATGTAAACATAACCTAAATTGGCAAAATCGTATTATTTAATCAAGTTTAGAACAATAACCACTGTAAAACAAACAATATAATAGAAACAATTTAATGTGTAACAGTTAAAAAAGAACACTAAAACAATGTAAATAAAAATAAAAGCCTTTAAGTGTTAAGAAAAGTGAAACCAATTTAAGAAGCACAAAAGTTGAACTATGACTAGCGTATTAAATAAGATGCGCGCGCATTGTGAATAGAACAGCTGACAATTTAAACGGAGATATGATATTTAAATGCAGTTACCTGCGAAGAAATTAAAATCTAGTTATTAAGAACATGAAATGTACAAAAGGCAGTGAATACGGCATCCGTGAAGCCGGTAACAACGATTAAAAAAGGAAATAGTTTGTTCTAGCCATTTTAAAAGCGTGGCTTAGCGTCGTTTTCAGTCCTACACACATATTCGAGCAAGACGGACGTGTTACAGAGTTGGCCAGCAAAATTTAACAAATTCAACTTAGTGCGGGAGTGTTGGTCTGGAATTGAATTAACACTACGGAATACTTACAAGAGAATAAATTAAAACTATTTATTAAAAAAAAAGATATTATTAAATATTTGATGGCTGAAAAGTGGATTCTGCAATCTCAAGACACTTAAGTATCTAGGCTAGATCCATTGATACATTTTGAAATTTTGCAATCAGACATTTATAAAAGAAAAGAAATTAGAGGAATTTATTATAAAATTAAACTATAAAAGAAAACATTTAGAGAAAATATTAAGGAACAATTTTACTTAGAAATAGATTGATTTGTAACATAGTGTATAACATTTATAGATTAGTTTTTTTTTGTTCTTGTACTTTAGAGTGCCAAATAAGATTTCAGTATTCAAAATTTAAAACCCACCAGATAACCCGAGATTAAGAGAGCTTGTGCTGAATCAAAATTAAAATCAATTTAGGCTAAATTAAATAAAAACTGTTGCTGCCCAAAAGAGAAATCCAATTTAGAATAATAAGACTTGTAATAAGAGAGGAAACTTATAATAAATTTGTAAAACTTTAAAAAAGAAGAAAATTTGTAATTTATGAATAAAACTTATAATTGTTAAGAATTGGTTTTTTCAATGATACATTAAACTTGTTATAAAAAAAGGAAAGCTCTAGAAAATTTATTTATCTTAAAATAAATTAGAAAAGTTTCTAACCTACCTTGATTGAAATATTATTAGAAAAATTACCTTTTAAAAACTTCATTCATAATTGTAATAAAAAACAATAGTTTATGACCAAACGTTCTGTCTCAGTAAGTTTTAACAAATTTACTAAATTTAAAGTTCGGATAGTCATAAACTATTGTTTAAGTGATTAATAAGATTCATCGAACGTAATGGACTACAAAATTCAAGAATTGTTTATATTGATCAGACTGAATGTTTTTTTGCAAAGGATTTAAAAATTTGATCACTAGTGTGAGAGTTACTGTTCCATACAAAACCTTATATGTTGTTCTTTAGAAAGAGTTTTTGCTGTATAAACTAACTAAAGGGTTTCAGCTTTATATATTTCCTGAATTTTGTAGTCCATTACGTTCGGTGAATATAATAGTTCGGACAATAGTTTATGACTATCTGAACTTTAAATTTAGTAAATTTGTTAAAACTTACTGAGTTTTCGATCACTATGTACCGATCTTCATCGGTGTCTTCTGCTTGGAGATGTTGGGTCAAGCAGTGACGGTTTAAAAGGTAGGTTTTCGATAGTAAAAGTGTGTGTGATACACAAAAACACTAAGTACAAACATATTAAACGAACAAACACAATACAAACCACACATACTCTTTGATACTATCGAAAACCTACCTTTAAAACCGTCACCGCTTGACCCAACATCTCCAAGCAGAAGACACTGATGAAGATCGGCATATAGGGATCGAAAACGTTCTGTCTCAGTAAGTTTTAACAAATTTACTAAATTTAAAGTTCAGATAGTTATAAACTATTGTTTATATATTTGTTATGTGTACTAACATGTCTATTAGAGGTAAAATTTAAATTTCACAAATATCTTTATATTTTATCCACATGTAATACCATTAGATAAACCAACTGTACTTATAGATAGCTACCTTACATCTCCCTTGCAATGAAACTGAAAAGTTAAATTTCTACTACAATTAAATGTTTAATAAGATTCATTTCCGGAAAATAAAAACATTTTATTCATAAATTTTTTCAGAGGGCGAGAATTACAAAAACGTTTAGAAGAAAGAGAAAAGGAAATGGAACTTGATGCTAGAGATCGACAAAAAGAAAAAGAAGAAATAGAAGAATTAAGAAATAAAATATTTTCAAGTGAATCTTGTAATCCAAATGCAGAATTTGAGAAAGTAATTATTAATTTAAAATTCATTTATTGTATGTAATTTAGTATTTTACATCTATTAAAAATTCTACATTACAATGAAACAGGGAGTAGGTTTTTCTCTAAGTGTGGAAGAAAATTTCATTTTCAATCTTATAATAGCTATTCTATAAACAGTGTAAATTTAAATTAAAACAAGTAGAGTAGAAACTTGCTAGTTGGACAGTAAAAAGAATTTATAATATTATCTTTGCTATATTCCTTTTGTAATAACTTTGTTTTACTTGCATATTCTTTAAATTTATCAACCTTTTTCTCCAATGCTAATGAATTTGTAGCTGATGATTAGTTTGTATTGTATTCATTTATCAGAACATAACTGAGATGTAATTAACTACAAAACCAACTTTATTTTTAATTATTGTTAAAAAATTATATTCTTAATTGATAATTATTATCAACCTGACATTTTTATAAGCCGAGAATAATAGGTTTTGTGAATAAAAAATACACAGAAATAGGAGTGGCACCATGACCAGCGACCACTCTGGGTCAAGGTATTTGGAATTGCTTTTGCTATCTATTCTAGATTTCGATGTCCAGAATTGATGGAAACGGCTTTTGGAATCAAGAATCGGCCAATTCCTAGTTATAATAAAGGTTTCCTTTTCATTCATTATTAATGCTTTTTACCCAATAATTACATTAGTAAATAAAAATCTAAACTTTTTGTGATGGTTTAGAACATGAATATTGTTCAAACAAAAATTTAAAAACTTGTTAAAAATCTAAATCCTATTTCTGTACAAATTTATTTAAAAACAGAGAGTAAATGAATATTTCAAGTAATTCTTAACCCTCAGTGGATAAGACAAGCATGTTGTTAACCAAGACATTTGCAACATACATTTTATTTATGCAGTAAACTCTCTATAATCCAGACCTTCTCCTATCTGGCCCTACCAGTAATCAGGCATTATTTTCAAGGACAAAAGTTGTAAACATAATCAATATGTTAACATAACTTGTATATTTTTCACTGCATGTCTATCTCAGTGACCACGTGACCTTCACATCATTTATTCTTGTGTGGCTCATAAAATAGAAGTTTCGAAAGAATTTTTTTTAGTTTATAACTATTTTTGTAAATTGTGACCTGCATTGAATTTGATACACAATAGGTCCTCTTCCAAATACACATGTTTATTTCATTCGGAGATCCTAAACTCCTATTCTGATTCTAAAGTAGCATTCTTAATTAGAAAATCCTAAAACTATTTCAACTGAGATTGTTTGCTATGGTATTTAGATCTATTTTTTTTTTCTGTCTTCAACACAATATTTTTTGTAAGTGTATCTGGCAAAACTGAAAACCAGACTTTTCATATAATCAAATTTTTATTAACACTCTGTATATTGAGCCAAAATGAATCTGGTGCCACCAACTTATTCAGATTTTTTAGAGTATCTTTATAAAATTCATAAATTTTGTAGATATTGTTCAGTCAAAATAATCTTCATATCAAAATAAAGAGCAAGAAATGAGCTGTCAAAAAATTTACACTTTTAGTTTTAAAATTTTAATTAAGGTGAATTTATTTATGCCCCTTTTGCAAGACGAATGATTTTAATCTGTATCTAATAGTTAATTTAAATTGTTACTTTTCATTAAAAAATTTGAAATATGTAGGTTTTACTATATAAAATAACCGATAATTTTTATTGAATAGACAAGTGTTTCTTAATTATTTAATTTTCAAGAAAAAGTTATACATTTTATAAATTGAAGAAAAAATTATGAAGAGATTATTTAAGGACTGCTCTATATTTTGTAGAAAATACCACAATAAGAGTGTTTTTTATTTCTGTATTTTAAGATAAAGAGTCCAATATATGTATTATCTAACACAGGAGAGAAAAAACGAGTAATTATAACAGGGATAAATATATTTTTGTAATTATTATTGGTATTATCAGTTCTAAAGTGCTGCTTTAGAACCACGTTTTCAATCAGTTGTATTTTCATTTTTTAGGAATTACAGTTGAGAGAAGAAATGTACAAACCAAAGCTTGTAATAAATGTTAATGCCGAGCATGCCAAACAGCGAGAGCGTGAAAAAGAAAAAGAACGTGAGAAAGAAAGAGAAAAAGAACGAGAGAAAGAAAAGGAGAAAGAAGCTGCAGCTCGAGAAAAAGAGAGGGAAGAGGCAGAGTTGGAAGAGTTGAGAAAGAGAGCTGCTGCACTTGCAGCAGCCCAAGCCGAAGCGGAAAGAGCTTTAATGGAAACAGAAGCCGTAAGTCCAGAAAGTCCTGCACGCTCAGATGCTGCACCTTCTCCCCAAGGTGATTCGCCACAAGCCCAAGACTTTGTACCTGAAATTAAACCAGGTAACCTTATATTTGTTTTTATAAAATTTAGCATTCATTCGTATTGTAATTGGGAACAATAAACCCTTCTATCGTCTATATACTTTTAGATAGTTATATATTTTACAATTTATTTACATTTACTTAGCTGTTTATCTTATTAATTTAAAAAAACCCGCAGGGGGTGCGGACTAGCCGCACCTACGAGGGATTTGGCGTCCCTCGCGGTACCCTAGCCTAACACTACACCACTCACAAACCATACACGCACACATACACACACCAACACAATCTATACACATATCGACACTTACAACTTCTCTTAGGGAATTTTGACTGGTCAGAACCGTTGCGCGTTGGGAGTGCTGAAAAGTCCAGAGCGTGACAAACTCTGGTCTGGGACGCTGATGTGAGCTTGCTCTGCTGAAGACGTAAGCGCGGTTTCTGGTCTACCAGCCGCTTCGGTCCTTGGTCAGGGAGTGTCCGCAGTGCATGGGTGTCGGAGCCTGTGCACAGTATTACGAGTTCTCGACTGATGCCCATCCATTCGAGCTAAGGAGAAAAGCTATAGGCCTTAGAGTTCTGAGGATTGGAAATGATCTTATTGTGATCCAAGAGGTACCCGTTCCTATAGTCTCGCCCGTAACGCTTGACACGATGGCTGGCTTAAAAAATTTATGGATTCAAAAACCCCGTCAAATATGACTAGTCTGAAGAGGACACGCCAGGATTCTCCTGATGATCTAATTAGTAAAGATTTGAGTAAAAAGTTGATGGTGGCAACGTCACAGACTTTGCCATCAGCAAAGTATTTAGTTGTATCTAGTGCCGAAGAAGGGAAAGATCTTTCCAAAGTTTCTCCTTTCCTGATCAACAAGGCTATTACTGCTTGTGCTGGAGGTCCAGTAGCCTCTATTAAGAAACTTAGAAACGGAACACTATTAGTTGCGACTTCCACCGAGAGACAAACCCGTGCTCTATCTAGAATGACTTCTTTCTTTGACCAGGTCAAGGTATCTGTGGCTCCCCACAGATCCTTGAATTACTCAAAGGGGGTCATCACATGTAGGGATTTAATGTACATTCCAGTTGATGAAATTAAGTCCGAACTGTTGTCTCAGTCAGTTACGGACGTTGTCCCTATCATGAAAATGGACAAAGGAGAAAAAGTAGCAACAGCTTCTTTTATCGTCACCTTTGGCAAACCGGAAATACCCGAATACTTACATGCAGGTTACCAAAGGCTCTCAGTGAGACCATACGTGGCTAACCCTAGGCGCTGCTTCAAGTGTCAGCGATTTGGGCATATCAGCTCTACGTGTTCGAAGCAGAACGTATGCGGTATATGTAGCGTTGAAGGCCATGATGATAAGGATTGTGTTAATTCTCTGAAATGCGCCAACTGTGGTGGTGACCACCCAGCGTGATCCTACAACTGTCCTACCTTTAAGGAAGAGAAAGCTATCCTAGGCATCATGGCGAAAGACAAGCTGTCGTTTCCAGAAAACTCTATCGATCCACTCAGCCAAAGGCACACAGTAAGACTTATGCCGCTACCCTGACCGCTTCAAAATCGTCTTGTACCAACTCTGCTGAGCTGTCCAAGAAGATTGAAGCTCTAACTGAACAAGTGTCTCGCCTTTTGTGCTTAGTCACAAATGGTCCGTCTTTGAATTTGGTACAACCTGCAGCAACTGATAGTGTTTTGCCTCGTGTACCTATCCCTTCCACTGTGGGGATTGGAGCACGAAATAAATCACTAAGCGAGCCTTGTGTTTCTGTGCAGAAGATATTATCAACGGGTAATAAACCTTCTGTGCAGAAGACGTTGGAAAAATCCAAACCACGTAAACCAGTGTTACGTCAGACCACATCGCCACCGTCGTTACCGGGTATTAAGAAAAATGCTAACAAAGGAGGAAATGTAAAAACTACTTCTCCTAAAACCCAAAACTTCCTCAGATTCCATCCCTGAACGGGTGAATATGGAATCTGAGAAATGTAAGCCTGAGATGTTTAAACGTCCCATGCAAGAAAGGAGAGAGCACCAATGGGTGTCAAATAAATCCTTTGCTAAGCTAATAAATGTCTTTGCTTAGGAAGTCAGTGATACAATGGAACGTCAACGGTGTTAGGAGTCACATAGAAGAACTTAAAGTACTCGTGCAAGATGTGTATCCAATGTTTGTATGTCTACAGGAGACACATCTCCACGAATCGCATAATTTCCATTTAAGGGAGTATTCAGTTTTTAGATCGGACTTCGTTACAGAAGATCGAGCTAGAGGTGGCGTAGCCCGTGACTGTATCGATGCTGTTTCTCTAAACTTAATAACTCATTTACAAGCAGTAGCCGTTCAAACAGCTGTCCCATATAAAATCACTGTGTGTTGTGTCTACTTGCCACCACAAGAAAACCTGCATCACAGTGATTTAGTAAATTTGATAAGCCAGTTACCAACTCCGTTCTTATTGGTAGGGGATTTTAATGCCCACCATTCGTCTTGGGGATCTCCGACTAGGAACTCTCGAGGTGATCTTGTTGAAAGTGTAAGAACGGAACTAGACTTATGTCTGCTAAATGACGGTTCTCCTACTCATTTAGCAGCATCTACTGGTGGATGGACAGCTGTTGATCTATCGATTTGCAGCCCTCAATTAGCTACTAGATGCACATGGTCGGTACTCAATGATTTGTATGGAAGCGACCATGTGCCTATTAAGATCAGTTTATGTGACTCCCAAACCTGTTATGCTCGAAATTCCAGTTGGATTTTGCGAAAAGCCAACTGGGACTCCTGCTCGAATTACCTTGTATCACTTGACATGGATTATCTGACACCCATTGATGAAAATATAGAAAATTTTACAAAAGCAATTTTAAATGCCGTTGAAAAGACCATTCCGAAAACCTATGCGCATCCACGCCGACCGCCTGTGCCGTGGTAGAACGATGAATGCACAGAAATCCTCCGTTTACGACGAAGAGCTCTTAGGAAATTTAAACGACACCCAACAAATGGAAACCTTCAGGAATATAAAATACTCTGTGCGAAAGCACGGAGGATATTTAGGCTGAGTAGAAAGAACTCTTGGGAACAGTACTTTAGCACAATTAGACGAACAACTTCGTCCTCCACAGTGTGGAGGAAACTAAGATCAGTTTGTGGTACTTCCATTCCGTTGCCAGCCATTGGGCTGAAGCAACCAGATGGGAGATTAATCACAAACCGTGATGACATTGCTAATGTACTTGGAACATCTTTTTCTAACTTTTCTGCTACTACAGCCTATAATAGATTGTTCCAGATGTATAAACTGAAGGAAGAAGCAATACCGTTTACCGTTGGGTTGTCTGAGGACTCTACTTTAAACACCCCTTTCTCTATAGGGGAATTGGAGTCAGCTCTTGCGTCAACGAAGGATTCTGCACCAGGTCCAGATTCCATTGTGTACTCCATGTTAAAACATCTACCATCATCGGCGAAACTTGTCCTCCTTCGAGTATACAATCGTTTATTCGAGGAGCGCTCTTTCCCCGATGCATGGTTAGAATCGACTGTAATTCCTCTTTTGAAGCCAGGTAAGGACAAAACCAACCCCAGTAGTTACAGGCCTATATCACTTACAAGCGTCTTGTGCAAACTACTGGAGAAGATGGTCAACCGCCGTCTTGTCTGGTACCTAGAAACCAACAACTTTCTTAGCCACGAACAATGTGGTTTCAGACTAGGACGCTCATCAGTTGACCAATTGGTTTTTTTAGAATCCGCTATTCAAGATGCCTTTCTCTTGCGTCAAACGCTCGTTGCGATTTTCTTTGACCTTGAAAAGGCATATGATATGGCATGGAAAAGAGGAATTCTGAACACTCTGAAATCATGGAGTATACAAGGGAATATCCTAGCATTCATCGCTAACTTTCTTTCAAACAGATCTTTCCGCGTTCGACTTGAAGGCACGTATTCAAACAGCTATACACAGGAGAATGGTGTACCGCAGGGCAGCTTGCTGAGCGTCACGCTGTTTGCCGTTGCAATAAATAGTATCACCAGTAATATACGATCTCCGGTACACTGTTCCCTTTTTGTGGATGACTTTTGTATATATGTGCCTGCTCGTAGTATGGCAACTGCGGAAAGATCTTTGCAGTTAGCAATATACAGGTTAGAGGAATGGTCAAAATCTACAGGTTTCAATTCTCTGCTTCGAAGACCCAATGTGTTGCATTTAGTCGTCGTAGGCAACACCAGCAGCCGATCCTTTATCTTGACGGGGTTCAGCTTCAAACCACGGATAGTGTTCGATTTTTGGGTCTTTTATTTGATAAAAGACTCTCATGGAGTCCACATGTTCGTGATTTGAAGGTGAGATGCAGCAAGAAATTGGATATGTTAAGAGTCCTTAGTGGTACGAATTGGGGAGCAGACAGAACTAGTATGCTTCGGTTTTATCGCGCAGTCGTTAGATCGCGCATAGATTATGGTTGTCAAGTCTACTCATCTGCACGACCTACAGTTCTGAAAACTCTTGATACCATCCACCACTCTGGACTTAGACTGGCTACTGGTGCATTTAGAACTAGCCCAATCCCTAGTCTTCTTGTCGAAGCTGGGGAACCTGCCCTTTCTAGACGACGTCAGATGCTACAAATATCTTACGTTTCTGTTCTTCGAAGCAAACTCAACCACCCGGCATTTGAAATAGTCTTTAATAATACGCTAAATCAAGTGTACAATACACGTCAACGTTCGACCGCTCCATTTGGCATACGAACGTTAAGAATATTGGATGACCTTGAGTTGCAACTTCCAACTGTGTTTGAACGACAAATGTGCTATCTACCTCCATGGATAATAAAAACGCCACACTTCGATTTCTCATTGCCCAGTTATATAAAACACGATACTCCTGTTGTGGTCTACCACCAGGAATTTTATCCATTTAAAAATCTCACCAACACAGTGAAATTATTTTCACTGATGGATCTAAACTGGACAATGGCGTTGGGTGTGCGTTTTATGCATCTGGATGTACCTACACGTACGGATTGCCCTCAGCTTGCAGTGTTTTCACGGCAGAACTATTTGCTATTTTTAAAGCTTTGACCGTCATTCAATCTCGATCCTCGCATTATCTTTTGTGTTCGGATTCCAAAAGTGCTCTTCAGGATGTTTTCTCTAACAACCCTTTAGTTGGGGACATTTTGTGTGCTGTACACAGGCTTCAATTGAGGGGTGTGGGGGTAACTTTCTGTTGGGTTCCTGGACATTGCGGAATACTTGGAAACACAAAAGCGGATGAAGCGGCGAAGAAAGCTACAAGTTTGGTGCCTATTACTCAACTGGTTATGGCATCTGATTGTGTGTTTCGCGAAACATTTATTGCTCGCTGCTTGGAATGACGAGTGGCATACCGTGATTCAGAATAAGCTGAGGGAAATTAAAGATATCATCCGTCCATGGAGGTCTTCAATTCGTTCAAAACGTAGGGAGGAAGTGGTGGTTACACGCCTTCGTGTTGGCCACTCTTTTGCAACTCATGGATATTTGATGCATCATGAAGATCCACCAATATGCCAATACTGGATTGACCGAGTCATCGCTTTCTTGCACCACTTGAAAATATTTTTTGAAATTTAATACACAAATAATTTTTTTTTTTCATTTATACATATAATTCTCTGTTTCTTTTATTTATTTTAATTTAATTTATTTTGTGTTCTTGTTATTGTTATTGAAATTTATTTATTGGTAAACTGTTACCTATTATTGTTTTAAATATTGTTATTATTTATTTACTGTTATATTGTTCTTTGTTGTTATTTTGTTATTTAGTTTTTTAAGATTTTTTCTATTGTTATAGGTTTATTGTTGTTTTTTGTTATTTATTGTTGTTGTTTTGTTATTTAGTTTTTTAAGATTTTTTTCATTGTTATAGGTTTATTGTTGTTTTTTGTTTTGTAATTTTTGTTGTATTTAAATTTATTTGGTTTTATTTAAAATATTGCGTTTGGTTAGTTTTTGTTTGGCAATGATAACCACAATTGGTTTTTCGCCAGGAAAAAAAATTAATTAAATAACTGCATTTGTTGTAGCACATAATGTTGAGAGATTAAAGAAATTGTACACAATATCAAGAGCACAGTGGTACAATATATTACAATAAAAATATTGAAAAGAACCCCAATACCACAAAAATAATCAAAAATAACAAATAAAACATCATTCTAGTTTGTAACTTCTTGTGTGCTAGATTGTGTTTTGTAATGATCATTCTAGTTTGTAACTTCTTGTGTGCTAGATTGTGTTTTGTAAGATCATTCTAGTTTGTAACTTCTTGTGTGCTAGATTGTGTTTTGTAACAAGACCCTCTGATGATGATGACATGGTCATCGAAATGTACATAAGGGTTTAATCTTAAGTAACTTGTTTTATTTGTTATTTTTGATTATTTTTGTGGTATTGGGGTTCTTTTCAATATTTTTATTGTAATTAAAGAAATTGTGTTTATTTTATTCCTAACATTACGGTAAAGCTTATATATATATATATATATATATATATATATATATATTCTTGATATTTTACGTTATCCATTGTTTTTCCGTTGCACTGACTTTATGAAGTTAATATATTACTATTGTAAGTAATTTTATCCACCATTAAGTGCAATGATTTTACCTTGAGTGATGAGGCGCCTTTCGGTCACTTGACCATTGTCGAATCACTGATTATTTTTTCTTAATTTTTCTGGTGTGGATGTTCGGTCCGTCGTGTTGGTGATTGTTGACGTCATATACGTTTCCTCTTGAGTCTTGTGTATTATGTTTTTGAATAGTATGTCTTCTGTATATGTTGTTTGTAGATTCATTAAATTGTTGTGTATGTTTTTATAAATGTGGTATTTTTCTAGTGAGTTTAGTTCTATTGGGTTATTATTTATTTCAAGTATGGTTAGGTTATTTTCGTAATTTGTTATTTCATGTTTATGTGATATTAGGTGTGCTGCAACATTTGATACTTTTGAATTTTTGATTTTGAATGCTCTATAATGTTCTTCAAATCTTATTTTAAATGATCTGGTTGTTTTCCCTATGTGAAATGCGTTACAGTTGTTACATGTAATTTTGTAAATTCCTGATAGGTTATGTTTTTCTGAATTTGTTTTGTGGTTTGTGTTATTAAGATATTTTATTATTTTGTTGTTTGGTTTGTATGTTGGATTGTAGTATTCTTTGTTGTATATATTTGTTATTTTTTCTATTTTGTTATTGGTGTATTTATATTTTAGGTATATTTTTTTATTTTTATTATTTTTATGTTCCGGTTGTAGTGTTGTGTTGTGTTGAGGTTAGGTTTTTTTGTGAATTTATTGTATATATTTTTTATAAGGTGTTTGTTGTATCCATTTTCTATTGCTATTTTTGTAATTTTATCTAATTCTTCATTTAATTTTTGTTTTGTTATCTTGTGTGTATTTTATTGCTTTATTTATCATGTTATTGTAAGTGTTAATTTTGTATGTCCAGGGGTGGTTAGATTTGTAGTGTATTGTGGGGTTGTTGGAAGTAGGTTTCCTGTATACTGTAGTTTCTATTTTATTATCATTTATATTTAATGTGATGTTGAGATAGTTGATTGTTCTATTTGTTTCTGTTTCAACGGTGAATTGTATGTTTTCGTTGTATGTATTTAGTTTGTTTAATATTATGATGTGTTCGTTGTGAATGGTAGGTTGGTATATTACAAGTATATCATCTACATACCTTGTCCATAGTGAAATATTGTGTGTTTTTAGTATAGCTTTAATTATTATTTGTTCAAAATGTTGTAAATATATTTCTGACATGACAGATGTTATGGGTGATCCCATGGGGAGTCCAGTTGTTTGTTGATACTATTTATTGTTAAATTGGAAGTAATTTTGGTTACATATGTGTTGGTTAGCATAATGATACTATCTATTGTGTTTCTTTTTTTGTTATTGTGTATTAGTTTGTTTTTTATTATTTCTATGGTTTCTTCTATTGGGATGCTAGGGTACATGTTAGTTATGTCATAACTTATTATTTTTGTGTTGCTGTTTGTTTTTATGGTTTTTATTTTTAATTAATTCGTATCCATTTTTTATATTGTATGTGTTGTTGATATGTATTTTAGATCTTATTATTTTGTCTAGTATTTTTGCGATTATGTAAGATGGTGCTGTTGTGAAATTTATTAGTGGTCTAAATGGTGTGTCGGGTTTGTGGATTTTAGGTATGCCTGATAATATTGGTGCACATGGTTTGAATGGGTATAGTCTTGTGTGGTATTTTAATTTATTGTTATAGTTTAGGATATTTCGGTGAGTAACTATTAAGTTTTTTATTGTAATAAGGTATTTGCTAGTTGGGTCTGGGATTTGTTCGTATTTATTTTCTTTTATGTAGTTAGTCATTGAATCGATGTATTTGGTATTTTCCATTATTACAGTATATATATATACAATAAATTCACAAAAAAACCTAACCTCAACACAACACTACAACCGGAACACAAAAATAATAAAAATAAAAAAATATACCTAAAATATAAATACACCAATAACAAAATAGAAAAAATAACAAATATATACAACAAAGAATACTACACTCCAACATACAAACCAAACAACAAAATAATAAAATATCTTGATAACACAAACCACAAAACAAATTCAGAAAAACTGAATTTACAAAATTACATGTAACAACTGTAACGCATTTTACATAGGGAAAACAACCAGATCATTTAAAATAAGATTTGAAGAACATTATAGAGCATTCAAAAACAACAATTCAAAAGTATCAAATGTTGCAGCACACCTAATATCACATAAACATGAAATAACAAATTACGAAAATAACCTAACCATACTTGAAATAAATAATAACCCAATAGAACTAAACTCACTAGAAAAATACCACATTTATAAAAACATACACAACAATTTAATGAATCTACAAACAACATATACAGAAGACATACTATTCAAAAACATAATACACAAGACTCAAGAGGAAACGTATATGACGTCAATAATTACCAACATGACGGACCGAACATCTGCACCAGAAAAATTAAGAAAAAATAATCAGTGATTCGACAATGGTCAAGTGACCGAAAGGCGCCTCATCACTCAAGGTAAAATCATTGCACTTAATGGTGGATAAAATTACTTACAATAGTAATATATTAACTTCATATATATATATATGTGTGTGTGTGTGTGTGTGTGTGTTTGTGTTTTTTTTTAACATGATTCGACAATGGTCAAGTGACCGAAAGGTGCCTCATCACATAAGGTAAAATTATTGCACTTAGTGGTGGAAAATATTGTTTACAAATAATACAACTAAATAAATATATGTGTAAAACTTGTCTGTCCAGCCCTACATTACACCCAGGCAAATGCTTCTAAATTCATATCGAAATAATTTTTATTTTAAGCTGCAAAAAATATGTAAACCTCTAAAAGAAATTGTTTAATTGTGTTTCATCATTTTATACATTTTAAGAATTTTAATTTATATAGAGTTCTAAGCAAATCAAAAATTTCTTTTTTCACACGAATTCTGCATTAGTATTAAGTAGTCCTCTGTGTATGTAGCAAATCAAGGATTCAAATTAAGAATTTGTATCCAAATATACATTTTGGAGTTAGATGTAACATAAAACTAAGAACAGGTCTTTTAAAATATTTTTATAAATTAATTGCAATTGCTGAAATAAACAGAAATATTTGAAAATTTATTTTTTTATTACAAGTTTAACAATATAATAACACAAAACCAAAGTTACAATATAAAACAATAATAATTTAAATTACTCAGTAATATATTTTACTTATGCACATTTCTGATGTTCGTGTAACTTTTGTACAATCCAATCATTCCCTAAATCTCTTTTAAGTTTCCCCAACTTGACCTCACTCCTATAGCAATTTTGAAACTTTTTTTATAATGACCATAAGTGTCCTGTACACCTCTTTCAAGAATTTACCCAATAGTAACTTATTTATAAAACTAACTTTCCACTTTTTTATAAAACTTCTCTTGTACCACCATTAGTTGGCAAACTCCACTTGTGTGGATATAATGTCTTTGTCTGTTGTTGATTATCTCAGGAGTTATAATGTACTAGTCCATTAATGAAAAAATATCTATTTTCTGGTTTAATTGAAATTTTTAGTTCTCATATTTATTTGTTTTTATTTAAAATTGATATATATTCAATGAGTAAAGCATGATAGTGAGACTGTACTGAAATTATTTAAGTCCAATTAAACTTTCTAATTAAAAGATTATATTATGTTTACAGAAACATCAAATTAAATAAATAAAATCATTGCTTTTTTATTTTTAGTTTTGGCAAAATCTTGGAACTCTCCAGCTATTGAAAAGGAGAAAGAAAAAGATAAAGACAAGAAAAAGAAAAAGTTGGATGTAAAAGAAGTGTTCAATAATGATGATGATGAAGACAGTAATATAGGAGTAAAGAAGAGGAAATTGGTTCCCTTAGGTAAGCTAATCATTACAGATATAAGCTAAATAACTTTTTAAATTAAAATTTCGAGTTTCATACTCAAGAATTTCATAATTGTAAAACTAACCAAATTCTATAATCATTGTTGGTAATGAAACAGTAACAAAATATTGTTTAGAGTATACCTACATCTAGCAGAACTTCTTTTATATGTTGAAAACAAGACAACTATTAAAATTGTACCTGATTCATACACAGTTTGAATTGTGCAGTTTTCTCAGTTAGTGTACAGAGCTTGTTAAATGGCCCTTAAAGTTACAAGTTGTTTATGCATTCAAAAAATCGGGAGATCATTGACTGACAAAAATCTTTAATACCAACATATAATGTGAAAAAATTGATGCTGTTTTTATCATTGTTTAACAATGTAGCTGGCACGCCAATTATTCCTATGGCGCAGTAGGCTGAACCGATACATTGTTGTCTAGTAACGTTTTATGTTTATTTTTACTACTCAATGGGTGTTGCTACTTTTGGAAAAATAAATGCACGGTATTAAACGCTAAGCTTCACACTACTATAATTACGATGGTTTTTGTTTGATAGATAAACACCGACGGTAATATAAACTTGATGTTATTTTAGGAACTTTTCGTCAGGATTTTTGACCAGACACACACATATTTCTTGACAATTTTAGTGAAGTTGAGTTGATTATTCCAATCAAACAAATTAGTTCATTGAAGAAAGTTTATCCTTATATACTTTCACAATAAAATAAATAATTTTTAATAATGTATTATATTGATTTTCATTATTGTTTTCAAAATTTCACAAAAGCTATACAATAAGTCAAAAATATTGACTACATATTTAGTTGTATAATAATTCTTACAAAAACGGTCTTTGTTGAAGTTAAGTGCAAACATTAGTACACTTAGATAAACTCATACTTACTTAAAAGTAAATTATAACGTAAATTCCTTAAAAAGTAAATTAATAAGTTTTAAAACTTTTGCTTGTTATGAAATCTTGTGTAGTATTTATCGAATCTGAAGCATTACTTATCAGACAGAGAATATGTTTACTCTTCCGTTCTATATACAAAATAATTATAAACTCACAAGTGACACATTTACGTCTTTTCATGATAAGCACCAAAACACTTTACTCGCCAGTTAGCTTATTATGTGGGAAAATGGAACATAAAAATGTGGTTTTGTTGTTTATTGTTTACACACAACAACAACAAAATATTAATAGTGTGTTGCAGAGATAAGAAAATATAAATACCTCAGAAACAATGTCGGGCCAATTAACCCGATGGAGTTTATTTAAGTGTCATTTACGCTATAAAAAAAACTATGTCGGGCCAATTGGCCCGACACGTGTTTATATATTATTATAATAAGAAACGTATTTTCATACTTAGATATTTTAGGGGGGGGGGATAAGTACGCATTATTCAAAAATAGGCTTCAAATATTTTGGCAACTCTACGGGAAAACAGATATTGTGGCCAGCAGCTAAAGTGTTAACTATGAAGGGGGTTGCAGAAGAAATTGGGATAGGCTGAGTAAATCGTCACAGCTAAATAGACTGTGAAGGCTATCTGTATAAAGTGACGCCTGTACCTCCACAAATCCGACCTCACGCCCGTGGATGCTCAACTCAAGCAACATGAGTCACCAGGATTGAGGGGTCTGATGCCATGAAACATAGTGCCAGGGTGTAAGAGCTCAATAGGTTGTACTGTAAGGCCTAGACACAGCACTGGTTTAGGATGAGTCTCTGACCAGTAAACTATGGTTTCCCTTGCTATTCCAGAACTACCAAAGTCGGACTTTGTGTATGGCCTTGTCAGAATATCCCTCTGATCAGTTCTGTCCAGGTAATGCAGTCAAACCTCTATCCACGTTTGGTTAGCTATATCTGAGGGCCGGGCACTTGGACATCCAGCAGAATTAGAATTACTAATTCTTGAGGGTAATGCAATTTTGACAGAGAAATCTGGCATCATTTTGTCTCAACAAAAATGGTGCCTTGATTGCTAAAACCAACAAAAAGACTAGTAAAAACAAGTCTATATTTCAGGAAAAGATTTTCCTATATTTATGAAAAATTTAAAGATGTTGAAGTCTTTCTTTTTTATTTTTTTAAATTATCTGAGTTCAAAATTTCCACTGTCTTCATATTTTTATTATTTTTTTAATATTAACTTTCTCACTAACTGCAGATGATCACTCAACTGTCTGTATGCAAGTTGTGATACTGAACATATATTTATCTTCTGATAGATACTTGAAGGTTAAGTTTTTTTTTTTTTTTTTAAATTTTATTTATAATATTTTTTAAAATTGCACTGGAATGACATTGATAACCTTCCAATATTTGATGTTTTTTTAATAAAATATTTTCCGTTAACAGATTATGGTGATGAAAAGAAGAAATCTAAGGAGGAGAAAAAAGATGATGGAACTAAGACTCAAGAAGAAAAACGAAAACATATAAAAACATTAATCGATAAAATTCCAACTGAAAAGAATGCTCTTTTTGCTTTTCAATTGGATTGGGCAGCAGTTGATAATGTAAGCAATTTATGTAATTTTATTATAATAAAAATTATATGAAGAGTTTACGCAACCTGTTTAACTATATGTGGCAAAAGGCCTGTTTTTGAAAAGAAAAAGATACCTCAATAGGATGGATAGGCTAGTATCATTTTCTTCCTAAACTTATTACCAAATTTTGGCATTATTATAGTTATAATATAATTCATCTAGAGTTGATAATTGTTTTCTTGAACAAATTTTTTTCAAAATTTGAACTTTATGCTGTTTGTGCATAAAAACATTGCTGGGCTAAAATATTACATCTGTTTGTTAAAACTATCTTAAATGATTCAAGAGAACTGTAGATAGTGTAGTGATATCATTCATATTTATGACACTAAAGCAGTAAATATGCAGAATAAAAAGCTCTAATTTGAGTAAATTTATGTACCCAAAAAATTACATTTATACAATTCATTCCACAGTAGCAATAGGCCTTACAAACACAATGCCAATAAGACCAACAATGAGAAATAAAAGTTTCAGGCAGCCACTATGAAAGCGAGATATATTATCAACATTTCAACTTGTAATATTTAGTTAAAGATCATCCACACAATTTGTTCTTTAAGTCAAAAGGATGTCATTTATAAGCATTTTTGTCAGACCATAATTTCATTTTATTTTACAGACTTTGAAAATCCTTTATAACCAAAAAACAAAGGTCTTAGCAAAAATTAGATATATAACTGACTTGTTCAGTAAGAAAGGGGAAAACATATAGCAGATAAACATTTCTGTAACATGAAAATTGACCATCACAACATGTTTAATTAAAACTAGTTTATCTGACTCCAGCCAGAAACCACATTCAGTGTATACAGACTCTCTGAACATCAATACATTTAAAAAAATCTGTAGTGTAATAAAAGGTCCTAAATAAATATATACTTTAAAATGAAAAGTTACAATCACAGGTTCTCGTTAGTACAGTAAAACTTCTCATATCCAAAACCTCCGATATGCTGACATATTAATATAATGTAACCGTCTTCATTCTGCACAGCGCCTTACCATCGCCTCAGTTCTGTGCCGCAAGCAGCCGCCTCTTTGTTCTTTCCCAACTCAGCCAGTTTTGTTCAAGTCTCCATACCCGATTAAAACTATTATATTTTTTTACTAACCTTTAATTTTTTAAATTTGTTTAGCAACTAATGGAAAGGAGAATACGACCTTGGATTAATAAGAAGATAATAGAATATATAGGTGAGCCTGAACCTACTTTAGTAGACTTCATTTGTTCCAAGGTTCTTGCAGGAAGTGCCCCTCAGGGAATTTTGGATGATGTTCAAATGGTAACAGCAAATTTCAGATTCTAAATTAATAGATAAATTATTACATAACTAAATACTTATATGATATGCTGTATTATAGACATTTTAATACATTATATCATTTACTATTCTTAATGAAAATTTGAATGGAACTGCATGGCATTATTGTAACTGAATAAGTTCAGGAATGCATTATTTTAAATTTACTTTAGTTTAGGTAGCTGTTAGGTATTAGCAAATTCTATTTCTTTAACTAATTAATTTATATATTTTAGTATTAGATTACTTTTGCTATGTCGAGACAAGTTTCTGGTAAAATAAATTGGTACTTAAAGTAAAAAAGTCATTGCTTAAATTATACTAAGGGGTATAATTAATTAGTATCACTATATTTTATATATAAAACTAAATAACTGCACAAACTGGTAATAAGAAATATATCAGAGATAGGATTATAAAAGTTACAGCTGAGGTTTATTCACAACTAATTAACAAGTAAGTTTATAAATTCATCAGTTGAATAGTAGGCCTTTCTTACCTGATTGACTATCTTCCAGTTATTAAAAATCACATTTAAAAAAGCAATTGCACTGAAAATATATTTCATTAAAATAATTTAGC
This sequence comes from Prosapia bicincta, assembly GCA_036971475.1. NCBI lineage: Eukaryota > Metazoa > Arthropoda > Insecta > Hemiptera > Cercopidae > Prosapia > Prosapia bicincta. Next base: position 109,145,819 of record JBAIZL010000002.1, on the reverse strand, counting down.
TTTTTGAAGAGAATAAAACTGTTTTTCTTATTACTTGGTTTTAGCCCTATCAGTGCCAGTTGTGCTGTTAAAAAGTGTTAAATGTAACCAGAATCATATACGAGGTCTGTTCAAAAAATATGCGGACTGTTTGAATTACGCGGCTCAAGTTAGTTTCAGGAGAATCCGCTTGGTGTCGCTAGGTTTGTATAAATCAGCTGATTAAAACACGGTATTTCAGTCGCAGATATCTTCATTTGTTGAGTTACACGCAGTTTAGTAAAGAGTTTTTTTCGTTTGTCGGATTTTAAAATGGACTGCCTGAAGGAGCAACGAATTGCTGTGAAATTTTGTGTAAAACTAGAGAAATCTGCAACAGAAATATTTGCCATGCTTAACACGGCCTAGGGCGATGTTGCCATGAAGCGTACTGCATGTTTCAAATGACATAAACGTTTCAAGGGTGGCCGACAGTCGATTGATGACGATGAGAATCCTGGATGTCATTGAAGATGCACCGCGTCGCTGCGAAATTTGTGCCACGCCTGATGACCGATGACCAAAAAGCCAATCTCGTCCGGGTTTGTCGGGAACTGCTTGATTGTTCAAATGAAGATGAGAACTTTTTGTCAAGAATTATAACCGGTGAATGGTTACGACATTGAAACGAAGGTCCAATCATCCCAATGGGTCAGTAAATAGTCCCCAAGACACAAAAAAGCTCGCCAAGTTCGGTCGAATGTCAAGGTGATGCTAAGGGTGTTGTTCACTACGAGTACCTCCCTGAAGGCTCTACAGTCAATCAGATTACCTACATTGAAGTACTGAAACGTCTGAGGGACACCGTCCGACGCAAAAGGCCAGAACTATGGAGAAGTGATAACTGGTTTTTCCATCACGACAACGCTCCAGCTCACTCAGCACTCAGAACTCGTGAGTTTTTGGCCAAACACTCGATCATTGTTCTTCCCCCCCTCTACTCACCTGACCTTGCTCCTTGTGACTTTTTCTTATTCCCAAAACCCAAAAAACCCCTCAAAGGAAGAAGATTTGAAACGATTTCGGAAATTAAGGCAAATGCGACGAAGGAGTGAAAGCCATCACAAAAGAAGCGTACCAGGACTGTTTTAACAAGTGGAAACGCCGTTGGGATAAGTGTGTGCGTTTGGGGAGGAGGGTACTTTGAAGGAGACCCAGACGTGTAACTTCCAAGTAAAGTACATATTTTTTTATGACCTCAGTCCGCGTATTTTTTGGACAGACCTCGTATAATATGATTTGTACTATAAAAAATATATAACAACAATAAAACAAAATGCTTACGAAGTAATTTGCTGCAAACTTAAAGAAGTAATACTGTAATTGCTATATTCATTGTTGATGATGAATATTAATTAAGTAGCACAAAATATTTATGTAATTTTTCAAAAATAAGCGTGGCCAATACATTTTTGTTTTTAGAAATGATCAGCTAGTTTTTCAACAAAAATGTTTTATCAAAATGCCAGCATACAGATACACATATTATTTACAATACAGTACAGTCTCACTAATCCGGACTTGATGGGACCGGACCCGGTCCGGATCAACGAAAGTCCGGATTAGACGGAAAAAGCCAAACAAATGCATACAATATGTGTTTTAGGTGGGAAAACATATTGAAATTGTAGTTTTAGTGAAATTGAGGCCTAAATATAGCTTACAGTACAGTATTTCATAGCTTATGTAGCAAAAAATCCTATAATTATAACAGAAATGTCATGACATAAATAAATATCTAAGCACCTTTCTCGTTGAATAAAAGTATTCACATAAAGTTATTTACACTATACTGTATAAACGCACAAAAAACTCAAACAAAAATGAAACTGAAACAAAAACAAACTTTAAAAAACTTAGTGAAAAAAGTCCGTAATGTTCTTTTGTTTTAACGATGAATGACGTCGTTTCACAGTACGATCTCGTAGGCGTTTCAAGGTCAGTAGCTTCGCAGTTGACGTATCACTTTGTTTCTCAAAGTAAGTCATCAACCCCTCCAGCATTGCAGCCGCCTCATCATGAGTTAGGCTGACAGGTTCGTCTGTGTAGTCTTCCTCTTCCGAGCTGTCATTTTCTGCGTTTGCAGTGCACACCGCGACGATTTCGTCCTCGTTGAGCACTTGATGACCAATGTCATTATCACTGATAATCCACTCGGAAATATCAGTGTCTTTCACCTCGGCACAACCCTCCAATTGTTGAAAAATCTGAACAAATTCATTGTCGTCATTAGTAGGTTGACTGTCAGATTTTCCACTTTCCTGTGGCATTTCAGGCCACAATTTTTTCCAGCTTTTTTGTAGTGTAGACGGTTGAATTTCCTCCCACGATTCTGCAGCCATATAAATGACATCCTTTATAGTCACTTTTTTAAGATTTTCAATAAATTTTGTAGCTGGATCTGCTTCTTGTTGTTCCAAAAGCGATAAAATTAACTTTTTCCTATATCGCCGTTTTATCGCTTCGATCACGCCCTGATCCATCGGCTGAATGAGAGCCGTTACGTTAGGAGGAAGAAATTTAACAAAAATGTCACCATGACGCAATTCTTCTTCATTTGGGTGGCATGGGGCATTATCAATTAGTAAAACCGCTTTTCGAGGGAGTTTTTTCTCTTTTAAAAACTTTTCTGTTGTTGGAACAAAGTTTTCAAAAAACCAGTCCTTAAAAATTTGACTGTTCATCCACGCTGATTTTTGGAACTTGTATTGGGCCGGTAGAACACTTAAATTTACATTTTTAAAAACCCTAGGCTTTGCGGATTTCCCTATCACCAAAAGTGGAAATTTTAGATCGCCAGAAGCATTACTGCAGGGCAGCAAAGTCATACGTTCTTTCTTAACTTTATGGCCTTTTGCTACTGAATCTAATTTGGAAGCTAAAGTTTTTTTTGGGAACATTTTATAATTTAATCCAGTTTCGTCAGCGTTGAACACCTGACAAGGTTGTAAGTTTTCATCTCTGAGAAACTTGCCAAATTTGTCTTTGAATTTTTCACTTGCATCACTGTCACCTGACAAAATTTCACCACTTATTCCGAGTTGACGGATGCCGTGTCGTTCCTTCCACCGTGACAGCCATCCCACACTGGCAGTAAAATTAGGGTCTCCTTTTAACTTTTCATTCAGTTTCAGCGCGATCGTTTGCAAATTTACACCCGATAAAGGAACACCCTGTTCCCGTTGTTGGCAAAACCAAACATACAAAGCATCATCTAGGGTTTCATTTTTTGGTTTTTTTAAAGTGCTTCTGCCGCCTAAACTGTCTTTACTAACCATTTTTGCACAAAAATCTTCAATTTCCTGTCGCTTTTTTTTCCAATCGGAAACAGTTTGTTTTCCCACACCTAACTCTTTTGCAATTTTAATAAGCGATTCACCTCCATCAATACGAAACAAAGCTTGGAGTTTTTGTTCCATTGTCACTGTCACTGACTTACGTTTAGTCGCCATTTTCACTGAACACTGAACGAGACGTAAATAAAAAACACAGATCAATATCGCACTAGAATTAAATGACAACTGAGCAGATATCTTGCGAGAAGCAGGAAAAGTGGCATCTGTCCGACAAAACAACTGACCTGACGCCAGACGGATAGACTGTTTATCCGTTTAGTCAGCGGTCCTTTATCTTTTGTTTATCGCAAGATGTCTCTGATGTCACGTACGTTGTAGTGTTGGGTGATCTAATTTGTATATATTTTTTCAAAGAAGTTTTTTCTACTTTAGTAGGCAAAAGAAACAAACAAGTGGTACACCTATTTCATATTTTAATGAATAAATTATATTATTTGAGTATTAAAGTAGGAAAACCCCTTTGAAAAATAACAAATATAGACGTATAAAAATAAATATTTTTGTGGACAGCAGACTGATTGTGCACTGTAAAATACTATAACTAAACAAAACTTTTGGGCCGTCCGGATTAGCCGGAGGTCCGGATCATCGGAGACCGGATTAGCGAGACTGTACTGTATCTGCAGAAGGAATAAAACAGATAATATTTATACCCATGTTATCATAAAACAGTGTTATGCATGATGATAGTAAATGTAGTTTTATTTTGAAATTTATTATTTTTTGTTTATTTTAGGTGCTTGATGAAGAGGCAGAAGTATTTGTTGTAAAAATGTGGAGACTTTTAATTTACGAAATTGAAGCAAAAAAACTAGGTTTGGTGAAATAGTGTTGGCATAAAAAAAGAAAAATTGTGAAGTGATAAATGCACATATACATTATTCAAGTGATTTGTGTTCAAAAAGTTAATAATGATTGTTGTTTAAGCAATCTAAACACATAGGAAACTGTTATCTGTGTGACATGATTCTTATAGAATTTAACAAGGACTATGTGACTATGTTCAGGACTATTAAATGTAGTTATATTGTTCTTCGTAAATTGTTTGTTTGTAGACTCAGTCCCAAAAAAGCTAATCGTCATTATTTCAATTCTTGAATGTTTTCAAATCAATTGTTGAATACGGTTATTCAACCAGCTCATTGAATAACGGTTGTTTCACTTTTAGTTCTTTATTAAAAATTATGTAACTGAAAAATGTATAAAATATTGTCTTCATTTGGGCATGTATTAAATAAAACTAGGATTTTGTATATATATATATATATTACTATTAGATAATCTTTTTTTCCTTGTTTCCTTCTTCACTAGATTTTTAACACAAAACGTAAGGAGAGTGTAACATTGTTATAATTTAATTATTTTTACTGTTTTATTTTTAATTGAGAAAGGTTACAGCCCAAATAAAGTAGATGAGAAAAAGGACTAAAAGGATCATAAAGCTTTGCCATTTAAGTTTGCTATATTTCCCCGAGATCTTAATTATAAATTAAAAGATCTCATTATATGTGTTAGTAGGGAGGAAAAAACTCACTACCATTTTGAAGGGTCTGCATTGGGAATATCGGGTCACAGGATTTTCAGCGTAGTACAGTATAACAGTACCTAATTTACTTATTAATAACAGTACTTTCTGTAATTTTATGGGCAAATTTATCTGTAAAGTTATGTGCAGTTGGGTTGGTAGCACCAACTGCACAAACAGATTATTTTGAACATTTACCTGTTTCAGACTAGTGAACAGTTTTATAACAAAATATGTTTAAATAAGTATTGCCTTTAATATCAGAAGTATGCATTATTTGTGAATTGGGTGTTCAAAACCAAAATATGTAATGAATAAACAATTATCTTAAATGTACTAATTTGTTTTTAAAATAAAGTGTTTTTCTTTGGATTTAAAAACATTGAAGTGTGTTGTGCTTACCAAAGTAATTTAATACTTTACTTGGGTAAATAGAATTTTAACTTTTTGAATTAATTTATAAATTAAATTTCAGATGTTCTAGTTAAATAGTATTCTGCATTTATTTTAAAAACCTACACATTTTTGTTGTACATTGTTCTGTTGTTCTAGTTATTAATTTATTCTATATTAATTAACTTCTTCATTTATTCTTAATAGGGATGGACCGATTCCGATTCTTGATTCCAGGAATTGTCGATTCTAGGTGGTATCGAGGAATCGTCGATACTGGATTCTTCATTGAAGTGTCGATTCCGATTCCTATTTTGTTAACTATTAAAATATGTGTGTGGAGTAATTTATTGGAAAAGTAATTAATTACCAACTATGTCTTATTTATGTATTAGTTGCTTTGAATGAATTAAACGATTAAAGCAAGTTCTATTTGAGATCACAAAAATATTATTATTTATGAAGCAAGGACAAAGAAGATCGTAACCATTTCTGGTCATTTGTCATGGCTCGTCTCTCTCTCACTAGAGCGGGTTTGACTCTCTCTCTCTCTCAACCGTGTCTTGCTGCCACCGATTCATAGATGTCAGAACAAAACACACAAAAAGTAGTTCTATTATCTCAACTTTACAAACTAAAATGACTATTACTGAAGTTATATTGATTTCATATCCTGCTCTATTTAATAACTTTTTTCTATTTAGCAAATGTATTTATCTGGTAATAAATATTTTAATTTTACTAACAATATAAATAAGTTGTCATTCATAGTGATATACACATCGCCTTCACATGACATTTCATTGGCATTACTTTTCTGCTAAAGTGAATACAACATCGTGGTATCGCTCCCACCATTCTATTGCATTGTGGTTTTGCTTCAACGTTTGGTGATTGATCAGTTTTAAGAAGTTTAAGTTTAGTGTAATTACTTTTATTTTGTGGTTGTGTTGTTATCAGTTCAGATTAACTGTCAGTTTTATTATCTTTATATTTATTTTAATTGCCTATTGTTTATTCAAGTCTGTGTTTTTAGTTTGGTGTAATTACGACATTTTTCGAGGTTACGTTGTTGTCAGTTTCCCGTTAAGGGGAGAGTGCCACTTTCACTCTGCCATGTTAATTAAGTGGGAGTTTTAATGTTCAGTTAGGTACAATTATCTCTAAAACGATTAAAGATATCATTATGAAATTTTTAGGCAATTATTATCACTATGGACATACAATACTCTAAAAATATCTCATATAAAACATTTAGGTAATTGTTTACTTTAGCCACATAAACGATTTTCGGTCGAAATATTTTACCGGCCGATGCAGAAACCCTTAACAAACACCAAAAAATAATAATAACACTCTCGCCAAAGTCCCACAAAATAAAATTTTTGAAAAAAAATATTTCACCCCCCCCCCAATTCTAGGTCATCTAAAACCTTACGAAATCAATGTTTTACCTCGATTTTTTTACTTTGAAACAAGAAAAATGCCTCAAAAATTATTTAAAGTTACTAGTGATGCTGCAAAAATTACAATTTGTAACAAAAATAATACCTTTAACAGAACAGCACACGCCATTTACATACTACACGTTTCACCAAGCACACTAAATTTATAGACTTTATAAAACTTGCTAAATCGACTATTTTTTTATTATATAAAGTCAAAGGATGATTCAAAAGTACAACTATTGAAGCTCTTGTTAGGGTTTTGGGTCTTGTCGTCATGTAATCAACGCCTAATAAGCTCAATTTTGGTCAGGTCTCGGTATATGGGCTTTTTAGCAAACATGATAGGCTCAGCTAGAGAATGTTTATGCTCATAAATAGTTTTAGCTCTAAAAGTTTATTATAGCCACATCAAGAATCCATTCTCTTGGGGCATAACTGATACTGAGGTTTTTTGTCAGTCGATAGTGTGTGAAAATAAGTAGCCCAGATAGCTTGTTTCATATCATCAATGTCTGTGAGGTTATTCCTGATTGCTGACCCATAATATCTTTGTAGCTGGTTAATTTTAGCGTCTGTAATTTCAATATCGGGAAGTGGCACTCTTCCCTTAAGTGTTAGTTATATTAACTTTATATTTATTTTAATTGCCTAATTTTTATTCATTTGTGTTTTAAGGTATTACTAACATGAGTTTAAAAGATAAAAAAAAGTGATGTGTGGTTGTTTTATGATCTGGAGTTGAAAGACAGTGCTGAGGCCAGATGTAAATTTTGTAAAAAACTAATTTCAAGGGGTGGAAAATCACATACTACATCAAATATGAAAAAGCGCTTAACAACATTCCATTTTGCCCAAATTTATCAACAAAAAAATCTATACTTCAAGAAACTATCATCAGACACAGGGACAAAAAGTGAAGATAATCTATCATCAACTTTCACTAGGCCTAGCCCTGTTGCTATTCCGGTCAATAGTCGGTTAAAAAATTAACTGTGATTGAATAACAAATACAAAATAGGCCTGAATCAGTTGCACTTGTTCCAGACAACTGCAGAAAAAGGGTCCCACCAGATGTGGAGAAGGTATACCATACTAATCCAGAATGTGGAGGAAGAAGGTACCTCAGGGGAATTGATAGTAGAAGATGAAGTAATCAATTATCTGGGGGGACCATTACCCAGTCCATATTGTGATGTTGGGAAGTATTGGGCAATACAAAGTGCCAAATACCTTCATTTGAGTGCAATGGCAATAAAATACGTCTGCCCCACCCGCGACAGTGTTTTCTATAAAACTTTTCTCAACTTCAGGAGTTATATGTGACAAGCGGCGAAACCGGCTTGACCCACAACGTGTTCAAATGCTGTTGTTTTTGAACAGAAATGTACATTACCTGTCAGACTTTTAAATATTAAAAACTACCCTATTTGTATTAATTTAATGTGTTTGTTTTAATTTTTGTTTTGTTCTGAGAGAAAATGTAAATAGGCTTAGGTATTTCTTCAAACTTCATAAAATAGTGTAAGGTTCACATTTTTAACTTTAAAACAATTCATTACTTTTATCTATGTTTTTTATGCTTTTAAAAATTCCTATTGATAAATCAAGGTTGACAGTTTTGTGTAGCCTATTACATTAAAACAAAACTTTTAAAAGTTTTTGCCATATAACCAAGATGTTAAATAAATAAATTATTAGAGACCTAGCATGTAAGCCAATATAACTTGAAAGAATCGAAAGGAAAATTTTAGAATCGTATCGAACATTTTAGGAATTGGCCCATCCCTAATTCTTAAGCTATTGTTTTTTAATAAAGGATAGCTTTTCCAAATTATACATCTGATTTTGTCAAATGGTTTGTTAAAATAATATAAAAGAATAATGTCTGTATACCAATTAGTTAGCATGTGTTTTGCACACATGTTTAATTATTCATTAAGAAATTAAGATTTCAAGTAAATATATATTATTATGTACCTCTATGTTCGGAATAAAATGAAGAAACAATATGAGGTTTGTATGTTAAAAATTTAATGTTTGAATTCAGTAGGCCTGATAAAATGCCGTTTTTTTGGTTTTTCTATTATAGAAAAGATTTATATTTAGCTTTGTTGATGAAATAGCACTTTCCTTATGATGATTATAGTCATTTTAATCCCAGAGTAATACTGAATAAAAATGTAGGCATAAGTAGTATTACAAAAATCTATTTGTAATATTTATTATAAAAAATGTAAAACTATGCACCTGCATAAAATTACCAAGAATATTGTACCTTCTATACTACTCAACTGCAAATAGGTTTGAATGTGATATAATAGTTGAATTTCATGTAATTATTTTTAAACAATAGCAAATTGCACTAAACGTCATATTTGCAAGCACAAAATATATTTAGAACAGAAGGTACCACAAAAAAATATATATAGATCTAAATTTCAACCTTTTTTTTTTAAAAAATGTCATTTAGGCCTATTAAAAATTATTTAATTTGTTTCGACTGAAATTATTTACACATACTCCTTTATTTTTCCACTTGAAAAACAGTTCAATTTATTGTTTATAGTTTTTGACAGTGTAAAACTTTTCTAAGTAAATGTTTGTACATAATCCCGGGTTATTTGGGCAAGTCGTGCAGTAGGCCTCAGCCCATACGTTGTAAGCCTATTAGAAAGCCTATATGTATATAACAATATATATCAGAACTAAAATAAAAGCAAAACACTAAATAAATAAAAGAGATCATGAATAAGGATATGTTCACATAAACAGCAATCTATCAACTAAGCCAGATGTCTTACTGTGCAGTACATTGTAAATAACTGTCTGGAACCAGTTGTTATTATAAACATTGCTTTCTCATAGCACAGCAAATGAACATAGTACAAATTATCATTAAGACGTTCTGAAGTACTTAATAGTTGCATCACAAAAAATGCTGGATTAAGTCCGACAGTGGAGCAAAACGGGATCTTTAGTGATGTCGGCTCAGTTCGCCTATGGAGCACAAAAGTTTAAGAGTGGCAATGTGCAATATGAGTATTTCTGTTTTTATAACAAAAATTGTCAACTATTAATTAAATTTGTACTTTATATGAATAAAAGTGTATTAAATTAAGTGTAAAATAATTAAAAGTACCCAAAATAGTTCCTAATCAAGGTTTTTTTTGGTTTAACATGTTCGCTACCCCAGTCTTAACAAAATAACTATTGGTATATACCACCTGACTCACATATGTATTATACAGTCTCTATTCCTGGACCAACGTCCCATATATGCGCCGTTCAGGGTAGATGAAATGGACTGCCGGTTCATATTGGTATACTGTTTACATGTTACTTTTTATTCGTCTGACAAATCAGTGGTCTATTTTAATGGCTTGATATATTCGTATCTATCTATAAGCATGTCTGACGTTAATGTGGGACATTTGGTCTCTTAGTTAGTCAAGGTCAATGAGGTCAAAATACAGCTAGCCCTCCAGTTCATTCCTTCGTGCCATTGGGGCAGTTATTGTTTTGAGTTACCATGTTTTACTAGATTTGAGCTTATATTTTGTGTGAGAGTATTTAGCATTTAAAAAATAATATTCTCAAATTGAAAACTAAGGTGTATATGTACCAACAGTACAATTGAAAGTGAGCTAAGTAATAATAACGGTAAAAATGAAACATGTTCTTCATTTTCACCGTATGGAGAAAGTGAGTATATTTCAAGCTCTGATAGTAGTGATGATTCAAGTAATAATTCTGATGATTGTGAATTAGTAAATGTTGAGCAGAATTAAAGTAGTTTGGTTGATGATCCTAACGTTCAGCAAATGAAACCCACAATGATCACATAAGATTGTATGGATGTTGGATTGACACAAAGTTCCATTAATTCACGATTTTAAATGTAATTATAGATCCCCTTGAGGTTTTTAATAATATTTTTGACAACTCTTTCTTAGAAAAAATTGTCACTTAGACGAACAACAGAGTAGGACTCATTCGAGAAACACTTCTTCTCAAACTTACTTTATTAAATTGTTACAATTTGTTTGTTGATGAACTTTAAAAGTTTAATATTTTTTGATTCCATCTTCTCGTGAGCTACTAGTTATCACTAAACACTTTTAAATGTTTATGAACCTGCCTATTGTAACATTTACTTTGTTTGTTGAGGACGGCCGTTTCAGGAGATGTGTCTCATTGTCAAATCAGACCGTAACTGATCTCAAGGTTTACGTAGGTTAGGGTGGGGGTGGGACATTATAGTGGTGTGGGTGTATTTTGTGTGTATTAGGAGTTATGATGTAAAAAAGTGCGTGTGAGTTGTAATGTAATTGTATATTGAGTATGTGTGTAGGGTGTAGTTTAGTGTCTGTATATTTCATATTGTTCGGTTGTGTAACGTTGGTTATTTCTGCGTTGTTTATGAAGAATTTGTAGGTTAGATGTTATGTCTATGTAATCATGTTTTGTGGAGTTGAGATGACCGGCGAAGTTTGATTGGTAGTTATTGTTTGTTAAAGCTTTTATATGTTCTTGGTAACGTGTGTAGAAGGACCTCCCTGTCTGGCCTATTTAAAAACTGGCGCACGAACTGCAAGTTAGTTTGTAAACTCCGGTGGTGTAAATGTCGTCGATTTTGTTGTTGGGTTTAAATTGTTTATTGGGAGTGTTGTGTGTGGAGTAAGCTATTTTGTAGTTGTATTTTCGTAGTGTGTTGGTAAGATTGTGGGTTTTGAATTAATTTTGCCATCCACCTCACAAAAGTTAATCACATTTCAAAATTACTTCACCTACAATAACACATTCTACAACCAAAAAGATGGCCTACCTATGAACTCCTCCATAGCTGGCATCTTAGCACAAATATTCATACACCATATTGAACAAAAACACATTTTACACAACAATAAATACTCAGATAACATAATTTACTGGTACAGATACATCGACGACATCATAACATTATATAAAGGTAACACATGCAGAGCACACATATTTCTAAAACACCTTAATTCTATACACCCAAAACTAACATACACCATCGAAACAGAACAACAAAACTCACTCAACTTCCTAGACCTTACAATTAAACGAACAGACAAACAAACACATAAATTCAACATATACCGAAAACCCACTAGTACCAATACGGCCATTCGCAACTCCTCAAACCACCCACACTAACATAAACTAACTGCTTACAAAACCATGATATATCGCCAGCTTAAAACACCGTTAGGCAAAGAAGAACACTACCAGGAGTTAAACACCATAAAATATATAGCACAAACTAACGGATACAACCCAACAATGATAGACAAATTATACAACCGCCTAAAAAATAAACATAACCCAAATACAAACACACAAGATGACAATCCCATAAAATACTTATCAATACCTTACAGATCATCCAAAACCCACAATCTATCCAACACACTACGAAAATACAACTACAAAATAGCTTACTCCACACACAACACTCTCAACAAACAATTTAAACCCAACAGCAAAATCATTTATAACACCACTGGAGTTTACAAACTAACTTGCAGTTCATGCCCCAGTTTTTACATAGGCCAGACAGGGAGGTCTTTCTACACACGTTACCAAGAACATATAAAAGCACTAAAAAGCAATAACTACCAATCAAACTTCGCCGATCATCTCAACTCCACAAAACACGACTACACAGACATAACATCTAACCTACAAATTCTTCTACACTACGAAAATACTACTCCAAAATCGCTTACTCCACACACAACACTCTCAATAATCAATTTAAACCATATAATTTTCTTTTTTTAGTTTCTGCTACCGAGACTATACATGGTCCATACCTGCCGGATAATTTGAACCGCATAGCCATAGATTACAGTTTATTGCAAATTTCCTTAATAAATCATTTTCAAAATTCTCAATTAAGTCTTCTTTAAATACCAATAAAAATGGTAATTAATATAGATTATTATTTGTCCAAATTAAACAACATCATTGAGGACCTGAAACAGATCATTGACATAATAGGTGGAAATGAAATCTCAGAAGGACTCATTAATGAAATCCGACGCATCCACAGCAATTTTATTGACTCGTACGAATACATGGAAAAAAACTTTCGACCATCAAGTCGCTGAAACTGCAGATAAGGCGTTTCAAATGAAAAACAAATTTCAACTTTTGTATTTACCTATTTTAGCAAAATGCCCGGGCATTATAAAGTCAGAGCATAAAGTTTCTGCTACCGAGACTATACAACTATGATTACTTTAAATATAGGTACAACATAACGATTCGTTTATTAGGTTTACTCGAAAAAGTATCTGACCTATGTGAGATTCTGGTTTTGAAATAAATTTACCGAAGGTTCTGACCTACATAAGACTCTGGTTTCAAACCAACTTCATTAGAGAGTAAGTCTCAGAAAAAAAAGATATGTAACCTTTCCAAAAAAAACATGACATCATCATCTCAAATGACTTCACTATTATATGATGTCCATGAAGCAAAAAAAAAAAAAAAATCAGAAAAGCACTTTCCACTCCTTTATTTGACCTTTTGGGCAAAAATTGTGAAATATTGTATACTTACATAAAATCCATTTAAAACAACAGACAGATATAATCTATCTGATATATTCAAAATAACGTTTAACGACTACCCAAGCTTCTACAATGGGCAAACCAGTAAATCATTGAACACAAGACTCAAAGAACACAAGATTCAAAGAACATATCAACGATATAAAAAACAAATCTAAAATCCAGCTATGTAACACAAACACCCAACACACATACACAAACATCCATACTAATTTAAACATCCTCCACATATTAAATCATAGTAAAAAACTATGGACTGCAAAAAATTTGAAATATTCAAACATTACTCAACACAAAAACAGTATAATACCTTAAATGACCGCACACACTTTGAATCCAACGCCTTATATAGTAAATAGATAGATTAGCCCAAATCTCCTCTCCATCCTAACAAATCATACGTCCAAAAACTTTGAGCTAGTAAGTTTGAAAGTATTCACTCAGTTACGCAATAATTACTTATAATTTTTGTAGAAAACTACGATTTTTTGTACAATGTAGAATTTGTTATAGACTACCGTTTTTGTTTCTTTTTGCACGTCATCTTGCAGTTTATTGTTATTAATCATGTTCTGTATCAATTGATTCTTTTAACGGTTTTTGTATTAAAATATGACAAATTTTTTTGCTTGGTTTTGTTACTTTTTTTGTATTTTGTTCTAAAGTTAGTTAATTATTTTTTTATTGTTACCATTTCTGTATGTTAGATATTTAATAACTCCAACTTAACATTTTACAATCACATAAAAGGAACAGGACACAAATACACAGACATTTACCATAACCTAGAAAGCCTACATCAACAAAATAAGGACCACATTTCAACACACTACAACAATACGAAATTTACAGACACACAAAGTACAAACATATTAAACGAACAAATCACACATATTTTTCGATAATTTTGAAAACCTGTCTCTAAAATCGCTACCGCTTGACCTCAAAAGCAGAAGATACTGATGATGATCGCCACAAAGCGATCGAAAACGTTCTGTCTCAGTGTGTTTTAACAAATTTATACACAATTTTAAGTTCGGATAGTCATAAACTATTGCTTAAGTGATTACTTGAGATTCACCGAACGTAATGGACTAAAAAATTAAAAAATATTTAAAATCCTTGTATTTTATAGTCAATTACGTTCGGTGAATCTTATTAAGTTTTAACAAATTTACTAAATTCAAAGTTCGAATATTTAAGAGTTGATTCATTCGTTGATGTTATCTGGGGACATTGATACATCTTCCAATCAGTGGATCATGAACCTAGAGACATCATCCTAATTATATAGTGGATTAGATGGTTTCAAATATTGAGAATGAGTTTGTAGTTGTTCATTACCTATAGATGTTTAAAGAAATGTTTTTGTATTAAGATTTTTGCTTTAACGAGGTCGGAGAAATTTAAGGTTCATTTAATTTCGAAATCTGAGTTAAAACAGGCCTCTGGGTGTATTTTATGTAGAAATTTTTCGTATTGCGAGAAGACTAGATGACTACATGTTGTCAACTTTTATTTCTTTTTACCAAAAACAATGAATCAGTTTATACTAATTCAATCTGTTATTAGAGGAAAACACAGATGAAACAAATCCACTAAATAATCTACTAGTGGTAATTTTTGCTATTCATCTTGATTTAGGTTGGAATTGAAAATATTTATTGTCAATTGTGTTGACTGGTTATATTTTGCAGTTTTGTAAATTTAACTACTGTACATTGAATATCTTCCTGCCTATAACTTAAAAAAAATGGCTGCAACAGTTGCGGATCCTTTGAGAGAGAAAGGTCTTCAAGACTATAGGAAAAAGTTGTTGGAGCATAAAGAAGTTGAAAGTAGACTTAAAGATAGTAAGTTCATGTACTTCCACTTGCTGCTTGGGATAATTAATCGCAATATCACAAGTTAACTCTTACTAAGGAAATGCACTCAATTACTATTATATGTGATTGATTTATGTTAATATTTAAGACATTAATTCTAAAAATACACACACACACACACACACACACACACACACACACACATATATATATATATATATATATATATATATATATATATATATATATATATATGGTAATTATTCTGACGTGCGACTACCGCTATTTTTGTGAATGTTTTTTACTTTTCTTATGTATTTTTACGTCCTAGACACGAATCCAACATTATTTTTTGTTGCTGACGCCGTTTTTTTAAAATATACTTAAAAAACATAACCTAAACTAACCTTTATTGACGTACCACTAACGATATTTTCGTGAATTTGTTTTTACTTTTCTTATGCATTTTCACGTTTTTACATATGTACGTTCCCTACATTTTTATGTATTTTTGTGAAAGTTACTTTATTTCACATTTTAAATGTTAGATTGTAATGACATGAACCTATAGCGTGAACCGAGCGCGCAGTTGCCTACAGCGCACTGCACTACGTCTAGATCTGTAATTTTATACATTACTATATACCTACAAAGTATCCAGTCAGGTTAGATTTGGTAATAATTTTATTCAGAATTACTATCTATTTTTATTAAATTATAACCAAATCTATCCTGACTTGATACTTCATAGGTATATTTTAATGTAGGTATATAGTAATGTTGTATAAAACTATAACCAAATCTATCCTGACTCCTGACTGATTACTTTGTATGTATATTTCAATATAGGTATATAGTAAAATTGAATATAATTATAACCAAATCTATCCTGACTGGATACTTCGTAGGTAGTCATTCGTAGGTAATTCACGAAAATAGCGGTAGTCACACGTCGAAATAGCTGTAGTAGCACGTCTGAACTTACGTCAATAAAGGTAGTATACGTTTTTTAAGTATAATTTAAAAAAATGGCGTCAGCGACAATTATTAATGTTGGATTCGTGTTTAGGACGTTTAAATACATAAGAAAAGTTAAAAAAATTCACGAAAATAGCGGTAGTCGCACATCGGAATAGTAGTAGTAGCACGTCTGAACTTACGTCAATAAAGGTTATGTTTTTTAAGTATATTTTTAAAAAACGGCGACAGCGACAATTATTAATGTTGGACTCGTGTTTAGGACGTAAAAATACATAAGAAAAGTAAAAAAATTTCACAAAACTAGCGGTAGTCGCACGTCGGAATAATTACCTTATATATATACAATTTTATAAATCTTGCCTTTTTTTAATAATTATACACACTAACATTGCAACGGAAATTATACCTGACGGCGAAGAAAGTTGTTAAGAAAACTAAAACTTACCTGTGATACAACAAAATTTTTAATTTTTCAATTTAACATTTATCCTCTCTTTATAACAAACATTCAAATTTATACAAGATCAAGATTTTGTATATAAAACAGAATACAAGAATAGGTAATAATACGTTATATAAGCTGAAATGTATCCAGTTAGGATAGATTGGGTTTTTAAAAAATTACAAAAAGTCATAATACTTGACAAAATATTAGCCAATTTTGATTTTTTTCACATGTCACTCAAAAACAGCTGTTTACATTCTACATGTAATCGATATTGGGGACAAAATTATAACTGTCAATGCAGAAAGATATCAGGAACATGGTGGGCTTTTAGGAGCTGCTTCAGAATTTAAAATTTAACTAAATAAAAAAATCTCTACTTATTGTTTAGGTGGTATTTGTTTTCTTTAGCCACATTAGCGATTTCGCCTGAAAACTTTTACTGTCCGATGCAGAAACTCATAACGAATACCAAAATAAATAAAAACACATTTACTGACGTCCCAAATAATTACAATTTTGGTATTATTCCACACCTCACCCTATCCACGGTCACCTTAAACCTTACAAAATCAATGTCTCATACACATGTAAGGTATGAGATCGGCCGAAAAATTCTACGTGACGATGCAGAAACTCATCGAATATTTTAACTAAACACTTTTAAATGTTTTAACTTGCCTATAGTAGCACTTACTTTGCTTTTTGAGGACAGCCGTTTTGGGAGATGTGTCCCTTTGTCAACTCAAACAACCTTCCAGTTGACAAAGGGACACATCTCTCGTAACGGCCGTCCTCAACAAGCTATGTAAGTGCTACTATAGGCAAGTTAAAACATTTAAAAGTGTTTAGTGCTTACTAGTAGCTCACGTGAAGATGGAACAACAAATGTGAATATTTTAATGTAGTTAGGTCCTACATAGTAAGGTTCTTTAAAATTATAACCAAATCTATCATGACTGGATACTTCATAGGTATATTTTAATATAGGTATATATTAATGTTGTATAAAATTACAACCAAATCCATCCTGACTGGATACTTTATAGCTATATTTATGTCTAGATGTAATACATGGCTCTGTTGCTACTGCGCGCCCAAAAACATAATTCTAACTAAAATGTGATAAAAAAATTAGCCTTCCGGTAATAACAAAATTGAATACGAAGGCTAATAACAAAACAAAGTAAAAATTATTTTTTCGAGGCATTATGCTAGTTTCAAGATTAAACTTTTAATTTTGTAAGGTTTTAGGTGAGTGTGGAGGGGGGAAGAAATACTTCTTTGAAAGTGTTATTATTTTTTTTTTGTATTTGATACGAGTTTATGCATCGGTCTGTCATCTGTTTTGGTAGAAATCGCTTATGCGGCTAAAGTAAACAATTAGCTTAATACACAGAAAACGCTCAGAAATTGTGTTTTTTATTTGTAAAAAATTTGAGGACCATCTTATTAAACATCAGAATAAAGCTGGAAGTGTTGCTTGACCAAGTAGGGTGAGCGAGATTATCATCATTATTGACAGCTTTGTAATTCAATGTTAATATTTGACAAAGACTACAATTTTTTCTTTTGCATATTTTAATTAAAAATACATTTAAACAAGTGATTTTAAATGCTGCAAACCTTTTACATAGTAATTAAAATTGTTGTCTTGAAAATATAACCTTACTGTTAATCCTCTATCTTGCAGGCCATAAACCACTATAAACCCCATATCATACAGAGAATTTTTTTCAGTTAGTAACTACTTTGAATGCTCAAGTATAAGTACGGTTTGCATGTAAAATTTACATATGTTATATATTATTTCAATAATGCAAAAAATAAAATTATAAATATTTTCCATAAATGCTTTTTATATTGTTGGTAAATGAGCAACAGATTCTATAAAAAATCATAAATTTTTAAATTAACTAAATAAAAAATGCAACTAGCTACCTGTTACAGTAATATGTCTTTTATATGGTGTATAATTTAGTTTTTTTACAATAAGATGTAAAAAGTTTGGAAATTTTGACAAAAGTAAAATAAAAATTAGAAACAGAATGTTACATACACTAAGATATATCAGAATGCTAATGTATTCTGGAGCTTCTTCTTTATTGCATCTTTTACTTCATAAAACATTTCATTGAAGTTAAGGCCAATTATGTTATTTTTCAATGTGTCAGTTGAGACTTCAAAATGAGCAGTGAATATTAGTATACCCAATGGAGCGTATAATCTACTTAATTTAAACTGTTCCGTCCACATTACCCATGTGTTTGCAGTTCCAACTCTTTGCATTAAATTGAATTAACATTCTTGAGTAAATTTTGACTGACTTTTTACACACTGTGGTAACAAAGATGTTATCTGAGTGTCACCATTCTGGTGTATCTTTTTTAGAGGTTATTATTTTGAAATTAACTGAAGTTATACATACTTTATTAATTTTTTTAAAGATCTGACTGAATATGTCCCCAAGGTAGTCTACATTTAGTCTTGATACTGCATTAGATCTTGTTAATTATTGAAAGTCCCTCGTATTATATAAATTTCTAAAGTTTTGAATAAACATGTATGTTTTGTCAAATTTTTATTAATTTATATGTTATTGTTCAGTTATAAATGTACAAATGTTTTTCTAAATTCATGAATTTTTCAGTGAGGGAACAGTTGAAAGATCTTACCAAACAGTATGACAAGTCTGAAAATGATCTTAAAGCACTGCAGAGTGTTGGCCAGGTAAGTATTCATTTTACCCAGTTACCAATATTTTTTTGCAAATAAATAATACTTTGTTCTTATGTTTAAAAATTATGAGATTTGTAGCTAGATAGTATAGGAAGGAGTGAGATATTACAATTATTGTATGGTCTTGGCAGAATTCACCCACAAATGATCAGTTGAGATATCTGAATATGATTTAAATGCCTAATAAATACAATAACTAATTAAATAAAATTTATACAAACTGTTTTATGATTTAAGTAATTGATGGAGGAAGAAAGCACTTTACAAGATGTGTGTAATATAAATTTAAAAATTTCTTAACAAATAACTGATATTTAATACTTTACCTCTAGTTGGTGCTCAGTGTGAAATCTATTCAAAACTTAAACAAATCAAATATCAAAGAAAAAAATGGATTATATTTTAATACATGTTTAAAACATCAATTTCTTTTATTTCTATTGGTATAATTTTGGAATTTAACAGATACACCATTTTAGTTATCAATCATCAAATTTAAAGTAGTAAAAAAATACAGAGGTAAGAAAATTTAAATTTAATAGTAATACAAAATTTAAATAGTTTGTAGCAGAAGGCGGATTTGATATAAATTGTAACTAATATGACTACATAATTAAAAAAAAGGAAAATTTGCCTAATAGCTTGAAAGAGAGTAGATTTAATGATTTTGATGGGTTTAATTTTAGCAAAAGTGCATGGTTTGGTTGAAAATTCACTAAAAGGTTTTATATTTGTTGATTCCATCTTCACGTGAGCTACTAGTTTTCACTAAACACTTGTAAATATTTATAAACTTGTCTATAGTAGCACTTAGTTATATTTGTTGAGGACGGCTGTTTCGGGAGATGTGTCCCATTGGTAACTCAGGCTGTAATGAGTTAAGTGCTACTATAGGTAAATTTATAAATATTTACAAGTATTTAGTAAAAGGTTTTAATTAAAGACAGAAAAATAAAACTTTTTTGTTCAAGAATTATATTTTTAAAACTATAAATAAGAAATTAAAAAAAAAAATGAAAAATTCATGAGGAATTACAAGCAAAACTAAAGCAAAGCCAGTTTGTTTATCTTAGTGTATTTTACTCATAGAGTTTTTAAATTATTAGACCAAATAAATATTGGGGTTGAAGAATGGAAAACTATCAGCAATACTACCAGGGCGAGTAAACATTGAATACAGAAAAAATGTGAACTACTGCTATTATTTCCCTCTTTGGCCTCAATGTTTACTCGGCCAGGCAGTAATTATCAAAATTATTTTTATTTGAAAACAAAGTTTGTTTTAAATATCTCTTTTAACACTTTCATTGCCAATCACGCGATATCGCGTGATGTCCGATCTTGCCGTTGCCGATCGTGTGGCCGTTGCTATCCAAATTCAAGGAATTATTACAGCGGCCACCACACAAAATTCCAATTTCCAGTTTGGCAAAGAACGTGTTAACAACAAAGAAATAAAATAGTATGTGTTAATGTATTTTTGCTTCACCTTATTACATACAACTTGGTAACATTAACATTATCAAAGCCAAAATCTGTTTGATTGGAATGAAAATCAGTAAAATGCTCGATTTGTTTATTTTTTGATAAATAAAAATTCATTCAATTGTATATTTTTATGTCTATCAAGTAGGAAAAGATTCTATTTGATTGTTCCCTTCATATTACAAATAATAGATCCTCAACTTGATGGTTTATAAAGGTTGCTTGTTGTAATCATCTTGAATTCACTGATCAAACTATAACTCTATACTGAGTGAATACTTAAGAACTTATATTCTGACGCTTTTTGAAACAATCAGAGTTGACAGTTAGCTTCGTAAATGAAACTATTGGTTTGAAACCCGTCAGCAAGTAAGTTCTAAAGTGTTCATTCAGTTATGCAATAATTACTTATAGTGGTGTTTTATGCCCGCACCAAGCAGATTGATTATATTATCACACATCCAGGCTGGGTTATATCTTTTATGTTGCTTGTCAATGTGAAGTAAAAAATAAATCAATGTTGCTTTATCAATCTTTATATAAATTAAAACCCCTTATTTAATTGCTACAAAAAAAAGACGAATTGACGAAAACAAACACTGAGTGACATCTCTCCCTGATAGATGGAGCTTAGCAATAACAAGCATTTTATCTAAGCTAAGCCAATTCAATGAACATTTAATAACAGGGTAGCCAACTAGGTAAACTAAATTTTTATATTACCATCCCTACTAAGGATACACTTAATGAAATCATTTGTGATATTTTGAGAACTAACTATATAACTTGTATCAACTGATTAACATTATGTCCTGTATTGTCCAAGTCATGGATGTACCTCAGTAGGTAAAGTTCAATAATAATAAATATTTACTTTCTTTAATTCATTCAATTTAATTTTAATTAAGAGATATTATCCTAGCTATAGAAAAGAAATTATCCAGGTAGTTATTTTTAAAAAAATATAATCAAGATAAAACAATTGAATTATACTATTAAAACATAAGTCATGTTTTTTTTTTTGTAGATTGTTGGAGAAGTATTGAAACAGCTAACTGAAGAGAAATGTAAGCTCAAAATATTAATATAAAAACTATAGTTTATTACTTATTCCTATTTCAGTATATAATTCTTATACTTTAATTTCTGTGCCTAATAAATTGTATCAACATGTTTTTAAAGTAAGTACCATTTTGGAATTCCGCCGTTGTAGCAATTCAGTCGGCAATCGGCGCATGGACGCTGTGTACCTGTATCTGTTGTCAAGCCATAGCCGCAATTTTAGATCTATTTCTCACTGTTATAGGTTGTGTACATGTGTTTATAATGTCTCCTGCGAAATGTATGCAGTGTGATACGTTTTCTTAATGTTAAAGACTTGAAAGCAGCATGACATTCATTGTGAGATCTGTGAAGTATTTAGAGAAACTGTCATGAGTGATGGGATGGTAAGGAAATGGGTGAGAGTCTTTAAAGATGGTCATATTGGGGAACAAAGTAGACAACCTTCTCTCATCACTGATGACTTGGTGCAAACATCATTTTATGGAAAAATGAAAGGGAACAGACGCTTTAGCATCTGAAGCGAGATTCCTCAGGCATCAAGAAGTGTGATTTCTTAGTTTCTTTCTGCAAGAACTAACCTCCAGGTTTCCTCAGATAGTCATACTTTGTTCCTATCTAAAGATGCATGGAGTCCAGCTATTTTATCTATGTATGGCAAACATAATTTCAGTATATGCTACAGTCAGCTTTATAGGTTATAAGTACTAAGTTTCTATTTAGTCCTGGTTTTTTAATTTGTATGGTTAGAGAACAAGGAAAATCAACATCAGATGTTTTTTATCTGGTAATGCCTAGTTTCATCTTGACTTTATGATTGGATATCAATTTGATTTTGATTCAGATAATCTTTGAAATTGGTGACTGAAATTCAGAGTTCTATATAAACAAAAAAGATACAAAATTTCACAATACTTAATTAAGTATCGAAATCAAATTTTTTTTAGGTGTATAGTATCAGAACTGATAGTGACTTCTTCATTAGGAATGTTATTGAAAAACTACTCTAGTTTTTCATAGAGTTCATTAACTTTTCCAGCTCTTAATTCGGTTGTAATATATGTGGACAAGTTTATCTTGCAGGGAGTTATAATAAGTTTTATACAAATGCGGTCACTGGTGGCTGGTGGCATTATATCCTTAAACTGCTTTGTTTATAGAAGAAGAAATTGCAAATGCTATTTCATTTCAACATTCTCTTTTTCCATTTCTTTGTACAAGGATCTCTTGGGAGGATAGTGTAATGATTCCCTTCGGTCTCTTCCACAATAATCACAGCCAGGTATATCAAAATTTGGTTGTTGCTTTTAAGTGTCTAGTCTTACTGAAGGATTTTCCTTACACACCCTATACCCAGTGGTAACAAATCCTTAGTCCATTGGTAAGTCTTATCCACATTTTCCCAGCATAATTCATCTTCCATAGTGAACTAAGAACCATTACTCAGAATAGAATGTTCCAGTCGTGTAAATTAGACTGGCCACAGAGTAGAACATTAAAAACTAGGAAATCAATGATGTTATCTTTCGTTATTATGGGTTAGACATTATATTTTAGCTATAAATTTTTAGTCAACATGACCTAATAATTTGTGAATTATGTGGAGCTGTCATTAACACAAACATCTCTGATGTCATGTGCAGCAACTTTATTATATATCTAGTTGTATAAATTAATGCTTTCATAATATACTAGCAAAGTACCCATCCTTTCTACGGGGTTAACATATTTGTATTTGGGTTGAATTTAATTTACTGAAATTAAATCCCAATAATTATATCAAACTATAGTTTATAAACCTACCGTTAAGGGAGTTTCCAAGGCCAGTTGGCCGGTGCCCTAACAGAATTTCTAAATAAAAATAGACCTATCTGAAAACCAGGGATGCTAAGAATGACCATGTAAAATTTCAGCTATCTATTTCCCATTTCCACGTGTTTGATAGGGGAAAAAATTATCCAGGGCGATGAAGAAAGTCATCAGGGATAAAAAAAAAATATTGAAAACTCTTGCTCAGTGAAATAAATACTATTTTTATCAAAAAAAAGTTAGGTAAAAAATTCATTGTGGTGTTATAAGAAGTACTACGTCCACATATCAATGGCACGCCGTTCTACATACATACATATATATATATATATATATATATATATATATATATATATATATATATATATATATTGTAATTTTCTTCTTTTTATTATAATAAAATGATTCTTTAAAATGTATTTTTTTTTTTGTTTAATTAAATTTCTCAGTTATTTAGTTCAAGGTAGGTTAGTAAATTTTCTAATTTATTTTAAGATAAATAAGTATTCTAGAGCTTTCTTTTTTTAATAACAAGTTTAATGTACCATTTAAAACAATTTCTTAGCAATTATTAGTTCTATTAATAAATTACTTTTTTTTTCTTTTTTAAAAGTTTTACTATAAGTGTCCTCTATTATAATGAGTCTTATTACTCTAAATTGTATCTCTCTTTTGGCAGCAACAGTTTTTATTTAATTTAGCCTAAATTGATTTTAATTTTAGGTTAGCACAAGCTCTCTTAATCTCGAGTTATCTAGTAGGTTTTAAATTTTGAATAATGAAATCTTATTTGGCACTCTAAAGTACAAGAACAAAAAAATCTAAGCTATAAATGTTATAAACTATGTTACAAATTAATTTATTTCTAGGTAAAATTGTCCCTTAGTATTCTTTCTAAATGTTTTCTTTTATAGTTTGATTTTATAATAAATTCACTGGTTTCTTTTCTTTTATAAATGTCTGATTGCAAAATTTCAAAAATATAGTAATGGATCTAGCCTAGATTCTTAAGTGTTTTAGATTGCAGATTCCACTTTTCGGCCTTTATCAAAATATTTAATAAAATCTTTCTAAATAAATAGTTTCAATTAATTTTCTTGAAAGTATTTTGTACTGTTAATTGAATTCGAGACTAACACTCCCGCACTAAGTTTAAATTCGTTAAATTTTATTGGCCAATTCTGAAGTACATCTGTCTTGTTTGAGGAGGTGTGTACAACTGAAGCGACGCTAAGCCAAGCATTTAAAAATGGCTAAACAAACTATTTCCTTTTTTTAATTGTTGTTACCGGCTTTACTGATGCTGTATTCACTGCTTTTGGTACATTTCATGTTCTTAATAACTATATTTTAATTTCTTTGCAGGTAACTGCATTTAAATATTATTTCTCCCGACTAAGTTTAAATTATCAGCTGTTCTGTTCACAATGCGCGCGCACCTCACTGAATACGCTAGCCATCCCGTTTTGGTTCATTTGTGCAATCTAAAACGTTTCACCCTTCTTAATACTTAAAGGCTTTTACTTTTATTTACATTGTTTTAGTGTCCTTTTCAAACTTTTACACATTAAATTGTTTCTATTATATTGTTTTTTTTATAGTGGTTATTGTTCTAAATTTGTGATTAAATGATACGATTTTGGCAATTTAGGTTATGTTTACATTTTTCTCTTTTTTCATAATTGGTTATTTTATGGTTTGAATTTACTTACATATTTATATTATATTATATGCCTTTCTTACTTGCTATTCCAAAATGTTACAATATATATATATATATATATATATATATATATATATATATATATATATATATAAAATATGGTGATATGTTTTCTTGTAATATAGTTAATAAATTGAAAATATTTCAAAAACAAGAATAATTTTAATGAATATATTTATTCAAAGCTTTTTGCCGATAAAATAGTACCAGCATTTTCAGGAAAATAATTATCTAATAAAATATTTTTACAAAATTAAATCATATGTGCTACAAACGACCATATGTTTATAAGTATTGCACTTTATGTAATTTTTTCTATAACATCAATGACCTTATAAATAGTTTGGTGCCTTGATCTCACTTGTATTTGTTCATCAATTAATTTGTCTTTAACTTTATGCTTATAAATTTCCAATGTTTGAAATATATTCATTTTTAATCCTTTATTTATTTCTTTTATTAATTTCATATTTTCTATTTTCGGAAACTCGTGTCCATTATTAATACAATGCGTAGCTAAATTTGATTTGTATATGTTTGGTTTGATATAAGCGTTTAATGTCAAACTTGTAATAAATTATATGTAGGACAAACAAAAAAGAAATTGAAAGAAAGATACTAAGAACATTTAATTTATGTTTTTATAAAAACATTTATATATATATGACTATCCAAACTTTAAATTTAGTAAATTTGTTAAAACTTACTGAGACAGAACGTTTTCGATCGCTATGTGCCGATCTTCATCAGTGTGTTCTGCCGATCAGGGCAGAAGACACTGATGAAGATCGGCACATAGCGATCGAAAACGTTCTGTCTCAGTAAGTTTTAATAAATTTAAAGTTCGGATAGTCATAAACTATTGTTTAAGTGATTAATAAGATTCACCGAACGTAATGGACTACAAAATTCAAGAATATATATTTAACAAGAAGAATAAGAATTTAACACCTACCAAGGTAAACAACTATACCATAAATATCTTAACCTCAAAATCAAACTCCAGAATTGCATCAACAAAATAAATTTTAATAAAAAATGCTTAACACTAAATATAACACCAAAATATGCTAAATTACACTTAAAAAATAAACAAAATACAATTATCAATAAAGCAACAAAAATAGCCGAATTACACATAATTAAAGAAAACATTAAATCTGCCTACCATAAAAAAAGAGAGTGATTCGACAATGGTCAAGTGACCGAAAGGCGCCTCATCACACAAGGCAAAATCATTGCACTTAATGGTGGAAAAATTACTTACAATAGTAATATATTAACTTCATATATACATACATATATATATATATATATATATATATATATATATATATATATATATATATATAAATCTTTTCAGCATATTTTGTGTTATCCCAGCAATGACATCTATAATTGCCTCCTTAAGAGCCTCAAAAGACCTAGATCACACTTTATAAACCTCAGCTTTGAGATATCTCCAAAGAGCAAAATCGCACAGGCTCAAATCAGAGGAGTGAGGGGGCCATGGAACATCCCCTACTCTAAAGATATCAGGCAGCTTGGGGAAACTGTTTATAGAGAATTTGGCATGAACAACGGGCAGTATGACCATCCTGCTAAAACTAAAACGCTTGTGTGTCATGTTCCTCACTATACTCTTTCATTTTGAGGAGTAGAAATGTCTCCAGTATTTCACAATAGAATACAGAGTTCACAGTAACAGTTGAACCCTGAAATTCAAAAAGTAAGGCTCAATAATGGCTATGGATGATATAATTTTCAAAACCAAATGCAAATAAAATGGCATTGTATGTAGTTTTCAGAAATAAAAACCTTTTTTAATTATATTATAGTATAAACTCAATTAACCGTCATCGTGACTGTGGTCATGACGATTGAACAAATAGACGGATAGTAGAAACACTGTATCTTAACCTCAATCAATTATATTATAAACAGATATCTCTCTCACAATAATGTAATATATTTCGAAGCAAAAAGAAAATAAACAAGATTGTAATAGCAAATAAAACTATTACATGATAAAAAGAACCGCACATTGGCTACAAATGTGGCGAAAAAAATTTACAGCAATATAAACTTACAGGTGAAATAGTTCATGTAGCTTAAAGTGAACTCGTCACTGCACCTCAATTTTAGCTGCCGGTCACAATATCGGCGTTTTCACAGAAAATTGCCAAAATATTTTAAGCTTATTTTTAAATGTGTACTTATTCTTTGTTCCTCTATCATATCTAAGTACGAAAATACGTTTCTTAACATAATATTTATAATTGTCCCAACATTGTTTTTCATTAAATGTTATTTTCTTATCTATGCAACACTGTCTTCATACTTTTTGTGTTTTGTATAACCAATAAACAACAAAACCACAATTTCATGTTAAGGTTACCCACATAATAAGCTGACTGAATACAAAAGTGTTTTGGCGCTTATCACTAAGACCATCACGTATCACATGTCATTGATTTGTGAGTTTATAAATATTTTGTATATAGAACGGAAGTGTAAACATATTCTCTGTCTTATAAGTAATGCTTCATATCCAATAAACACTATCCAAGATTAATAACAAGTAAAAGTTTTATAACTTAATAATTTACTTCTTAAGGAATTTACGTCATAATTTACTTCCTAGTAAGGATGAATTTATCTAAGTGTATCCATGTTTGTACTTAACTTCAACCAGGATTATTGTACAACTAAATATTTAGTCAATATTTATGACTTATTTTTTAGATTTCATGAAATTTTGAAAGCAATAGTGAAAATCAATATAATATGTCATTAAAAATTATTGATTTTATTATTAAAGTATATAAAGGTAATCTTCTTTCAATGAAACATTTTTTCGGTTGGAATAATCAACTCAACTTCACTAAAATTGTTCACAAATAAGTGTGACGGCCCGTACTCCTGACAAAAAGCTCCTAAAATAACATCATGTTTTTAATGCCGTCGGCGTTTATCTATAAAAACAAAAACCATTGTAATTATATCTGTAAATAATGTGAAGCTTATTGTTTAATGCAGTGCATTCATTATTCCAAACGTAGCAACACCAGCTGAGTCGTACAAATAAACATAAAAAGTTACTAAACAATAATGTCGAGTCTAGTGGCCTGACGATATTTGGTTCAGCCTACTGTGCCGTAGGGCCAGTTGACCCGACACGACAGCTAAAGTGTCAAAGCACTTTGTTATTACACTATTATTGTGTAATTACAGCAATGAAGGTTAACAGAAACTGACGGTTAAAAGAGTGACGGTTAAACGAAGTTTTACTGTAACTAGTTTTTTTACAATACACCCGTCACATCAGGGAGTCCATTCTGCCCTGTACGTATCTTCTACTCACTCCAAGTTTAAAACCTTTAATTAAACAAAGGGTTCTCTGTCTTTAATGAAAGTAAAGATTCAAAGCAAATGTATTATCAATTCTAACACTGCTTACTGTAGAATAAACATTTTAAAACAAACAATACATGGATATCCTTTTATAAGAAATTGTACCATTTTCCTAGACTACAGATATTTAAATGTTAAATTTACCTTCTTATTCTTAAAGATATCCAATATTTCTTCAAATATTAGACAAAAGGTTTTGCAAGCATTTACAACAATAAGTAGGTTAAAAATTGTTTAAAGAGAAAACTTGTTGACTAAAAATAACCATTTACCTGGAAACAAGCTGTCTCAGCCCTTTTCAACATTTCCCACTTATTCAATATTTTCATAGCAAACACCTTTTCAGATCCCCGCATTTTCACAACACAAACTTCTCCAAAAGCACCTCGTCCAATAACTTTTACAATCTCAAAGTCCTCCCTAGTTAAACGCAAGTTCTTCACACATGTTGCTACTGGCTTTACTATATTTTAACAAATAAACAAAATATAGTCATAAATGAAGAGAAAAATACTTTGGCTTAGTTAAATTTGTAAAAACGATATTTATATATTGTAATTATTTCTTTTTCTTTTTTAATAACAAGTTTTAATGTATCATTAAAAAAAACTTTCTTAACAATTACAAGTTCTCTTAATAAATAACAATTGTTTTCCTTTTTTTAGGTTTTACAAATTTACTCTAAGTTTCTTCTACTATAATAAGTCTTATTATTCTAAATTGTATTTCTCTTTTGGGCAGCAACACTTTTTATTTAATTTAGCCTAAATTGATTTTAATTTTGGTTTAGCACAAGCTCTCTTAATCTCGGGTTATCTAGTAGGTTTTAAATTTTGCATAATGAAATCTTATTTGGCACTCTAAAGTACAAGAAAAAAAAATCTAAGCTATAAATGTTATAAACTATGTTACAAATTTATTTATTTCTAAGTAAAATTGTTCCTTAATATTCTTTCTAAATGTTTTCTTTTA
Organism: Prosapia bicincta; assembly: GCA_036971475.1. Classification (NCBI taxonomy): domain Eukaryota; kingdom Metazoa; phylum Arthropoda; class Insecta; order Hemiptera; family Cercopidae; genus Prosapia; species Prosapia bicincta. Next base: position 109,116,021 of record JBAIZL010000002.1, on the reverse strand, counting down.
TAGTTTAATTATATAATAAAAGTCACTGGTTTCTTTTCTTTTATAAATGTCTGATTGCAAAATTTCAAAATGTAGTAATGGATCTAGCCAAGATACTTAAGTGTTTTAGATTGCAGATTCCACTTTCAGCCTTTATCAAAATATTTAATAAGATCTTTTTAAATAAATAGTTTTAAGTAATTTTCTTGAAAGTAATTTGTAGTGTTAATTGAATTCGAGACTAACACTCCCGCACTAAGTTTAAATTCGTTAAATTTTATTGGCCAATTCTGAAGTACATCTGTCTTGTTTGAGGAGGTGTGTACAACTGAAGCGACGCTAAGCCAAGCATTTAAAAATGGCTAAACAAACTATTTCCTTTTTTTAATTGTTGTTACCGGCTTTACTGATGCTGTATTCACTGCTTTTGGTACATTTCATGTTCTTAATAACTATATTTTAATTTCTTTGCAGGTAACTGCATTTAAATATTATTTCTCCCGACTAAGTTTAAATTATCAGCTGTTCTGTTCACAATGCGCGCGCACCTCACTGAATACGCTAGCCATCCCGTTTTGGTTCATTTGTGCAATCTAAAACGTTTCACCCTTCTTAATACTTAAAGGCTTTTACTTTTATTTACATTGTTTTAGTGTCCTTTTCAAACTTTTACACATTAAATTGTTTCTATTATATTGTTTTTTTTATAGTGGTTATTGTTCTAAATTTGTGATTAAATGATACGATTTTGGCAATTTAGGTTATGTTTACATTTTTCTCTTTTTTCATAATTGGTTATTTTATGGTTTGAATTTACTTACATATTTATATTATATTATATGCCTTTCTTACTTGCTATTCCAAAATGTTACAATATATATATATATATATATATATATATATATATATATATATATATATATATATAAAATATGGTGATATGTTTTCTTGTAATATAGTTAATAAATTGAAAATATTTCAAAAACAAGAATAATTTTAATGAATATATTTATTCAAAGCTTTTTGCCGATAAAATAGTACCAGCATTTTCAGGAAAATAATTATCTAATAAAATATTTTTACAAAATTAAATCATATGTGCTACAAACGACCATATGTTTATAAGTATTGCACTTTATGTAATTTTTTCTATAACATCAATGACCTTATAAATAGTTTGGTGCCTTGATCTCACTTGTATTTGTTCATCAATTAATTTGTCTTTAACTTTATGCTTATAAATTTCCAATGTTTGAAATATATTCATTTTTAATCCTTTATTTATTTCTTTTATTAATTTCATATTTTCTATTTTCGGAAACTCGTGTCCATTATTAATACAATGCGTAGCTAAATTTGATTTGTATATGTTTGGTTTGATATAAGCGTTTAATGTCAAACTTGTAATAAATTATATGTAGGACAAACAAAAAAGAAATTGAAAGAAAGATACTAAGAACATTTAATTTATGTTTTTATAAAAACATTTATATATATATGACTATCCAAACTTTAAATTTAGTAAATTTGTTAAAACTTACTGAGACAGAACGTTTTCGATCGCTATGTGCCGATCTTCATCAGTGTGTTCTGCCGATCAGGGCAGAAGACACTGATGAAGATCGGCACATAGCGATCGAAAACGTTCTGTCTCAGTAAGTTTTAATAAATTTAAAGTTCGGATAGTCATAAACTATTGTTTAAGTGATTAATAAGATTCACCGAACGTAATGGACTACAAAATTCAAGAATATATATTTAACAAGAAGAATAAGAATTTAACACCTACCAAGGTAAACAACTATACCATAAATATCTTAACCTCAAAATCAAACTCCAGAATTGCATCAACAAAATAAATTTTAATAAAAAATGCTTAACACTAAATATAACACCAAAATATGCTAAATTACACTTAAAAAATAAACAAAATACAATTATCAATAAAGCAACAAAAATAGCCGAATTACACATAATTAAAGAAAACATTAAATCTGCCTACCATAAAAAAAGAGAGTGATTCGACAATGGTCAAGTGACCGAAAGGCGCCTCATCACACAAGGCAAAATCATTGCACTTAATGGTGGAAAAATTACTTACAATAGTAATATATTAACTTCATATATACATACATATATATATATATATATATATATATATATATATATATATATATATATATATATATATATAAATCTTTTCAGCATATTTTGTGTTATCCCAGCAATGACATCTATAATTGCCTCCTTAAGAGCCTCAAAAGACCTAGATCACACTTTATAAACCTCAGCTTTGAGATATCTCCAAAGAGCAAAATCGCACAGGCTCAAATCAGAGGAGTGAGGGGGCCATGGAACATCCCCTACTCTAAAGATATCAGGCAGCTTGGGGAAACTGTTTATAGAGAATTTGGCATGAACAACGGGCAGTATGACCATCCTGCTAAAACTAAAACGCTTGTGTGTCATGTTCCTCACTATACTCTTTCATTTTGAGGAGTAGAAATGTCTCCAGTATTTCACAATAGAATACAGAGTTCACAGTAACAGTTGAACCCTGAAATTCAAAAAGTAAGGCTCAATAATGGCTATGGATGATATAATTTTCAAAACCAAATGCAAATAAAATGGCATTGTATGTAGTTTTCAGAAATAAAAACCTTTTTTAATTATATTATAGTATAAACTCAATTAACCGTCATCGTGACTGTGGTCATGACGATTGAACAAATAGACGGATAGTAGAAACACTGTATCTTAACCTCAATCAATTATATTATAAACAGATATCTCTCTCACAATAATGTAATATATTTCGAAGCAAAAAGAAAATAAACAAGATTGTAATAGCAAATAAAACTATTACATGATAAAAAGAACCGCACATTGGCTACAAATGTGGCGAAAAAAATTTACAGCAATATAAACTTACAGGTGAAATAGTTCATGTAGCTTAAAGTGAACTCGTCACTGCACCTCAATTTTAGCTGCCGGTCACAATATCGGCGTTTTCACAGAAAATTGCCAAAATATTTTAAGCTTATTTTTAAATGTGTACTTATTCTTTGTTCCTCTATCATATCTAAGTACGAAAATACGTTTCTTAACATAATATTTATAATTGTCCCAACATTGTTTTTCATTAAATGTTATTTTCTTATCTATGCAACACTGTCTTCATACTTTTTGTGTTTTGTATAACCAATAAACAACAAAACCACAATTTCATGTTAAGGTTACCCACATAATAAGCTGACTGAATACAAAAGTGTTTTGGCGCTTATCACTAAGACCATCACGTATCACATGTCATTGATTTGTGAGTTTATAAATATTTTGTATATAGAACGGAAGTGTAAACATATTCTCTGTCTTATAAGTAATGCTTCATATCCAATAAACACTATCCAAGATTAATAACAAGTAAAAGTTTTATAACTTAATAATTTACTTCTTAAGGAATTTACGTCATAATTTACTTCCTAGTAAGGATGAATTTATCTAAGTGTATCCATGTTTGTACTTAACTTCAACCAGGATTATTGTACAACTAAATATTTAGTCAATATTTATGACTTATTTTTTAGATTTCATGAAATTTTGAAAGCAATAGTGAAAATCAATATAATATGTCATTAAAAATTATTTATTTTATTATTAAAGTATATAAAGGTAATCTTCTTTCAATGAAACATTTTTTCGGTTGGAATAATCAACTCAACTTCACTAAAATTGTTCACAAATAAGTGTGACGGCCCGTACTCCTGACAAAAAGCTCCTAAAATAACATCATGTTTTTAATGCCGTCGGCGTTTATCTATAAAAACAAAAACCATTGTAATTATATCTGTAAATAATGTGAAGCTTATTGTTTAATGCAGTGCATTCATTATTCCAAACGTAGCAACACCAGCTGAGTCGTACAAATAAACATAAAAAGTTACTAAACAATAATGTCGAGTCTAGTGGCCTGACGATATTTGGTTCAGCCTACTGTGCCGTAGGGCCAGTTGACCCGACACGACAGCTAAAGTGTCAAAGCACTTTGTTATTACACTATTATTGTGTAATTACAGCAATGAAGGTTAACAGAAACTGACGGTTAAAAGAGTGACGGTTAAACGAAGTTTTACTGTAACTAGTTTTTTTACAATACACCCGTCACATCAGGGAGTCCATTCTGCCCTGTACGTATCTTCTACTCACTCCAAGTTTAAAACCTTTAATTAAACAAAGGGTTCTCTGTCTTTAATGAAAGTAAAGATTCAAAGCAAATGTATTATCAATTCTAACACTGCTTACTGTAGAATAAACATTTTAAAACAAACAATACATGGATATCCTTTTATAAGAAATTGTACCATTTTCCTAGACTACAGATATTTAAATGTTAAATTTACCTTCTTATTCTTAAAGATATCCAATATTTCTTCAAATATTAGACAAAAGGTTTTGCAAGCATTTACAACAATAAGTAGGTTAAAAATTGTTTAAAGAGAAAACTTGTTGACTAAAAATAACCATTTACCTGGAAACAAGCTGTCTCAGCCCTTTTCAACATTTCCCACTTATTCAATATTTTCATAGCAAACACCTTTTCAGATCCCCGCATTTTCACAACACAAACTTCTCCAAAAGCACCTCGTCCAATAACTTTTACAATCTCAAAGTCCTCCCTAGTTAAACGCAAGTTCTTCACACATGTTGCTACTGGCTTTACTATATTTTAACAAATAAACAAAATATAGTCATAAATGAAGAGAAAAATACTTTGGCTTAGTTAAATTTGTAAAAACGATATTTATATATTGTAATTATTTCTTTTTCTTTTTTAATAACAAGTTTTAATGTATCATTAAAAAAAACTTTCTTAACAATTACAAGTTCTCTTAATAAATAACAATTGTTTTCCTTTTTTTAGGTTTTACAAATTTACTCTAAGTTTCTTCTACTATAATAAGTCTTATTATTCTAAATTGTATTTCTCTTTTGGGCAGCAACACTTTTTATTTAATTTAGCCTAAATTGATTTTAATTTTGGTTTAGCACAAGCTCTCTTAATCTCGGGTTATCTAGTAGGTTTTAAATTTTGCATAATGAAATCTTATTTGGCACTCTAAAGTACAAGAAAAAAAAATCTAAGCTATAAATGTTATAAACTATGTTACAAATTTATTTATTTCTAAGTAAAATTGTTCCTTAATATTCTTTCTAAATGTTTTCTTTTATAGTTTAATTATATAATAAAAGTCACTGGTTTCTTTTCTTTTATAAATGTCTGATTGCAAAATTTCAAAATGTAGTAATGGATCTAGCCAAGATACTTAAGTGTTTTAGATTGCAGATTCCACTTTCAGCCTTTATCAAAATATTTAATAAGATCTTTTTAAATAAATAGTTTTAAGTAATTTTCTTGAAAGTAATTTGTAGTGTTAATTGAATTCGAGACTAACACTCCCGCACTAAGTTTAAATTCGTTAAATTTTATTGGCCAATTCTGAAGTACATCTGTCTTGTTTGAGGAGGTGTGTACAACTGAAGCGACGCTAAGCCAAGCATTTAAAAATGGCTAAACAAACTATTTCCTTTTTTTAATTGTTGTTACCGGCTTTACTGATGCTGTATTCACTGCTTTTGGTACATTTCATGTTCTTAATAACTATATTTTAATTTCTTTGCAGGTAACTGCATTTAAATATTATTTCTCCCGACTAAGTTTAAATTATCAGCTGTTCTGTTCACAATGCGCGCGCACCTCACTGAATACGCTAGCCATCCCGTTTTGGTTCATTTGTGCAATCTAAAACGTTTCACCCTTCTTAATACTTAAAGGCTTTTACTTTTATTTACATTGTTTTAGTGTCCTTTTCAAACTTTTACACATTAAATTGTTTCTATTATATTGTTTTTTTTATAGTGGTTATTGTTCTAAATTTGTGATTAAATGATACGATTTTGGCAATTTAGGTTATGTTTACATTTTTCTCTTTTTTCATAATTGGTTATTTTATGGTTTGAATTTACTTACATATTTATATTATATTATATGCCTTTCTTACTTGCTATTCCAAAATGTTACAATATATATATATATATATATATATATATATATATATATATATATATATATAAAATATGGTGATATGTTTTCTTGTAATATAGTTAATAAATTGAAAATATTTCAAAAACAAGAATAATTTTAATGAATATATTTATTCAAAGCTTTTTGCCGATAAAATAGTACCAGCATTTTCAGGAAAATAATTATCTAATAAAATATTTTTACAAAATTAAATCATATGTGCTACAAACGACCATATGTTTATAAGTATTGCACTTTATGTAATTTTTTCTATAACATCAATGACCTTATAAATAGTTTGGTGCCTTGATCTCACTTGTATTTGTTCATCAATTAATTTGTCTTTAACTTTATGCTTATAAATTTCCAATGTTTGAAATATATTCATTTTTAATCCTTTATTTATTTCTTTTATTAATTTCATATTTTCTATTTTCGGAAACTCGTGTCCATTATTAATACAATGCGTAGCTAAATTTGATTTGTATATGTTTGGTTTGATATAAGCGTTTAATGTCAAACTTGTAATAAATTATATGTAGGACAAACAAAAAAGAAATTGAAAGAAAGATACTAAGAACATTTAATTTATGTTTTTATAAAAACATTTATATATATATGACTATCCAAACTTTAAATTTAGTAAATTTGTTAAAACTTACTGAGACAGAACGTTTTCGATCGCTATGTGCCGATCTTCATCAGTGTGTTCTGCCGATCAGGGCAGAAGACACTGATGAAGATCGGCACATAGCGATCGAAAACGTTCTGTCTCAGTAAGTTTTAATAAATTTAAAGTTCGGATAGTCATAAACTATTGTTTAAGTGATTAATAAGATTCACCGAACGTAATGGACTACAAAATTCAAGAATATATATTTAACAAGAAGAATAAGAATTTAACACCTACCAAGGTAAACAACTATACCATAAATATCTTAACCTCAAAATCAAACTCCAGAATTGCATCAACAAAATAAATTTTAATAAAAAATGCTTAACACTAAATATAACACCAAAATATGCTAAATTACACTTAAAAAATAAACAAAATACAATTATCAATAAAGCAACAAAAATAGCCGAATTACACATAATTAAAGAAAACATTAAATCTGCCTACCATAAAAAAAGAGAGTGATTCGACAATGGTCAAGTGACCGAAAGGCGCCTCATCACACAAGGCAAAATCATTGCACTTAATGGTGGAAAAATTACTTACAATAGTAATATATTAACTTCATATATACATACATATATATATATATATATATATATATATATATATATATATATATATATATATATATATAAATCTTGATATTTTACGTTGTCCATTTCATATATTTAAATATAGGCCTACTTATAAAGTATCCAGTTACGATAGATTTGGTTGTAATTTTATACAATACTATATACCTATATTAAAATATACATGCAGAGTGTCTAGTTAGGATATTTAGTTGTTATTTTACAACATTACCTAATTATAGGTTTACTTTCTCGTAGTAATACTACGTCATGTGATCTTTATTCTAGCCTTATATTTGTACATTTGGATAAAATTACAATTAAATCTATATAAAGTTAACCTTCCGTGTCAATAACAAACAATAATTGCCAATATAGCTTCAGGGCATGTTTTTGATTTATTCTATATGCATTATATTGAAGGTGGGAAATGTGCATTTCTACCAGGGCTATTAGCACCACATTTGGGAGCAATTATATTTTTCAAAAATTGTAAATTTTTGGAGCACGAGCAAGAGTTTTCATAATTTTTTTTTGTATCTATGATGACTTCCTTGGTAGCCTGGTATAATTTGTTTCGCTAAAATTGAACACGTGGGAACAGGAAATAAAAACCAAATTTCAGCTCAACAAGTCCAGTAGTTTTTATGTGATTGAGTAATACACACCAGACAGACACCTTTAGATTTTTATATAGTAGTATAGATTAGTTCTCAATAAATATATCAATCTATAAACTTACTGACTAGTCTTGAGAAACAAGGGAACCAATTACAGTTGTAACGTGACTCAGTGGAAGCAGGCAGATGTTGCACAACTTACTTTTGACTGATAAAAACAACTTTCCGACACATACAAAAAAATAAAATAATAATGAAAATAGCCTTGGAACATTCCTAAATATGTTCCTCACCTCCACTGACTCCTCACCTACACTAACAAAATATACCCAAAACTCCAATTCACCTCAGAGATTGAACCAACTGATTCCTAATCTTCGTCGACCTCACCATAACAAAAAGCCATACACAAAAACAACATTTACAGGAAACCCACAACAACATAAACGCTTATCCACAACACCTCAAACTACCCTATTCAACATAAACACGCTGAATTCAGATCCATGCTCCATAGACTTAAAGAAGTTCCAATGATCACAGGAAGCATAAACAAAGAACTAGACACCATTAAATATTTAGCATACACAAATGGATACAACACCACAATAATAGACAAACAATGGTACAATTAAAAAAAACCACTAAAATTAACACTACAGAGAGGGAAAACTAATACATCAATCAAATAAAATAGTCCACAAATTTTAAAAAAAGATACAAAATAACATACAAAATTAATAACAATTTACAATATAGAATACAAAACGAGACCAACAACAAAGATAAACTACAAACAAAAGGCGTATACAAACTAAACTGCGACAAATGTAAAAAATTCTACAATGGACAAACAGGTCGCAGCTTTAAACAAAGAGTCGAGGAACACAAACAGAACACCAACTCAGCATTTTACAATCACATAAAGGAAACAGGACACAAATACACTGATATTTACCATAACCTAGAAATCTTACACTTCAAAAAAAGGACCACATTTCAACACACTAGAACAATATGAAATTTACAAACACAAAGTACAAACATATTAAATGAACAAAACCCAATAACATCACACATACTCTTTGATACTATTAAAAACCTGCCTTTAAAATCGTCATGATGAAGATCGCCACGGAGCGATCGAAAACGTTCTGACTCAGTAAGTTTTTACAAAATTTAAAGTTCGGATAGTCATAAAGTAGTGTAAAAGTGATTAACTAATATTTAGCTGGATTTGCGAATCTAAACATTTACACCCTATTTTAATATGTAAAATAACAAATATGTAAAATTGTACGTACAGTTTAAAGCTTAGCTGGTCTATATAACTAAAATAATTTCATAAAAATATCCACACATTATTATTAACAACAATATCATTTTTAAATAACTACATGGAAACAGTTCAGATTAAGAGTAGAGATCTAAAGCAGGCTCCAGTGAACAACTGAACTATAAAGACTAGAGTAAGAGGTTGATAATTGGCCAGTTGACAAGTTTGTTTTAAATGATAGGAAGCTTTTTTAGGTTCTACTTCATTTGTCTTTTCATTCTGAGAAAGCATTAAGACAGACATAAATATGTTTCCTTATGGGAGAGAAAAGCAATTGGTTAAACAGAAATGTGTTGCACCTGCTTATCTGAAGCATGGAGGCGATAACACATTAACAAGGGTCAAGTAGAATAAATATTGTAGAGACAATGAAAATCAATATCTAGAAACCCTTGTCTTTACACCTGCTAGCAACATTTGTTAGGACAAGGCGGAATGCAAAGGGTTAAGGTTTTTGCTAAGTGTCCAGGGAAAGTCAGACTCCTTTTTCTTTAACAGCCCAGAGGGTCACTTACTTTTCACTCCTGTCACATTATAAAAATTAAACAAAAAATTCCATGTGTTCGGATTAATTTGAATGCTTATATATATATATATATATATATATATATATATATATATATATATATTTTTTTTTTTTTTTTTTTTTGTAGTCTTGAAATAGAAACACATAAAAGCACTTAAACAATGATATAATCTTTACTAACCAAAACTAACCTAAAAACTATATATATTGTTTTGCGTTGTCCATTATTTTTCCGTTGCACTGCCACTTTATGAAATTGATTATATATATCAACATCATATATATAAATAAACCTACCACGGTAAACAGAAGTGACCGAAAGGCGCCTCATCACACAAGGTAAAATCATTGCACTTAATGGTGGATAAAATTACTTACAATAGTAATATATTAACTTCATAAAGTCAGTGCAACGGAAAAACAATCACAACTTTTGATGACTGCTATACCACAAAAATAATTAAATCACTCCCCCCTGATTGCAATCCCTCAGAACTGAGAAGGTGGGAACTATCATACCAGTGGTATACCAAGTCCAGAGAATCACCTAACCTCAACATCAGATAAATCCATTCATTTTTTTTTTCCATCCTAATAGCCTTATCTCTTTTCCCCTGACAGACTTATATAAACTATAATCACTCATATGCTCATGGAAACAATATATATATATATATATATATATATATATATATATATATATATATATATATATATATATATATATATTCTTGATATTTAACGTTATCCATTGTTTTTCCGTTGCACTGACTTTATGAAGTTAATATATTACTAAGTAAGTAATTTAATCCACCATTAAGTGCAATAATTTTACCTTGAGTGATGAGGCACCTTTCGGTCAATTGACCATTGTCGAATCACTGATGTTTTTCTGTTGTAGATGTTCGGTCTGTGAAGTTGGTGTTTGTTGACGTTACGCGCACTTTTTCTTGATCTGTGTGTATGATATTTCTATATAGTATGTCTTCTGTATATGTTGTTTGTAAATTCATTAAATTGTTGTGTAATTTTTTATAAATGTGGTCCCAACAGAACTAAACTCACTAGAAAAATACCACATTTATAAAAACTTACACAACAATTTAATGAATTTACAAACAACATATACAGAAGACATACTATATAGAAATATCATACACACAGATCAAGAAAAAGTGCGCGTAACGTCAACAAACACCAACTTCACAGACCGAACATCTACAACAGAAAAACATCAGTGATTCGACAATGGTCAATTGACCGAAAGGTGCCTCATCACTCAAGGTAAAATTATTGCACTTAATGGTGGATTAAATTACTTACTTAGTAATATATTAATTTCATATATATATATATATATAGATTTTTTGGACTAGGAGACTGACAGACTTACCTTGGTAAGAGTCCACACTGTAGTCTTGAAATAGAAACACATAAAAGCACTTAAACCATGATATATTTCAACCACACAGTGGTCTTTGTCAATCGAAGAGAAAACACAAAAAGAAATATAAGAGAATGAAATAAATACCACTGACTGAAGAAATGAGACAAAGACCACTGTGTCGTTGAAATATATCATTGTTTAAGTGCTTTTATGTGTTTCTATTTCAAGACTACAGTGTGGACTCTTACCAAGGTAAGTCTGTCAGTCTCCTAGTCCAAAAAATCTAAATAATCTTTACCGCACAGATTAAAGATATATATATATATATATTGTTTCCATGAGCATATGAGTCATTATAGTTTATATAAGTCTGTCAGGAGAAAAGAGATAAGGCTATTAGGAAAAAAAAATAAAAAAAAATAAATAAATAAAATAAATGAATGGATTTATCTGATGTTGAGGTTAGGGGATTCTCTGGACTTGGTATACCACTGGTATGATAGTTCCCACCTTCTCAGTCCTGAGGGATTGCAATCAGGGGGGAGTGATTTAATTATTTTTGTGGTATAGCAGTCATCAAAAGTTGTGATGTTGTGACTCGCAGCATGTTGAGCTGTTGGTCTATCCATATTCATAATTTTAACATCATGTCTGTGGCCATTCATTCTGATATTCAGACCATCCGTGGTCAGGCCTATGTACTGTGCTGAGCAAAGTTTACATTGTAGCTGGTATATGACATTTTTTGATGTACAATTATGATGACCCTGTATTTTGAAGACCATTTTTGTTGTTTGGCTGTTGAAACTATTTGCTGAGGGGTGTATTGGACACATCTTGCATCTAGGTCTATTGCATGGGAAGGAGCCATGAGGAAGTTTGTGTGGTTTCTCTGCATCAGGGTCTGGTAGTTTAGGATGTACTAGGATAATTTTCAAGTTGGGAGGTTGCCTGTACCAAATTTGCGGTGGATCGGTGAAAAGATTTTTGGTGTGGACAGAAGCTTGAAGAATTTTGAAGCCATCTCTCAATATCTTGTTGAGTTTATGTAGACCAGGATGGTAGTCTGTTATTAAAGACAGTTTATTTTGTTCTGTTTGTGGTTTATGGTGAATGAATTTGGTTTTCAATGAGTTTTTTTGGGTATCCTCTTCTCTGGAAGGCTGTTGATATCTTTCTATTAAAATCTTCCAATTCCCTATCATTCGAACAGATTCTCTTACCCCTGATTGCTTGGCTGTATGGAATGGATCGTTTTACGTTTATTGGGTGGTTGCTGTCGAAATGGAGATATTGTAGGTGGTTTGTCGGTTTGATGTGAATTCCTTTGTTGATATTTCCATTCTGGAGTGTTACCTCTATATCCAAAAAGGTGATGGCTGATGTAGATATATATATATATATATATATATATATATATATATATATATAAATTAATGAAGTTAATATATTACTATTGTAAGTAATTTTATCCACCATTAAGTGCAATGATTTTACCTTGTGTGAAGGTAAAATCATTGCACTTAATGGTGGATAAAATTACTTACAATAGTAATATATTAACTTCATGAAGTCAGTGCAACGGAAAAACAATGGATAACGTAAAATATCAATATATATTAATATATATAATTTTTGTTATGCATTAGCTGTGGTTGACATTTAAAGAATGTTTTTGTAGTTATAGTAAAGGCAACAAATGGTCCTCGTTATGTTGTTGGATGCCGTCGACAACTTGATAAAGCAAAACTGAAGTCAGGTACACGTGTTGCATTGGATATGACTACTCTAACAATAATGCGACATTTACCTCGAGAAGTAGATCCATTGGTCTACAATATGTCTCATGAAGATCCAGGAGATGTGACGTATTCAGCTATTGGTGGTCTGAGTGAACAAATTAGAGAACTTCGTGAGGTGAGTCTCAGCGACACAGCTAACAGATAATCTTCACTTTTTTTATCTTTTACAACGGACAAATTGTGACATATATTGTTTTCTTCAAAAATGGGAAACCAAAGTAGCCTTTTTCTACATATCTAAAGCGTATGTTTCAGATTTGTAAAAATAGTTCCTGAAACAGTGTTTTTAATGTTTTGATTTATAAGTACGTATTGATCGTAAGAGAGCTCAATTTTTAGCCTTTTAAATGAACTAGTAATAAATAAAGCTCTGAGAAAGACATGTCTAAAGCTGTTTAGGAAACATTGACACTTACCCTTCAGGTTAATCACTTGTAACTCATTCAATGCAGTTGGGTTTATGTTGTGTTTACGAATAATAAGTCTATAGATGCATCAACAAAAAATAGTCTTGTTCATTTTAAATTAAAATTCAAATTTTTCTAGATCCACACCAAACATAAAAGTGAAAACATTTTTACGAGGTGTGGCTAGAAAAAAACTGAACTGATATAAAAAGTTTTTATTTTCCATTATTTACAATTTGATGTTATCTCCTTCAATGTACTCTCCTCCTCGGTCTATACACTGCTCCATACGAATTTTCCACTGTTCATAGCAATGCTGCAGATCATTTTCGGTAAGTCCATACATTACTTCTGTCGCCTTTTCTTTTACTGCTTCAACACTCTCAAATCTAGTTCCTTTCAAAGCTGACTTGACTTTAGGGAAAAGAAAAAAATCACAGGGGGCCAAATCAGGTGAGTAGGGTGGATGGTCTAAGATGGGAATGTTGTGATTGGCTAAAAACGTCTTCACTGACAACGCATTGTGAGCTGGGGCATTGTCTTGGTGCAGGATCCATGTATTTTTTTTCCACAAATCGTTCCGTTTTCTCCGTACTCGCTCACGTAGAGTAGTCAGGACGCTAATGTAGTAATGCTGATTCACTGTTTGTCCCTCTGGTACCCAATGAATGTGTACAATCCCTTTGACATAAAAAAAAACAATCATCATTGCCTTGAATTTCGATTTTGACATTTGTACTTTTTTTTGTCGTGGAGAATCAGGAGATTTCCAATGCATCGATTGGCGTTTGGTTTCGGGATTGTAAGTAAAAAACGATTCATCACAAGTAATAACATTTTGTAAAAAGGTAGGATCACTTTCAATGTTTTGTAGGATGTCAGGACAAATCATTCTTCGGCGTTCCTTCTGTTCAATTGTGAGACACTTTAGAACCATTTTTGCACACACTTTGTTCATGTTGAAACTTTCATGAAGAATCTGCCACTTTCCTTGTCAATTCCTGTCAACTCAGACATTGCTCTGATTGTTAAACGGCGATCTTCTCGAACAAGTTTACCGATTTTTTCAATGTTTGCATCAGTTTTTGCTGACAATGGTCTGCCAGTGCGAGCGTCACCACTTGTGTCTTCGCGGCCATCTTTAAATCGTTTAAACCACTCAAACACTTGTGTTCGCGATAGACAATCATCGCCGTACACTTGTTGCAACATTACAAACGTTTCACTTGCAGATTTTCCAAGTCTGAAAAGAAATTTGATGTTAACACGCTGTTCTTTCTGTACACTCAACATTTTCCCGACGCACAGACAAAACGTCAACTACTTAGAACAGACGCCACGGGCAGACTGAGTGCAGGAGGCTGATGAAACTCGAGCAGTAGGCGGAGCAAGAGTCACGTGACAGGCCAAGCGACTTTCAGCCTTATTGCATTCGTTTTATTGTTTCACCTGTGCTAGTTCGGTTTTTTTCTAGCCTCACCTCGTATACTTCTGTTTAAGTGGTAAAGAAAAACACAGTGAACAGTGGCTAAAACGTGAAAGATGATAATACCAAATGATTTGTATGTTAAAAACCAATGAACATTAGGGTTGTGTGAGGTGTTTTCGGAAAGTAAGTTACTGAGGCTCTCACGACTCGAGAGATTTAATTTTCTACATGTTGGCGGCTACATTTCTGTATATCCTGTCTTCTCCCCTCCACAATGATATTGGTTCGAGGTCAGTACGTTAAGAACTGTTGATGTGTTAGCACATGTCGTTAAAAATTTTAACTCAGTATTTCACCAAGTGGGGAAACTCACAGTGTCATCGGTTATATAGTTTGGAAGGGAAAACCTCTGGCTAAAGTTTATAATGAGATGAAAATTGCATATGAATGATAAGCTATGAATCTTACGAGTGTATACAAGTGGTGTTGCAAGTTTAAAAACAGTTGTAGTTCGGTTCATGATGATCAGAGGGGCGGATGATCTTCAATTGTGACGGACAAAATCGATAATCCGCTCTATGATGATTGCAAATTGACTGTAGATGAACTTTCTACAATGTTTCCGCAAATCTCCAGATCTCCATTACACGAACAAGTCTCTACCATATCACAGAAATTCTCGGATATTGGAAACTGTTTGAAAGGTGACCAGAAGTTGCACAATACCAGACCAAATATGGACAAAGATACGAAGGAACTTCACTTGTCTAAATGGGATGTTCTGAACCATCCTGCGTCATAGTGACAGTCGGGCCTGGCGGCGAACGACAGTTAACTGTGACTTGGTACATAAATAATGTTTGGGTTTCATCTACGTCAGCTTCTTGAAGAAAAGGGCAATAAGCACATATAGACAGAATCATTATTTCAAAAATCGCATTACGTTTCTGTGATTAATTTTTTTTATTAATTTCTGAAATTTTTTTTTCAAAATTCTGAAAGCGATTGATATATTTGAAGTTCGGATGGTTGGATTTCTATTGTAGGTTAATAAACTACACTTTATAAAAGTGACATTTTTATGAAACACAATATTTAAAACTCATTAGTGGTATCTTGTAGTCCCTATATTACCCATGTTAAAAATCCAAAGTTTATGTAGATATAAAAAAAATTATTATGTTTAGAGAATTGAAACTGTGTACATTGTTTAGTTAGACCACAACAATGTTTACTAAGTTTTATCTAATCCTATTCTATCATCCTAAAATAATTAAAACTATTAAAAACTATTGAATTTTTCAATTTTTTTACACAATTTAAAAAAAAAGTTACTCTTAACAGTTAAACCAAAAAACGTTAGTTAGTATTGTATTACATAAAGTAATACACAGCAGAAAACAATATGAAGCCTATTACTTATAAGGTTTCCGAGAAAAGTATACCTAAGTTGTTGGATATATCCAGCTCCTAGGGCCAGAAAATGTAGCAATAGTTTGGTACGAGGAGCAAATTATTGTTAGATAGATAGTGTAATAAATTAACTTTTAGGAAAGGTGTCAGCATAGGGCGTAAGAGGAAGGGAAGTGGAGGACCACACTTATAGCTAATTGGAAACTAATATATAAAGTACTTACGGTAGTCTGTTACAGAGCACTTCTTACCTTCCACTTGCATAACACACACTTTCATGATATAAAAAGGAAAGATAGGATTTCATCTTAATTGTGATTGTCCAGTGTTCATAAATGCAAGGAAGGTATTATGACACTCGTCTGGATATAAGCGGTTGTCACTTATAAAACTGAAATTGGCGATCGACACTTTTGCCATTGCGACCATGTAGCAAAGACATGCAGGAATAGAATAGACAAGTTTTGGCACAGATATTTCTATGCAAGCATTACATGCTCCCCTACATTACTTTCAGGCGGGTATTTTAAAATTATTACTGAACATTAGAGTCAGAAAATGTGATTTACAGGAGGCTAAAAAAAATGCAGACGTGTCTTGTGAATTATACTAAAATTGTCCAGCACCATACCCATTATTTTTTCTTATTCCTTATCCTCTCTTTTTATTTTCATATTTCTTGTTCAGATTCTTAAAATTTTTGTGGTTTCTACATCTGCGTTTTTAGCCTTTTTTTCTATTTGTCCTACTACACAATTATCTCTTGCGTCAGCATACAGTTTCTGTATCACTTGCACTTCACCTAGAGTATCACAGATTTTATCCTAAAAAAATGGTTTTTGGGGATTGTCGTCCAAATAATATTAAAGGAATTCAAGTTTTGTGTTGCCCCGTGAAGACACTATCAGAGCAATTTTGATTTGGAGGTCCAAAAAATTGGTTTTATTTTTAGCATAATAGGCTCAGGTGCTGCATGTTTATGAATATACTTCTTAATGAAATCACACATATTTGGTATCTACACCATGACAGTTCATCTTTCTGGGAGAATTCATACCATGGATGACCATTGGTAGAAATTAGATGGAAATACATTGTCCACACAGTTGTCTCTGATTGCTTTACTGTAATATGTTTATACATTGTGTGCCTATCATGTTATGAAATAGGTTTGTTGTCAGATAGCTTATGACCTCGTAATTTAGATTTCAACATGCACGATCGACAACCCTTTCTAGTATGTCCAAAACATTCTAATGTACTGATATGGACACCATCAGTATAAGTGTTCAATGGAGGAAAAAACAGAGCTGTCACCATCTAAATAATTATTATACCTAACACCTACATTTCCCTCTAATCGGTTGAAGACATCTATTGTAACTGTTATTTCCGTACCTCCGCAAAACTTGACTTGTCTAGTAGATTATAATATTTAATATTTTTTCAGAATGAAAATATTCATTAAATATACATGTGGTATGTATCAAAACGTTCAAAATAAATGTGCAGGGACATTTTTTGTTTTTAAATTAATTTTCACAAGATCCCTTTAAAAATTTGTTGGAGTGCTTTATTTTAATGCTTGGATTTAAACTAAATTGTATACCAATTGTCCTTCATATTTCTGATCACTTTACAGGTAATAGAGTTGCCTTTATTAAACCCTGAGCTGTTTCAACGAGTTGGAATAACTCCTCCTAAAGGTTGCCTCCTGTATGGCCCTCCTGGAACTGGAAAAACTCTGCTTGCAAGAGCTGTAGCCAGCCAACTAGATGCCAATTTTTTAAAGGTATTTTAAATTTTAATACTTTTTAAAAATTAAATATAATAATTATTAATCACTTAAACAATAGTTTATGACTATCCGAACTTTAAATTTTGTAAATTTCTTAAAACTCATTGAGACAGAATGTTTTCGATCGCTATGTGGCTACACCTTAGGGTGTATTTTCCTAACCTCTAGTCACATAGCGATCGAAAACATTCTGTCTCAGTAAGTTTTAACATATTTACAAGATTTAAATTCGGTTAGTCATAAACTATTGTTTAAGTAATTAATAAGATTTACCGAAAGTAATGGACTACAGAATTCAAGAATATTAACTATGTATTTTATCAGTTTCGAAAGTCTGGAGTGCTGACAAATAGCATTAATGAAGTTAAAGACATTCGAAATAAATAAGTTTTAATGCTCGAATGATTAAACTAATGCAAATGGTATGATATTTTTGGCAAACCAATCATGGCTCATACATGGTATATTGAAAAACATTCAGAAGAAGAAGAAACCAATCATTTGCTCTTTATTTTTACTTGAAATTCATTACAATAAATTCTATTTTACAATGAAAATATTGGAAAAACCCCAATACCACAGCAATAACAAATAAAACAAGTTACTTAAGATTAAACTCTTATGTACATTTCGATGACCATGTCATCATCATCATCAGAGGGTCTTGTTACAAAATTACAATCTAGCAAACAAGATGTTACAAACTAGAGTGATGTAATAAGACCCTCTGATGATTATGACATGGTCATCGAAATGTACATAAGGGTTTAATCTAAAGTAATTTGTTTTATTTGTTATTTTTTATTATTTTTGTGGTATTGGGGTTCTTTCCAATATTTTTATTGTAATATATCGTACCACTGTGCTCTTGATATTGAGTAAATTCTATTTTATCCTAAATGATTTGACATTTATAGAAAGTTAACATCTAATGATAGATTCATTCCAAAACATTCAAACCACTGTAACAACACAAGTTTGCAACTTTTATTAGTTTTGTAAATAGATTAATTAACATACCTTTAGATAGAAAACGTTTTGAAATTGAATTAAGACGGATTAGGAACAGCAAAATTTAATAGTTATGATCCTAAAATTATTGACATTAATTATTAGAAAGCAAAAGAATACAAATTTTAGAAACAATTTAACTACATTACCTTTGGGAATTAAGTAAAAAAGGCAATTTTATTAGTTTACCTTTAGATAAAATTTTAAGTCAAGGTTTAAAAGGAATTTAATTTTTTTTTTTAAGGAATTTTTAAGAATTTAAATTTAGAAGTTGCATATAAAAATCATAACACCCTTAAAAATTTGTTAGGCCATACTAAAGATAAAACAAAAAGATTAGATAAATCAGGGATTTACAAAGTGAGTTGTGATAATTGTAATCAAATCTACATTATGCAGACTAAGTAGAAAAGTTTTAACAAGGTTTAAAGATCATATTAGAGAGTACTGTAATCGTTATTTAGATGTTAATGTTGTCAAATTAATTTAAAATGTTAAGGATAATAAACTGTTAAATAATTTTAAAAGTTTATGTATTACTCAATATAACCCTGAGATTGTATTAAATTCTGATAGATGCCCTATTCCAAATTCTACTTTATATTCACTTTTAAAGTAGACCTAATGTTATGATTTTTATATATAATTTTGGGTTGGTTACTATTTTCCTTTGTTAGAAATTTAATGTACCTTTTAATGCTATGTATATAAATTGATGTTATGTGTAGAAGTTAGTGTTATGTATAAGTTACTGTAATGTATTAGAAGTTAGACGATATGACTTGTTGCTGTTACTGGGAGAGGGGGATTGTTTTGTTGATTATAGAGGCTGCTGTGTTTTAGGTAGGGGCAAGTACTTTGATTATAAATAAGGGCACTGTGTAGAGTTAGCTAGTATGTATTATCATGTCTCTGAGGATGGTTACTTTGTAACCAAAATGTAAATAAGGCTAGATTAAAAATATTTGTAGTTAGAGGTCTTGTGTATTATTTATTTATACATTATTAGTTTATTTGAATTACAATTTAATAAATCTTAATATTATTTTTTGCAGGTAGTATCTAGTGCAATAGTAGACAAATATATTGGAGAGAGTGCTCGTCTGATAAGAGAGATGTTTAATTATGCCCGTGATCATCAACCTTGTATTATTTTTATGGATGAAATTGATGCTATAGGTTTGTTATTTAAATAACTATCTGTTTGCAATAATAAGCAACAAATCTGTTAGATATAGAAAATACTAAGTCATAATTACGTAAGTTATTCATGCAAAACAATTAATCTTATTGAAAAATATTTGTATTAAATTTGTTGTTGAAATATTTTACACCAATAATGGTAATAGCGAGTAATGGTTTAAATTTTTCCAAACCTTAGAAGTTTATTATATAATTTATAGTTGGTTAAATTTGACAAATTTCAAAATTCTTCAGGGCAAGATAAAATTTAATCAGTCAACATTTCATCTACAAAACCGTGTTTTTTTAATAAAAAGATATTTTTTTTACTACAATTTCGTAAGTCTATATAAATGGTTTTATATAGAGGATAAGTTATTCAGGGTGTCTAGCGACAGGGAAAACCTGGAAAAGTCAGGGAATTTTAAGATTCTGGAAAATTCAGGGAAAAGTCAGGGAAAATTTTAAAAAATCGGGAAAATATTTATTTTGATTAGAAACAAAACTAGTGGCCATTGCTCTCGAATATTTGGTATTGTAAGCCAGCGGGCTGGTTTAGGAGCAGGGCAGTCAGGAAATAACACTTCTTTATTTAGATGCCCATTATTTATTTGATATGCCCATAATAAATAAATAATAAATGTGTCGAGTTGGTACAGCTGGGAAGTTTTAGCCTGGACCGTGGCCTTAGGGTGCGCAGTGGTTCTGTTATCATATGGACGGGAGGGGATAACAGATAACTCAGTCTGTTTCTGACCACACAGAGCGCTGTGTAAACATTCGTAGCCATCTATTTGTCTAGACTCGTGATAGTATGTGTTTTATTTGACGGTGATTATTTTTACACTGTTTATTTCAACATGGAAGGTTCCAGTTTTCATTGCCGTAGCGGGCAATCGCATCATGCAGATGTCGTCATTACCTCCTCTTCTTCTTCAGGATAAATATAAACTAAAAGATGAAGTGACCGAAGCAGAGATTATATGGTGCGTGAATTTAGTAATGCAACACTTCTTTAAGCAATGCAGAAGGTAGTGTGTGCCTCTTTCCAAGGATGTTCCCTGATAGCACCGGTGCACAGAACATGAGATTGCGGAAAGATAAAATTTCCTATAGTGTTGTATTCGGTTTATCAAATTATTTTAAAGACCTGTTACTGACATCATTAAATTCAAATTCTAACTATGTAATTGGCTTTGATGAAAGTTTAAACAAAATATCACAAAGAGCCCAAATGGATTTGAGTGTTAGGTATTGAGATGCAGAGACGGATGAAGTGAAAGCTCGATATTTTGGTTCTGTGTTCCTTACAGACACAAAAGCAAAAGAGTTACTCAATTCGTTCTTAAAAGGTGTTCAAAGTCTGGATTTATCCAAGATCCTTCAGATATCAATGGATGGGCCCAATGTAAACTGGGCTTTCTATAGACATCTAAAAGAGGAAAAGTCAGGGAAAACTCAGGGAATTTCTTCAAGCTATTTTACTAGACACCCTGTTATTTACATTCCCTCCCGGATATTAACATCTAGCGAGGGAAGTGTAGTAGTGTAAGCATAAAATTTTTAATAGTCGAGTAGGTTTCCCAGTTAAGAACGTTAATCTATCCTGCTACATGTCGAGCGTAATCAGGGGTGTAGCCAGGACGATGGTTTAGAAGGGGGCACGACCAGGTGGTTCAGGGGGACCAATCCTCCTTGAGAAAATTTTGAAAATCTCTAGAAATCTTACTTTATGCTATTTTGGCACTTAAAATGACACAATTATTAAGTCACCGAGAAACTGTTTTCCTAAAAATCTAACACTGTTTTATAGGTTAATATTTTTTGCAAAAATTATTTCGTTTTGGGGGGATATGGTCACCCTTGGCTATGCCTCTGAGCGTAATATATTGTAGTTCATTTGGACATTTCTAAATTAATTACAATGAATTAACTAAATTTAATAAAAAGGAGGGCAGTTTAATATATTTACTAATTTACAGGTAGTTGAAGAAATTATTTGCAGAACTATTTTGAAAGGTGAAGTGATAAGAAAATGTTTACAAGGTGATAGTAAGCTGGAGCAAGGACATAGAAAATATCTTGAACCAAATTAAGCAATTATTTTTTTAAAAAGTGGTAGTCATGTGACTACGTGATAGAAGTGAAAATTTGAATAAAAAGTGTAGCCTGTAGGAGTATATTAAATTTACTGATTAAAAACATTAAATTAATGAATTCAGTAAAACTTAATTCTAATATGTTTGATACACCTAAAAAAATTTTTTTTTTTTTAAATTGGAATAAAAATTTATTGTCCATTATCCTTGCATTACATTTGCGTTGTTGAATTTTTTGTATAAATATATAGTGCCCATTGTTTCTGCATTACATTCATGTTGTTCAATTTGTTATATAAAAATATATTCCCCGCTATCCCTGCATTACATTCATGCTGTTGAATTTGCTATATACAAATATATTGCCTGGTATCCCTGCATTACATTCATGCTGTTGAATTTATTATATAAAAAAATTAAATAATTTAAATAACATTTACTGAAATTTAAATTAATATTCTTGTTAAATGATAATTAATATTTAATAAGAACTTTTTAATTTAATAATCTAATATAAATTGATCTACTTGTTCTAACATAAGCTATGAATAATGAAAACAGCAGTTGTATGGCTTCATATTTAGTCACTAATTGTTTAGAATAATTTATTTTGGGTTTAAATAATACCTCCAAACTACAAACATTCTTTTTTTATATTTTTTCATAATAAAATATTTTTTGTTAGAGATTTGTGGGGTATTATTTATTTATTCATATGCTATTGCTAAATTTAATGCTTATATGAACCTATATACATCTAAATCTTGCCCAAAAATTGATAATATGTACTAAGAGGGTTTTTATATGTATTTGGTGTCAGAGGTACTTGAAGAAGTAGTTATTTCAAAAATTACTTCTGATCTGCTACATACCAGAACATGTCTTATTTTTGTCAATAGCTTAAATAAAAGAGTATTTCACCCTATAATATTTTGAAGAGAAATGAGTTGATTATGAAAAATGCTCTGCATGAACTAAAACATACTGTACAAGTAACTTTAAGTTTAATAAAACTAATATTTTAATTATTACTTAGGTGGACGAAGATTTTCAGAAGGAACATCAGCAGATCGAGAAATTCAGCGAACACTAATGGAACTGCTTAATCAGATGGACGGTTTTGATTCATTAGGACAAGTAAGAGACTCATTTGATATTTATGTTCATCTCAGTAATAATAAATTTTTCAAAAGGGTTGTTTCTGTTATTTTTTAGAAAGTAAACATGTGTATAGATATGTGCTTATTTAGATTTTGTATATTGTGTAGTTACTAGATCTCTTCTACCTCCAAGAGGCTTTGTAATTTTATTTTGTAAACTGATGATATTAAGGTCATTAATATGATAGTAAATAAGGTCAAATATATTAAACCAGCAACAGGATTTAGGGAAGAAAGGAGTCTATTCCAATTGAAGCGACTTCCGATAAGGTGGTGTGGAGTGTTCGTATTTTTTATAATAGTACAATAATTAAAACATCCATTAAATTATATGGTTTAGGTTGTTTATTGAACAATTGATTAACGTATTGAGTAAAAAATACAACTAATATGTAATATATAACTGCATCACAAGAGATAAGATCTTCCACATGAGCCCTTGGCAACCAACGATGAAAAATAAATATTTCGAGTTTAACCAAAAAAGCAATAACAAACCCCAAATAAATATTTAAAAATTAATAAATTCATATATCTCCCATTCAAAATCACAATTATAAAAAATAGATAATAATAATAAAGGCAACTAAATTATTACTGTATAAGAAATTTAATAATACAATAAGAATTTACAAGTAGTTAATTACAATTGTTCCATTTCTAAGTCTAGTAAGCTGAAATATAAAATATTTTACTGTAACTATAGTTGTTAGTAACCGTGGTAGGAAAATAGAATTTATCTTTTAAATACTGCTATTATTTATGTGTAAAAGCATTCAGGGAGGGAGGTCTGGTCCCCTGGTATTCCCCTTTGGCTCTGTCCTTGCCAGTAACCATAAACCGTGTGGTCATCACAGCACATTTTTCTTATATATATGTATTATCGTGACGATCATATTTCATATATATATATATATATATGACAACTTATATTTATTTTATTTCATTCTCTCATATTTCTTTTTGTTTTCTCTTCGATTGACAAAGACCACTGTGTGGTTGAAATATATCATTGTTTAAGTGCTTTTATGTGTTTCTATTTCAAGACTACAGTGTGGACTCTTACCAAGGTAAGTCTGTCAGTCTCCTAGTCCAAAAAATCTATATATATATATATATATATATATATATATATATATTTAGGTTAGTTCTAGTAGAGCTTAAAGCTTATTTAGGAATTTTTGGACTTGATAGGAGACTGACAGACTTACCTCAAGGCAATAGTCCAAAACTGCAATCTCTTGGAAATAAGCACACATAAAACACTTAATAAACTTTTATTTGAAATATTTCGATCAACATGATCTTCTTCAGTCAAGAAAGAGAAAAACAAAACAAAAGATTAAAGTGAACCACAGATGTGTATAAACATCCAAATGTCACAGATTTATAGTTTATGATATAGTGCTATATGTGATATGTGTAGAAATTGTTATATGTGAATCGTGTAAAGATTGGTTACTTGAAACTAGATATTAAAAGTCTGTCAGAAGGAAGGTAATGGAGCTGTTAAAAATGGTAGAAGTTAGGGGGAAGTTAAAAGGAGTTTTATCTGATGTTGAGGTTAGGAGGCTCTCTAGATTTGGTATACCACTGGTATGATAACTCCCATCTTCTTAATTCTGAAGAGTTGCAATCAGGGGGGAGGGCTTTAATTATTTTGGTGGTATAGCAATCATTGAAAGAGATGATGTTGTGACTAGCAGCATGTTGAGCGGTTGGCCTGTCTATGTTCATGGTTCCAACGTCATGTCTGTGGCCATTCATTCTGATGCTCAGACTATCCGTGGTAAGGCCTATGTACTGTGCCGGGCAAAATTTACATTGTAACTGGTATATTACATTACTGGATGTACAAGTATGATGACCCTGAATCTTGAAGTCCACATTGGTTGCTAGGCTATGGAAACTATTTGTTGGGATGTGTATTGGACATGTCTTGCATCTTGGTCTATTGCACGGAAAGGAGCCGTGAGGAAGTTTGGGCGGTTTTTCAGTACTTGGATCTGGTAATTTTGGATGTACTAAAATACTTTTTAAATTGAACGGTTGTCTGAACCAAATATGTGGTGGATTTGAGAAAAGATCTTTGGTGTGGGCGGAAGCTTGAAGAATCTTGAAGCCATCCTTTAATATTTTGTTAAGCTTCGTTAGGCCTGGATGGTAATCTGTAACTAAAGACAGTTTGTCCTCCATAGGTGGTCTGGGTACATCAGATGACTGAGCCAAGCGGATTTGATCCTCAACGAGTTGTTTAGGGTATCCTCTTTTTTGGAAAGCTAGTAAGGTCTTTCTATTAAAGTCTTCCAATGCTATATCGTTGGAACAAATTCTCTTGCCCCTGACTGCCTGACTGTATGGTATGGACCTTTTTATATTCATGGGGTGGTTGCTATTGAAATGTAGGTATTGTAGGTGGTTCGTCGGTTTGATGTGGACACCTGTATAGGCCCCGTCGTACGCAAACCTGTACATGGGTAATATCGAAACAGATTTCCTAAAAACTCATACACACCAACCATTGTGTTGGTACAGATATATAGACGATATATTCGTTATTTGGACACAGGGAATCTCAACACTGGAAAGATTTTTGAAGGGCTTATCACTATGCTCCACACTTCAATTCACCTGGGAGAAGTCTGCAGCAACAATCACCTTCTTGGATGTAGATGTAACAATCAGAGATGGGAATATCTATACAGGTGTCCACATCAAACCGACGAACCACCTACAATACCTACATTTCAATAGCAACCACCTCATGAATATAAAAAGGTCCATACCATACAGTCAGGCAGTCAGGGGCAAGAGAATTTGTTCCAACGATATAGCATTGGAAGACTTTAATAGAAAGACCTTACTAGCTTTCCAAAAAAGAGGATACCCTAAACAACTCGTTGAGGATCAAATCCGCTTGGCTCAGTCATCTGATGTACCCAGACCACCTATGGAGGACAAACTGTCTTTAGTTACAGATTACCATCCAGGCCTAACGAAGCTTAACAAAATATTAAAGGATGGCTTCAAGATTCTTCAAGCTTCCGCCCACACCAAAGATCTTTTCTCAAATCCACCACATATTTGGTTCAGACAACCGTTCAATTTAAAAAGTATTTTAGTACATCCAAAATTACCAGATCCAAGTACTGAAAAACCGCCCAAACTTCCTCACGGCTCCTTTCCGTGCAATAGACCAAGATGCAAGACATGTCCAATACACATCCCAACAAATAGTTTCCATAGCCTAGCAACCAATGTGGACTTCAAGATTCAGGGTCATCATACTTGTACATCCAGTAATGTAATATACCAGTTACAATGTAAATTTTGCCCGGCACAGTACATAGGCCTTACCACGGATAGTCTGAGCATCAGAATGAATGGCCACAGACATGACGTTGGAACCATGAACATAGACAGGCCAACCGCTCAACATGCTGCTAGTCACAACATCATCTCTTTCAATGATTGCTATACCACCAAAATAATTAAAGCCCTCCCCCCTGATTGCAACTCTTCAGAATTAAGAAGATGGGAGTTATCATACCAGTGGTATACCAAATCTAGAGAGCCTCCTAACCTCAACATCAGATAAAACTCCTTTTAACTTCCCCCTAACTTCTACCATTTTTAACAGCTCCATTACCTTCCTTCTGACAGACTTTTAATATCTAGTTTCAAGTAACCAATCTTTACACGATTCACATATAACAATTTCTACACATATCACATATAGCACTATATCATAAACTATAAATCTGTGAATCTGTGACATTTGGATGTTTATACACATCTGTGGTTCACTTCAATCTTTTGTTTTGTTTTTCTCTTTCTTGACTGAAGAAGATCATGTTGATCGAAATATTTCAAATAAAAGTTTATTAAGTGTTTTATATGTGCTTATTTCCAAGAGATTGCAGTTTTGGACTATTGCCTTGAGGTAAGTCTGTCAGTCTCCTATCAAGTCCAAAAATTCATATATATATATATATATATATATATATATATATATATATATATATATATATATATATATATAGATTTTTTGGACTAGGAGACTGACAGACTTACCTTGGTAAGAGTCCACACTGTAGTCTTGAAATAGAAACACATAAAAGCACTTAAACAATGATATATTTCAACCACACAGTGGTATTTGTCAATCGAAGAGAAAACACAAAAAGAAATATGAGAGAATGAAATAAAATAAATATAAGTTGTAATCACAGATTGTGTAGAGTAGAAATCAGATGACACAGATGCACAGATTAAAGATATATATATATATATTGTTTCCATGAGCATATGAGTGATTATAGTTTATATAAGTCAATCGAAAACGTTCTGTCTCAGTAAGTTTTAACAAATTTACTAAATTCAAAGTTCGGATAGTCATAAATTATTGTTTAAGTGATTAATAAGATTCAGCTGAACGTAATGAACTATAAAATTCAAGAACAATTTTTAGTTCATTCTGTTTCACTGCTTTACGTATGCTGTTATTAATAAATAAACTTATTTTAAAAAGATAAAAATAAATCTGTTTCATTCTACTAGTTGCCATGCTGTTCACATTTGGTACTCTACAGACTAAATATAAAACATACATCTTATTAAACACAAAATGAAGTTAATTCCCAATAAAATTAGTTACAGTCAAGCGTGAATGTATATTTAGGTTCCAGATAAAGACATTTTAGTATTACGCCAAGGTACTGTTACAGTTGCAAACAGACTGGTTTGGAGAGCTAAGTTAATATAAAGCTGTTGTTGTACCTAGTGTCTTTTACCACTAATCCATTGCGTATTAAATGATTCGTGTTGTGAAACACCCTCAGGGTGCAAATTAATTTCTAACTCACTCAGAGGTCACGGCAACTGAACTATGATGATTAGTTCAGAAAGTTTTATCCAACTGTTTTATTAATGAATAAAAACAGTTGAAATTAGAAACTTAGCAGATATATGCCTGTTTCTGCTCTGGTTGAAAATAGAACAAGTAAGTGACCCAACATATTTCCATTTACCATTATTGTTCTTGCAAAGAGGTATAATGCATAGACATTCCTTTTTGGAAGTCTGATAAATTGACCATGTCAGATCTTTGACCATGTTATAATATAAAATATACTGTCAGTGAATGTATTTACTTAGGAAAAACACAATATATGGATCATAAAGAAGAAATTAAGAAATGTCATCTATTTTAAAACAGAATTAAAATACAACACTACTTTTAAGAAAAATATCTAAAATGGAAACCTTTACATAATGGAACAGATGCAGAAAACAAAAGCGAATAAAAGAATATTACAAAGTTAATAAAAATTGAAGTACAAAACGACAGAAAACATTTAATGCTATAATAAGTTTTATTGTAGTTGAAATTTTATATTTGATATACTGAAAAAATTGGATCAATTCGTCGTATACATTTTTTAAACTTGTATGTAGCTACTCTATTCTAGTTTCTCTAATTCTACTGAAACTATAGCTAATATAAACACTCTTGATATCTGCAGTTAGAAAATAACATAATATAATTGTTTTTAAAATGGTTTAAACATTTTTAATCTGCAGGTGAAAATGATAATGGCGACAAACAGGCCTGACACTTTGGATCCTGCACTTCTTCGTCCAGGCCGTCTTGACCGTAAGATTGAAATTCCTTTACCCAATGAGCAAGCTAGATTGGAGATTCTTAAGATTCATGCTGGCCCAATTGCTAAACATGGAGATATTGGTAAATATTGCTTCAAGTTGTGTGTATTTTAGTATATGTATTAGTATATATTATTTATCAGGATGTATAAGGTTGTCAGGTTAAATAATGGTACCAGATGATAGTGATTTACTAATTCAAATGGTTTCCATTTAAATTTCCATATATACAAAGAAGTACTGAGTCTATGAGAATTTTTTTAAAGTTTATTAAATAACTTCTTCCTCAGATACAGTGATTTTGTCATTGATATTAACCTCAACTTGTTCATTTAGGAACTTATCAAAGATATTTTATATGTAATTTACAATCCTGTCAATTCCTTTTATTTGAAAACTGTCTCAAACTTATAATTGAATATTTGTTTATGGGAGTTTGAAATTAATAACAATTTTGTAAGAGAATTAATAAATTTGAAATAATTTTTATAGCCTATAAATAATTTTGTAACCCTCAAACCCTTTTTTTACTCTAGTTCATCTTTATCGCATATTCACTTACCAGATATGACAGGGAGTGCTAATGTCTGCTAACATGATAACCTGTTCTTTTGGTCTAAAGATAATGAACTGTTCATCTTATTGTAATGTATTTAGTGCTATTTAATTTGACCAAATATTGTACCTTGAACTTAGTCATTTCAACACTATAATGAAAATGTAAACTAATTTTAGAAATTACGTAATTTTATAACAATAGTTATTGAAATTCATATGAAAGAATTTAGTATGATATGTCCTTATTAGGATATCTTTCTAGTCAACAGCATGAAGATAATAAATTGCATTTGCCAATCTTTGTAGTCAGTTGTAATAGAAAAGATATATTACACAAAATACAGAAAATATAATTTAAGATGCTTCTATCATTGTCACAACCCAGGTTAGTTTTTTAAAAATTATTTGTAAAAGGATAAATAAATGAATATTAGTTTTCATAAAAATTAGTAATGTTAAGTGGTTGAATATGCTACCTTTTCTAGAGGGGAGGGATTACAGAAGTGGTGAAATTTAAACTTCTATTGCATTGTGATAAGATACTGTAATAACATAAACATATAAATTCACTTTACTTCTAATTTTCAGACTATGAAGCTGTTGTTAAACTTTCTGATAGTTTTAATGGTGCAGATTTGAGGAATGTCTGTACTGAAGCTGGTTTATTTGCTATAAGAGCCGAAAGGGAATATGTTATTCAAGAAGACTTCATGAAAGCTGTGCGAAAAGTTGCAGATAATAAAAAGTTGGAATCAAAACTTGATTATAAACCAGTTTAATATTGCATTTGTAAAAATTTGTATTTATATTTAAACTTATTTCATACAATATTAAAGATTTGATTTTTAAAATGATTTTTATTAAAATAATTCAACTAAACTGTAATTAAAACCTTAATAAAGTGAAATTATATCAAGAGAATATGTGTTTTCTTGCCAACACCACTGGACTCATTTCATTATTATCATTGATGTACTAACTGCTAAAGATGAATTTCTTAGTATTATTGAAATTGTATAAAGATAACTATTAAATTGGGTAATTTAAACAAATTTGCCATGATTAATACGCCCATTACAGTAAATACAGAGACTAGACAAATTCACGTGGTGAAGTATATATCTATGTAACTGTATGAAGCAACTGTGGCGTAATGTTTATTTTTAAATAAATAAAACCTCTAAACCACAAATAACATTTATTTAAACCTTATGTACATTTCGATTGCCCAGCAATCATCTTCAGAGGTATTTAAAAAATACAACTAACTCTCTGGTTAGTTGTATTTTTTAAATACCTCTGAAGATGATTGCTGGGCAATCGAAATGTACATAAGGTTTAAATAAATGTTATTTGTGGTTTAGAGGTTTTATTTATTTAAAAATATATATCTATGTGTAGTATTTTATTAATTAGTCAAAATAAAGTTTTTCAATTGTTTGAAGATATGAACTGCTGAATTATGACAAATAAAATAATAAATATTATTAGAGCTGTTCTTGAATTTGATTAATTAAGTTAGAAAAAAAGAAAATATTGTTAATTGTAATCCGAAGTGTAGAAGTACAACTAAATATTACAATGTATGATTTCCGGATTCGAAATCATCAGGGAACTTTTGCCATCATGAAACATGCTTGGTCTAAGCCCTACATAGTGGGGAAAACCAGTATGGTGTGCACCATGGGGAAAAGAAACACATGTATTTGTAAATTGTGTTCTAATAAACAACATTAAAACTATAAAAAATTAATTAAAAACTGTATATAGAATTAAATAATAATTCAAGTGATTGTATTAGATTATTTAATATTTTTTCAATAAAAATTCCAAATTTATTTGTATGAAAACCGTTTAGGAAAAATGTTAACATATGGAATACAGTCATATGTGCCAAATTAAAACCATTGTAATTACAAAAACAGACAGCTCTCTGGGACAGACAGTTTTTCAATTACCAGCTGAAGACACTTCATAATGTTCCTAAAACAGACGTTTTTCAAAAACTTTATAAATTGAAAGCAAAAAGTAATCAAATTAAACTTTTTATACAAACAACAAATATGATACATTTTGGAAATATCCCACCACATTTTATTGGTTATGAAATTATTATAGAAAATCTACTACTAATAAAAATAGGGCAGTATAACGTTCATGTAGAAAGAGCCATTTATGTGGAGTAGTCCTTTCTGTAATTATAAAGAGGGTAATACCCCTGATGCCGTAAGGACAGCACACTGCTTTTAAGCAGAATATTATGTCCTTATCTTTATATGTATTTCCTTCGTAATTAATTCTTTGTAATACATCAGATGATAGCCTGCATTTAAGAGCATTAAACCATTAGAACACCTGTACCATTGCAATTGACAACATTTGCTTTCAAATATCATTAATTTTATATAAAAAACCTTTTCTGAAGTGATAACCTATACTAAAATAGAATTAATACAGAATTTTTAGTCATATAAATTGGAACATCCGTATATATAATTTTGTAAGCCAAAATTTAAAAGAAAAATTGTGGGAGCTTCGAAGATCGTAGAGCTGGGAGATGTCTCAAATTAAAGGTATTGACACGAAGGAGCGGGGGGAAATATTGATTTTTCTAAATTTACAAAATTTATAGGGTTTTGATGAACTTACAATTACCAAAAATCTACATATTGAAAATAGATTTGGTCAAAAGAATCAAATTTAAAATGCATTTACAAAAAATATAGTTTATAAGAAAATTTTGTAATGAAAAACTTGAATTATATTAAATTTAATTTGTATTTTAAAAATAAAATTACGATACAAAAGTTTAAAATTTGTTTCAATAAGAATAGGAGCGTTTGCCCCTAGTTAGTAAATATAAAAAGGTATTTCAGAAAAACACAGCACTGCTCCTTCACATTTACATTTTATTTAGTTTGTCTATAGATAAGAAGTTATCTACTACATCATGCAACTGTGGTGTAATTTTAAATTTAAATCAATAAAATCTATTGACCACTAATCAAACTTTTTATTTATACCCTAGTGTACATTACAATTGAAAAGCAATTATCTTCAGATAAAATTATTCCAAAAATAACTTCCTCTGAAGATGATTATTTTACAATTGAAATATAAATAAAAGGTTTTATTTGTAGTTGAGAAGTTTTATTTATAGCTAGATAATTAAATGCCACATATAAATTTATGGTAACTACTTACTAGGGACCCATTTAGACATATGTATAAAATCATTCCTAAACATGTCCTGAAGTTACATTGATATTTTTTTTTATTGATATGGAAGGTTACTGACATATTTTAGTTGGGACTACTTTTTTGGGCGCTCAGTAGCAATGGCACAATGTACTACATCCAGACATGAGAGGAGTGATAAATGTTCAATGCAATTGCATTGTTTGCAGTATTTTATATATTACTATATACATATAAAAGTTCCAGTTAGGATAGATTTGGTTGTAATTTTATACAACAATACCTAATTAGAGGTCTACTTTTGCCATATGGCGTCACGTCTCTATTCTTACTTTACATGTGTCGATTTGTTTGATTGCATGTATAAAATTACAACCAAATCTATCCTTACTTGATACTTCTCAGGTATATAAAAGTAACCTTCCAAGTGGTTATATATACACATGTCCTAAATAAGTCCCTAAAGTAACTAATTACAAAATTTATCGTATGTTAACAAATTAAATAGTAATAAAGTTACAAACTTAATTTTAAAAAACTCATTTTCCAATTTTAGTTTTCAGGAAAAATATCTTATTGCTGATAAGCATCTTATTACTTAAAGCCATTATTGCAACAGTTTAGTTTTTTTATTTAATGGCTCAGATAATCTTGCTTGTTTCTTTTCTAAATACATTTGAACATTATCAAATCTCCGTTTATATAGTGTTGCAACAATGTTTGATACATTTATATTTTTAAAACTTTTTAATGTTTGAAATGTTCTAATTGTATTATCTATGTTTTTACTATCAGTATTAACAAATTGGTTTATTTCTGTGTTCCAACTTCTTGCTTGAAGGTCTATTTTTTCATAAGTTGATAATATCCATAACACTTTTTTCTGATTTAGCTTGACGGAACATGGCGTAATTTCTAAATGTATAATGTGAACAAACTCCAACAACAATATTTGATTTTCTTGTTTTACAAAATATATTAAACAACCACAAAAACCATTAAGTGTTGCACAAACTATTGATGATGACTGGTCATTAATGGCAGCAGTCAGCCCTGTTACAGCTAAAACTTCTGTATTGTTTTCAATTTCTTTATAACATTCAACTTTTGCAATTTGGTTACCTAAAAGATAATCCCATAATCTTACTGAACCATCCCCAGAAGCAGATATTAATACATTATTATCATGAGGAAGAAAACAAATGGAAGAAATAAATTCCTCATGACCCAAACAATATGACTTGATATGATAGGCATTAGGAAAACAAGACACACGTATTTTCTCATCTCTGTCACAAGTTATAATATATTGTTCATTTGACGAAACAAGAACATCCAAAAGCATAGACATATGACCCACTATAAGTTTTCCTGGAGCATGGGAATCAAATGTTGAAAACTGATACACATCTCCAGATTTGTCTGCAACAATTATGTAATTTCCACTTTGTGTGAATTTAACTTGGCTTGCACCTTTAATTAATTGCCTATTACTTATCAACTTGAAATTACTAATATCCCAAAAGCTCAAGTATTTACTTGATGAACAAAACACTAGTCTTTTTCCACAAAAAGATATGTCACAACAAACTAAACATAAATTGCCACTTTTAACTACTGACTGTTCCCCTAAAGTAATATTTTCTTCCTTTTTTACATGCAGTACTTCCTCACACAATGGCGCATCTAAGCATTTGGCTTCTCCAGACTCAAAAATTATACAAGTCTTATTACTATGTGTTACAGCTAAACAATTGGAATGCACTGCCAAAGAGACCATTTTGTCATAGTCAAACTCACTTTTTGTACTCTAATCCACAGTAAATTATGCACTATGACTATAAAATATTTCATAAATATGAGAAGCCTAGTTTTTTATGTTTTACTTATAATATAAAGATCACTAATACCATTGTATTTATGACAATTACATTACTGAGATAAAAGAGATTTCTTGTTATCAATATTCATGAAAATAATTAGTTTATATACGTAACTTTACAAAAAAAAACAACACGTGTTTAGTTTGTTATTCAAACTTTTAGGTTAGGTTTTACTTGATCAAGGGTAAGGTCAAAGCAAATTATGTCTAGTTTTACACTGTTCCTGTTATTTTTCCTAGTTAAAAAGTGCTTCCCAAACAGTTAATGCAATAGAAAACTGCCCAATTATTCCTAGTTTCCACAACAAAAATTGTTCACGGAATGAGATTACAAAGATTAGACCAGCTCCCATAAACAACTAGACAAACTAAATAACTAAATGTAATCAAAGTAAGGTCGAGTCATCAAAGCCTTTGATTCAAGGGTGATATACCAGAGATTTAAAGTTGATTTTTTATAATTTGTAATTTTTTGGGAGTCAACAGTATAATTAATTACATTTCGAGGCATTTTGCGAGTTATTACGTTCAAAAAATAAAGCCGAAAAGTTAAATTAGTATCGGATTACGATTAGTGTGGATGAGGGGAATTTCTATTTTCCAAAGTTTAATTTTTGGAGCGTAAGTAAAAGTTTTCATAATTTTTGTATTCCTGATAACGGTCTGCCTCACCCGGTATAATATTTATAGCGAAAATCGATTACGTGGGAACCAGAATTAAATTCTTAATTTCGGAAGTTTTTTTCATTAAACAATTTTGTATCGATTGGTTTAGCTTTAATTCCTACAAGAATAGTAAACGTAAATGCTACTGAAATTGGCAACAGATATATTAATAAAGCGTTACGCGCCTATAAATCCTGGTGTTATTTTTATAAAAGTTGTTGAAAGTAAATTAAATTTAAGTTGAGTAAGAACAAGTTCCATCTATCATACTTTATACTCAGTATATAGAGGACACATGAAGGGAGGGTTACTTCTACCGCACAGCGACGAAGGATTTCCACTTTCGAGATTGTTCGAGAACATTGGGCGTGAAAGGGTTGGTGGGGCAACGGTACCCAATCAGAAACTAAGGTTTGAGATAAGTCGACGTAAAACAGTTAGGGGAGGGCAACGGTAGCAAATCAAAACTTAGGTAAAGTTGGTGGCCCATCAAGAATTTTTGGAAGGGTTTTTAAGCAACGGTAGCCAAACGATAACGGCCCTTCGAGATATTTCTTTAGGAAACTGTATCTAATCAGACATTAGGGAACGTTGGAGGACTTTCAAGAAATTTCTCCAGGGTTTTATAAACACGCCAGCTACAGACGCCAGTCCAGTTTCTAAATTCGAATCGAAAAGTAAGTGATAAGGTTTTAAAACAAAACCTCGACCCAATGTTCTATATGTTATATTTTTTTACTTTTCGTTATCCTTAAGACGTCACCCCCCAAAAAAGTAACTTTTTAAGGCAAAATAATGCACAAAATCTTCTGAACATCTGGGAATATTACCAACCTGAAATCTCTGGCATTACATCCGGACGTGTTATCGCTGCCACCCGGCTCTAATCCACTCACTCTCAACAAATCGAACAATAACAAACCGCTTCCAACATTCACGATTGTGCTACTCAATTAACTTTCGTTAAAGACAAAAAAATATCTTCGCCTGCTATCTCTGACATTGCCACCTGTTTTAAAAATTCAGCATCTTTTGCTGAGGGAGGAGAACGGCAAATTAGGTAAATGAAGCGGTTTTATATTTTTTTTGTAAAACTCCCAACCTTTCTATACAGTTGAAAATTATTGTTTTATTAATCTTTTAAAAGTACCGTGGCTCTATTATATAAAGTACCGTCTCGGTACTATAAATCCACCCTAAAGCACCTACCCTCCGCGCTCTTCACAAACCCAATGTCTTCATCCGAGCCATCATCAACTACCAGAATGCTCCTGCACATAAATTAGCAAAATATATGGACAAAATAATCAGACAATCCATAAACTTAAACACAGAAACGCACATAAAAAACAGAACAAACCTCATAAATAAAATAAAAAACATAAACATACCACACAATTCAACACTACTATCACTCGACATAACAAATATGTACACCAACATACCCATACCCGAAACGCTTAACATTCTAGAAACCCAATTAATACAGAACAACATACCTAAAACCCTTATGGATCTTCAAACCCTTCAAATGGAGAAACTGGAGCAGGATTTTTTTCAAAATTATTTCAGGGCTCGGTAGCTGTGGGCCTCTGTTGCAGCAATTTTGATGGTGAGGTTGTGGCCATAAGAGAAGCAGCATCATGCGTCATGCAACTTTCGCCACGGCAGGTTGTATTCCTGATTGATTCACATTCAGCGATTTTGGCAGTTTCCTCTAACACACCAACTGACTGCACCTTGACAGTGTCGTGCAGAGAAAAAATTCAACTATGCCAAGAGGCAGGCTTCAGAATTGCGCTCCAGTGGATTTCCAGCCACGTTGGCACAACAGGGAACGAAAAAGCTGACAACCTCGCCAAGAGTGAGTGCCGCCTACCACAGCCACAAATCAAAATATCACTGGGCTCTGCTTACACCAGGATTCACGCAGAAGCTAAGACGTACTTGGAAACATCACAAGAAAACCTGGCTGTTGGAAAGAGATGGCAAGAACTTTGCACCAACCCCATTCCAAAAAACCTGCCTCGACCTATCAGTGTTGCGCTGTTCCGTCTAACCACGGGACACGACTACCTTCAGGCGCACCTTCATCGCATTGGGCTGGCGGACACGGATCGGTGCCCCTTGTGCCAAACAGGAAAGATGAATGGAGACCACCTTCCTGCATGCCCACAGCTCGAAGCATACAATAGCGACCCAAAAACCAGACTCTCCAAGCTCTACTGGTCTGCACGATGCCAAATGGTCGAGTTACCAAGGGCAGGCGTTGGATAAAGTAAAGTAAGTATACCTAAAACCCACGTTAATGAAATCATAAATATCCTCCAAATCATCACCAAACAAAACTACTTCACCCACACTCAAAAACTTCTACTCACAACCAGATGGCCTACCCACGGGAAGTCCTATCAGTAGTGCCCTAAGCGAAGTTTTTCTACAACACATAGAAAACACCAAGATACTCACAAACAATACACACGCACACAAAATTATTTACTGGCACAGATACGTCGATGATATCATAACACTATACAGAGGGGACTCCCGTCAATGCGAAAAACTCCTCACCTACACTAATAAAATACACCCAAAACTCCAATTAACTTCAGAAATTGAAACCAACCGATCCCTAAAGTCCCTCGACCTAACCATAACAAAAAGCCACACACAAAAACACAGCTTCAACATTTACAGGAAATTCATAACGACAGACACACTTGTTCATAACACCTCAAACCACCCTATCCAACACAAACACGCTGCCTTCAGATCCATGCTCCATAGACTTAAAGAAGTCCCAATGACCACAGAAAACATAAACAAAGAACTAGACACAATTAAATATTTAGCATACACAAATGGGTACAACACCACAATAATAGACAAACTATGGTACAAAATACAAAAAAACACTAAAATTAACACTACAGACGAAATAGCATATAAAACTAATAAGTTACAATACAAATGAACTGCGACGAATGTAACAAATTCTACATTGGACAAACAGGTCACAGCTTTCAACAAAGAGTCGAGGAACACAAACAGAACACGAACTCAACATTTTACAATCACTTAAAAGAAACATGACACAAATACACAGACATTTACCATAACCTAGAAATTCTACACATCAACAACAAAGGACCACATCTCAACACACTAGAACAATATGAAATTTACAGACACACAAAAACACAAAGTACAAACATATTAAAAGAACAAACACAATACAAATCACATATACTCTTTGATACTATCGAACACCTACCTTTAAAACCGTCACCGCTTGACCCAACATCTCCAAGCAGAAGACACTGATGAAGATCGGCACATAGCGATCGAAAATGTTCTGTCTCAGTAAGTTTTAACAAATTTATAAAGTTCGGATAGTCATAAACTATTGTTTAAGTGATTAAAAATATCCAGTCATACACTCTTCCAAACCGAATTAAAATAAGTTAATTCATTGACACTAAGATGCGATACATGGACAGAGTCACATCAGACCAAGAGTTCTGGTCAGTCCACTTCATCCTTCGAAACCGACATGATCTTTCTTCTCTTTTCCTTGGATAGAGATGTCAGAAAGGCACACAACCGACTACATTTCAAACGTTTTGGAGGAAACATGTAGGAAGTTTGAAATCTATAACGTTTCAGTTACAGCGATTATAACTAATAGCGGAGCTAACATCGCTAAGAGACTAAAGGAAACCTTTACGAGCTAGAAACACATTTGCTGAGTCTGGTTAGTGCAGACACAATAAATTCAGTTTCAGAACTAGAGGACATTTTTACAAAAGGTTAGAGAATTAACATCATGGTTTAATCACAGCGTGGTTGGCAGCGAAGTTAAGAAAGGCAACTGGAGGGCTGAGAAACATAAGTTAATTTCAGATGTTCCTACGAGATGGAATAGTAAATATTACATGACTCAGCTCTTCTTATAGCGTAGACCTCAAGTAAACGCGATATTTAGTGAAAATTCGACGGGTCCTTACATGGTATAAGCACGACAAGTTGAAGACCTAAAGCAAATCTAGATGTTTTCATGTAAATTTCCTTATGATTTTAAAAGTTCACTAAAGTTTATTTGTATAGCGCTATGTACTTAACTTATAAATTATCGAAGTTCCGCTGGTTGTTCACGTAGGATTCAGTTCTCTTTAAATTTTATATTTAACACACTTAAATTCCTTTTAGTTGCTTCAAATTATATTAATACTGTATTATAGATTTAAATTCACTTATCCTTGTTTTAATTTGGCCAAGTTTCTTCACAAATCTGTATAATTTTGACGAAATTCTTCAAATGGAAATTTGACTTCTCAGAAAAAGTCTGCTGCTTTGGCTACCCCACGCTAGACTGACGCGTCGTTCTACTTTTAAAATATTTAAAACATGGCGGCCTTTCCACCTCTAAAACTCATCTTGCATGTAATTAAGTTCGATTTTTCCCCACTAGAATCGACTGCAACACTGACCTATTTCCTTGGCTTTTAAATATAATGCACCAACGAAATTCTTAATTTGGTTAACATACTGTTTCAAGTTTCCTATCCTTAACAAACCTTCCAGTGTTTATTAAATAAACAAATTACTATTATTTGTGTGTGCAGTGTTACTTTATTTATGTGTGTCTTTGCGTTTTACTTTTGTAATAATTCCGAAATGTGTGTGTTTTGAGCTGAATTTATACAACATAACCTATAACCTCATTGTTTACAATCGCGTTTCAACCTTCTATCTCTCAAGCAATTACTTATGCCCTATGTTACTAAAGTTTACAATTTTGTTTAAATATAATTATTATTAGATTATCTTGTTTTAATTTTATTTGTTAGGTTATTTGATACAACAAATTTCCTAATGCATTTTACAGTTCAAATATCTTGTTTATATGTTACAACCTTTTCTAGGCTTTTACCTAAAATTAGTTTCAATTTTAATCTAGCCAATTTCTTATTTAATTTCTCCGATTTCATATTTTGTGTGAGTTAAATCTATTCTTCCAATTCTTAAACAACATTATATAGCCCATTCTATAAATGTTACAATGTCCCCTAATTTAATTTAAATAAAAAAATATTCTTAAAATCTACATTAATACAATCTTTAACATTTTACAAGCTTGATTAAACATACATTTTTTTCATAATTGGTTATTTTTTTGTTTGGATTTACTTA
Source organism: Prosapia bicincta (assembly GCA_036971475.1). Taxonomy (NCBI): domain Eukaryota; kingdom Metazoa; phylum Arthropoda; class Insecta; order Hemiptera; family Cercopidae; genus Prosapia; species Prosapia bicincta. The sequence continues at coordinate 109,075,378 of JBAIZL010000002.1, read as the reverse complement.
CATATTTGTATTTTATTATATATAGTGCCTTTCTTACTTGCTATTTTCAAAATGTTACAATATATATATATATATATATATATATATATATATATATAATGTATGTGTGTGTGTGTGTGTGTGTGTGTGTGTGTGTGTGTGTGTGTGTGTGTGTGTGTGTGTGCGTGTATGTAAAAACATAGAACAGAAAAAGTTCTTTTTACGCTTGCGCTAGAAATCGGTAACGTGATAATGATTCGTAGCAAATTAGACTTTTTAATAAATAATTATTCCAGTTTCGATAACACTTATGGCTAGAGAATATTATTTATTTCATAATAAGCTATTATTTTAAAAATGGTTTATTAATTAATATAAGTAGTTATTCTTCCACGAACAATTCCGGACTCAACTGCCAATATTACGCTTGCAAAATTACGTATTGAAAATCATATGTTCGAGACTAAGTTTCACTAGCGCTATCTGTTGTTAAAACGTTTAGACGTTTACCAGCGTATTTTTATTTTATTTATATTTTATTTTTTTATTTACAATAAAAGACGAATTAACTTAAGTAAAAGTCTAATTAATAGAAAGTCCGAATTTAATAATATATTGTCGATTTTTAACCCAAAGTTCTTGAGGGTTGGGGGGGCGATCGCCCCATCGATCCCCTTGGATACGCGCCTGTCATGTCCCTAGAATTTGGGACAAAAGAAACTTTAGGGGAGAGATACACTACGAGCAGTACATCATTGTTTATTCTCTCGTGTTTAATGCGAGTAAAGTACTATCATGTTTAATGCCGACAAGGCTGTTAGCACAAAAACCTAAACAGAGTCCTCTTGGAGAAATGAGGAAGAGATTTTCTCAAATTTAATTCATAATAACTTTTGCCATCACCACACTTCTCGATCCCAGATTTAACGACGCATATTTTAACGACCCAACTGCTAAAGCTGCTGCAATTAGAAAAGTGAAAAGCTTAATTACTCAATGTGGTAGTGAAAAGGATTCGTCTAACTCGGACTCATCCTCTGCTCAAGTAGCAAGTTTCACATCATTCTTAACTGTTTACATATTGGAATACATAACATATCAGCAATTTTTTAAAATATAAAACTTTGTTTAATATTTGTTTGTTAATTAAATCATTTATTAACAAACTGTTATAACTGGTTTTATTATTTTAAAAAAACATTTTATTACCAAAAATTTTTTTTTCTGTCCATGGCGTAAGAATATCTTTATAAAAAGCACTTATAAATTCATGTTTAGGTAGTTTATTCATCTATTAGGCAAATGTTTTAATCCGTGATTTCATTCTATTTCAACACTATCGATTATATCTGACGCTTGCAGCTGATTGTAATGTTTATGTTATAACGTTTTTCTAAGACACATATTTTTGCCAATAAAATGCCTAGCAAAAAGAAGAAATATAATGCAAGGTTTCCAGCTGTAAGTAAATTATTATGTGGATTATTTTAATGTTTAAAAAGACGTTACTTATTGAAAGGAAAGGGACTGTTCATAGAAAATAAAAACCATTAACCTTATTTTACTTACAGAAATTTTTTTAAAACGAATAATAACAAACTTAATTAAAACCTAGGTTTTACTAATATACATTAATAAAATTTACACATTGTTTCATTCATTTTGAAAATGTAATTTCATAAAAGCGTTGAGAGTGTAGCAAAAAAATCGTAATATTTGAAGACAAATAATTATTGTTTTTTTTTTAATGTAATTATTCTACAAAAAACCTGTTTTTGAAAATTGAACATCATAAAAAATTTAATCAGTTATAAAGCTTAGTTATAATTTCGATTTTTTAAAGTATTGTTACGGTTTTAAAGGATACTGTAAAAGTTTATGTTATCTTTGTTAGTGTATATGACCATGTAATACACATATATTTTGTTGACAATGACAGTTGATGAAACTTCAAATTGTTGTTAGTAAAATTATAACTTACCAAACCTATAAAGTAAATTTATAAAACGCACTTGGGTAGACATAACGTTTTGAGTCCATTAGGTTGTTTTGATTGATAACCAGAATGTATTTTGAGTTAGTAGCATCTGTTTTAAATGTAGGTTTTCTAAAATTAGTCAAAAAATGTATGTTAAGAGTGGTTTGTAGTATATTGAGTATATTCACTTAATGCTTTAATTTTTTTTCAGGTATGTTTATTAATGTCATAATACTCTAGTATATTGAGATGTTATAATTTTTTGTTGGTGTGGATAATTTCTAGGTTGTGGTTGTTGACTATGCTTATGTCCTGTGTCTGTTATGGGGTTACCAAGAGATGAGTCAGTATCTTATTTAATTTAGTGTTTGTGTTCTTTAAATCATTGTTGAAATTTCTTTGTATATTAAATGTCCATTCACCTAAAGTAAAATTTATTACAAATTTATAGAATTCAGTTTGTAAATATCTTTTATGAGCCTGTTTTCATTTTTTGATTAGATATTATAACACTATGAAAGTGTGTTAATTTACTCAGATGAGTTTTTAATTGTACCTTGGTTTAAATAATGTCTAATGTTTAGAATTGTTATACACAAATCTGATATATAGTTTTAATATTCTAAAAGACTGTTAAAAAATATTGGCTCATACAACTGTTAAAGTTTATAAATCATTTACATTACATCTGAAGTTTTATATAAATCCATCAATCGAATGGTAGCCATATGTTGATGTATTGAATAAGGTTAAATATACATATTTAAGCCTACAATTTTATATTCAAACTATACCCTTTGTGCATATATTCATTATATAATGTAGCTCTTGTTGCTCATTTGTGGTATTTAAAACTATACTTGAAATTGTGCCATTTCAGTTCCACTGCGTTTACTAAATATACGTATTCACATATTATGTACTTTTACTAACTCTGTCAGAAACTCTTGTATAATTGGTAACATCCTGCATATATATCAATATTGTGGATATCAGGTTTGTAAAAAGGAATATCAAAATCAAACGTATCAAATGATATATATATATATATATATATATATATATATATATATATTCTTGTTTAAGTACATATAGTGAAAGTGATTATATATATATATTTTATGTTGTCTATTATTTTTCCGTTGCACTGACTTTATGAAGTTGATATATTACTATTGTAAATACTGTTATCCACCACTAAGTGCAATAATTTTACCTTGTTGTGATGAAGCACCTTTCGGTCAACACTTTGTGGTGGATAAAAGTATTTACAATAGTAATATATCAACCTCATATATATATATATATATATATATATATATATATATATATATATATAAGTTTGAAGTGGCTAAGTTTGATTTGTAAATGCTTGGTTTGATGTATGTCTTGAGGTGGTCTTTATATCTGTCGTTATATCTTAATTTCTTTTTTTGTGTGGCCAATGTATAATTTGTTATAGTCTGGGCATTCAATTTTATATATTCCGTTATTAAGTGTGAACCATAGTTTTTCTTAATTTTTTAAGATTATACTTACTTACGTAAGTTTAAAAAAAATTTAAAGTCCGGTTAGTCATAAACTATTGTTTAAGTGATTAATAAGATTCACCGAATGTAATGGACCACAAAATTCAAATATTTTTCTGTTTGGTTTATTTTATTGATTATGCTTCCTGTATTTTTGTAAGTTATGTTAATATTGAAGTTGCTTGATGTAATCATCTTGAATTCACTGATTAAACTAATTTTCACCTGTGCACCATCAACACCACAAATATCAATTTCAGTACAAATGAATTAACATTATTAAACAAAGGCCTAAAATATAACCTACACACACAAAAATATAACCACAAACAAATGTCGAACATCCTTTTGGACACTGAAACAGCAATTCAATACACAGATCCCATACACCATGAAAATATTAGACAAGATATTAAACATAAAATGCCCAACATAAACACCTTAAACAATAAACCTATCATAAATAATGAACATTCAACCCTTATATCAATTATACAAAAACACGACAAACACAACCTAAATTTCTTAGAAGCAGACAAAAGCAATTCCATCGTAATAATGCATCAACAAGACATCGACAGGAAAGTAAACAGTTTCATAACTGGAAACAAAATATCCGAACTTCGATCAGACTCCTCACCTAAATTTCAAACAGAAATTAAAAATCTTCTAAATAAATGCACCGAAATCATGAAAAGAGAACAAAAGAAATATTACAAGCAAATAAAACCCCCAAGCCCCCACATTAAATGCTTTACCTAAAATCCACAAAGAAAACACCCATCCGTCCACTAATCAATCACACACATGCACCATCACATAAGCTAGCGAAATACATAAACAAACTTATCAGAGACAACATAAACTTTCACAATCACATATCCATACACAATAACATAGACCTCATTCACAAAATTCAAGACATCCACATACCACACAACTCCACCATTGCCTCATTTGACATAAAAAACCTATACACTAATGTGCCAATAAAACAAACACTCCATATACTACAAAATATGCTCACAGCAAAAAACATTCAACATAAACTCACATGAAATCATCACACTCACCAAACTCATCACATCACAAAACTACTTCACATACCAACACAAATTCTACACACAGAAAGACGGCCTCCCTATGGGTTTCCCCATCTCAGGCCTCCTAGCAGAAATATTCCTACATCATATCGAACAACAATATATTCTACAGAACAATAATCACACACAAAATAATTTATTACCATAGATATGTAGATGTCATTTTAATTTTATACAACGGCAACAAACAGCTAATCAAACAACTACACAATTACATTATTACCATTCACCAAAACCTCACATTTACCCTCGAATTAGAAGAAAACAATAAAATAAACTTTCTAGACCTTACCATCACCAAACATAACACCAGACTTAATTTCAAAATATACAGAAAACCAACAACTACCGATATTGTTGTATATAATACATATAATCACCCCACACAACACAAACACGCTGCATTTAATCATATGCTACACCGCCTAATCAATATACCAATGCTACAGAAAGACTACGACGAAGAACTTAATACCATAAAATACATCGCTCAACAAAACGGCTACCAACACACACTCATAGACAACATACTCAGGAAAATTAAACATAAACACAATCAAACGACCACGCAGACAAACCACACAAAAACAACAAAACAAATACATATCCCTCACCTACCACAACAAAAACACACAAAATAGTCTCCACATTCAAAAAAACTCCAATACCAAATATCCTACAAAACAACAAACACTTTAAGACAGCAGATACAACCTTTTCAAAAAGAAACTGACAAATACAAACTCTCAGGAATTTACAAATTAACTTGTAACGATTGTCCCAGCTATTACATTGGCGAAACCGGCAGGTCATTATATACACGCTTCGAAGAACACATTACGCAAAAAAAACAAACAAACCCTAAATCCAGCTACGCAAAACACTTAAAAAACACCCAACACACACAGACCGACATACACACTAATTTAAATGTTCTACACACATTAAAACAAAGTAAAAAACTAACAATCTTAGAAAAATATGAAATATACAAACACTACCCAACACATAAAGAAAACGTATTAAATGATCACACACACTTTGAAGCCTACAGTCTTTTCTATTATGACACACAACCAAAACAACCCACCCCATTCCACAGTCATAATTCCATCCCCATTAGAGCCTTTACACCTGATTGATGCCGCCAGTAGAGGGTTAGCTTCGTAAAAGGAACAAATGTTTATAACGCGTCAGCAAGTAAGCAACTACGTATTCACTTAGTTAAATATTTTTGAAATTAGTTTATGTTAATATTGTTATTGGGTGGTGATATTTCTATGGCATATTATACTGGGCAATATGTTTGTTTTACATGTAAGGTTTTATAAAATAGTCAATATTAACAGAGAAAAAAATAACATTTTAACTACGTTTTTGGGTAAAAATTTTGTTAGTTATTTCAATTGCCAAATTACACTTTTGCTTTTAAACAAATTTCATACATGTAAAAGATGTAAAAAGTAACAAGCTTCAAAATAAAATAAACCATAGGGCTCTGTCTATTACATTTCCTGAGAAAAAGGTAAACATGTTAACATGGAGTGAGATAGGATTACAGACTACCCTTAAGTAACATATATGGATAGTAAAAAAAATCAAAGGGAGTGGACTAATGGATTTTCATGTGATCTATTACTGTGGATATTGTTATGTATATTACAACCGACCCACCCAACAGCCTTGCACGCCACTGAAACAATAGCCGCAAAGAAGACAGAATATTATTAATGGATAGTACTTTGGTAATACATTTACAAAAAATTTTATTTTAAATATTGCTCAAGTGTATTATTAATTAAAAAAAAGTTTATTGAAATAAAATATTTTAATTCTTTATTGGCTCAAAATATGTCTTGTAATATATCTACTGCAGAACTTTAGTCATGGAAAAAAGGATTTTCTAAAACAGCGGTTCTCAACCTGGGGGGCGCGCCCCCCTGGGGGGGCGTAGAAGAATTCCAGGGGAGGCGTCAACAAATTTTAAAAAAAATTGAATTTGATGTTGGACACAAACACACAATCATTGAAATTTCTTTATAGCTTAATAGAACTCTATTTCTTTACTCAACGAACTTTTCTTCCTTTCCAAAATCTCGTCGATAATACCCAAAGTCTTCCAAAAGACCTAGTAATTGAAATGAAGGACCTAATATCTGAGCATTTGTTGTCTCTGAAGAACAAAATTGGAGCATATTTACCAGATATAAGCTCGGAAAACTGGGAATTCACGTTAACAAGAGACCCCTTTCAAATCAACATTGATATACCTCCTGATCACATTCAAGAACAAACAATTGACTTGCAATTGGATTCCAAAGCTAAATTGGATTTCCCAAACATGGATCTCGAAGATTTCTGGCTACTATATCTTCCTGTTTACCCAGAAGTAGCAATGGAGGCAAGTTGCTTGTACAATTTTCATCAACTTATCTATGCGAGACAGGATTTTCAGCCCTGGCTAATATAAAATCTAAATATCGAGCCAGACTAGATGTGGAAAGTGACCTGCGGTGTTCTTTGTCAAAATTTTATCCAATCATACAAAAAATAGTTAACGAGAAACAGTGCCAGCCCTCACACTAGCACTACAAAAGTAGCGAACATTTTCCTGGTTATTACTTAAACATATTGTAAGTAAATTGATCATATATAAGTCTAAATTAACCTAATCTGTGAAGGGAGGCGTGACCTCACACCAAAGTCTGAAGGGGGGCTCAGAGCCTAAAAGGTTGAGAACCCCTGTTCTAAAACATCATACAAGATAACAGATTACAGTGCAGATGAGTTTAATTGTTGATGATGTAACTTTGCTCAAAGTAGATTTGCTCAATTGTTTAGTCTTCAGTATTTCTTTTGTATAATAAAATTTTCTACTGTGACTTTTCTGCTTTTAGGGAAGGATTAAAAAAATAATGCAGACGGATGAAGAAATTGGAAAAGTTGCTCAAGCAGTTCCAGTTATAATTTATATCCTTTAAAATCTTTTTTCTAAAATAAGTTCTATAGTGAAAAGCTTAACTTAATGATTGTTATAATACTTTATAATTGTACCATAAAAAAACTATTAACCTTTTAAAGTACTACCATAAAAAACTATTAACCTTTTAAAGTACTACTATAAAAAATTATTAACCTTTTAAAGTACTACCATAAAAAAACTATTAACCTTTTAAAGTACTACCATAAAAAACTTTAAACCTTTTAAAGTGATCTCAGAATAGGGGTTATTAGAATAATTTTTTTTTAAACTTTGTGTTTTAATATACTATTCTTTTTCACTAATCATTTTTTTAATACTGCTATCAATGTTCAGGAGAAAAAGAGTGAAGCTGCAATACTTTGGCTATACAGTACTGTAGAAACCTCCTACAACCTCACATTATTGTTATAGGTTTGTTCAGACAAATTTTAATACAGGAGTTGTCAATTTATTTTGTTAAAAGTATATTTTTGTGTCTAAAATATTAATAGTTTTACCATTTAAATATCTCAGAACTTTAAATTTCTAAGAATCATTTCACAGAACTTTGAGAGTATAGCCCAATGTTCATGTTACTTAGGTCACAGTATTCATATTACATTCTCACAAAGTGAACAGAGCATTGAATCTATGACGATAGAAGTGTCTCCCCCTCCATGGTAATCAGTTCATATTGATTGGACATGGGACAGACAAACATGGAATAATTTTGAGTCAGGCCCTGTATTTTTTTTGAAGGATTTGAAAAGGATGTAGCTTGGATTATTTTAAGGAAATAAAACACTTTGCTCTCCGATGTGGAGAAATATTGAAGATGATAAGTACGGGGTGACTTGACCTACTATCTATTGAGTGATGTCTACTTTGTAGACCAAGATGAAGAAGGAAAACGTGGCAGGTAAATAAGAGAGGTGTCTCCTCCTTAAAAATATGTGTAATGAATGAGATAGTGTATTTAATATGATGTATGAATTTTATATCTGTATTTTTCTTTGAATTAGTTGTTACGAGTGTTTTAAACTTTGTGTTGTTTGACTGGAGTCTCATGACACATGGCATATTCTATCTTTTAATAGTCAGAAAAGTAGAACATGAAGAAGTTCCTTGCAAATTAACCGTCAGGAATTTCGAAGTCAAATGAAAAAATAATAATATAATTTTTAGTAATAATTATTTTATATATAAAATGGAATATTATGTTAAAAACTAATAATGGAAATCAAAATAAAATTGAAATTCTGGTCATTGGATTAAAACTATAATTATTATTGCTTATTAATTATTAGAATGGTAATATTAACCATTCACCTAGTTTTCTGCACATTGTAAATCTTTCACTTTAAACATTATTTTGTCCGTATATTATGCTGCTCTGCTTCACGCTTTTTCTGAGCATATGATCCATCAATTTTATTTTAGTAACAGATTATTTTCTAATGTGATGAAATAAAACGTGTTACACAAATATTTGATATCTAACTTACTTTCCCACGTAGTGTTTGTTTAAATTTAAAGACTTGTTATACATTTTCACGAACTTTTCTATGGCGTCTGTGTACTCTGTGGCCACCAATGTGTTGAAACAGTGGTTAATGGCTTCTTTAAGTTCATCATCACTTCCGTAAGGTTTTCTACCCGGAAACCTTACAATTTGTGCAATAAGTGATAATCACTCAGAACTAAATCTGGGCTGTTTAGAGGATGTTTTAAGATTTCTTATATGAACTGCTGAAGCAAGTCCTTCGTCAATGCTGCTGCATGTGGATGCGCATTTTGGTTAATGGGAATGACACAGCTAGCCTGCATTCTGTGCGGTTTGTTTTGAAAGGCACGCAGGAGTTGATGAATTACTACATAGAAGGCCACTTGCATTTATTGTCTCTCCCCCAGTCATGTAGTCGATGAGTAAGACACCAACCCAAAACACTATTATCATAACCTTTCTCATGCTCGGAATTTCGTTTTTTTTCAGTTTCGTTGGTGATCGTGAATGATGTAACTTCAACAAAATTTTTAGGATATAATGACTGAAACCCATTAATTGTGAAACACGTATCTTCTTGAATTTTCATTACAACCTTGTTTAAGTTCGTTAGTCACAACTGAGGGCTGAGCCAAGCTTTTGTCGCCAACATACTGGTAATTATTTATTTATGGTTATGTGATTCATCTGCCCGCTATTAACCTTTGAGAGGGCGCATAGAGTTTCAAACGGGAGGGGGCGCTTACAGAGGTTAATTCCGCACAAATACCCTTTAACATTTAAACAGTTTACAATTTTGTATTTGGGAGACTTCACAATTAAAAACTTTATAAATGCATTGTAAATAATTTTAGACATGATTATTGTACGAATTTAATTTTCCAAACATCATATTTCTAAAAATATTTTGAATTGTTAAACCGTGTAAGCAATATATACTAGACCACTGTTTTTATTACGGGTGAGGTGTTTGTGAGTTATTTTTCTGTTATAAAGTAATTCAATGTCTAAACATAAAAAATATTTTATCTTGATGGTAGGCCCTACATATAAGAATATGAAATTAATTATAATATTTAGTGAAATTAAGGAATACTTTTATTCAAATATATAACCTTGAAAATTAGTGGATGAAAACAAATATTGGTTTTATAACACAACAGGTTCTAGTCTGCTAGAATCTTATAGTCTTTGTTGAAAAAACATTTCATAACTGTTCATTTCTAAGCTTACTAGTCACCACTAGCGTAGCGTGAACATGACCCACTCTCATGAGAGTTATGTTTCTTTTTTTATTAAAAAAAGGTTTTATTTATTGTAAAACTGCACTGTAACAGCCCCCTGGCAGATTTTAAGTGGGATTTTTTTTATAACATCAGTATCTGATAACATTTCAACAAATTGGTAATTTTCAAATTCACCTGTCATGTCTATATTTGTTTCATTTTTCTTCGACAGGTTTATCATCTGGCAAAGAGACTCGTTTTCATCAGAATCATCAAAGAGCTGACTAACAAAATTTTTAGTGGAAAGTATTTATTGGTTTTCTTTTTTTTCGACATCACATAGCATTTCACTAATTCTTTCCTCTTCCAATGGAACAACAGTAAAATGTGAAACTTAGATACTAAAAAGACATACAACACTAAAATAATAATAGCAACAAAAACAGTAATAATTTAGCTCCACAAAGTCTTTTGTAATGTAAATAACTGCACGAGGAACTCTGCACAAAGAACTTACACGAAAGGGCGCTTGCGGACAAAATCTCCGCAATCTGACCGTGTGTGACAAAGATTAAAATTACACTAAAGGTAAGAGGAAAAAATGAACAAAAATAGGTTGGGTCGTTTCCTAGAATGCAGGTTCTGGAGTAACGAACCAGAAATAAACGTCTGACAACTAGAAAGACATTTTCTTAACAAATAATGATATATGCGGAGAAAAACTCCGCATCGGCCCTCTCGAAGGTTAAACATGATGCACTATTTTGGAAAAGACACTTCATTTATCACATTACCATAAACCTCAGTTATCTGTCTATAAATGTTGATGAGTCTAACATTGTGAACCTCACTTGGTAGCATTGTCAATTATGTCACACATTTTATGTCGCACAGATAAACAATTGCTCATAGTAGATTATGCTGCCGTCAAACTGACACAAAAAGAATACCAAAGCCAATGAGCTATAGGCAGAGTTGGGGAGCGAGTGCAATCATTTGTCCCAATACAATGTTCTTTGCTTTCTGAATAACCTTTGTATATTATGTGATGTCTTATATTCTGAACCTTTCTTCTATTATATAAGATTATTGTATTTTTTACCAATCTTAGACAGCCCTCTTGCTAATTTTGTTGTTACGTTTATGAAACACTCATATTATATATTTCTTTAATTGTGTTTACCTCGCACTCTGGAGCTGTTTGTAAAGTCTTTATTGACAAAGGCTATGCACATCACCAATGCCAAAAATGCAAAAACGCTTAGTCCTTCTCATATGTAAGTACTACAATATTATTTAAAGAAATATACAAAGAAATATAGTTATTGAAAATAAATAGGTCTGAAATTTTTTCTAGGAAACAATGTATTTTGTCAGAGAGTCGTTTTGACTTTTTAAAAGATTTAGTGCAGTCATTACCTGATGTCTCTGTTTGTGATGAAGAAGGACCGAGTCTACCTGTTTGTGACAACAAAATTCCACCTCTTATTCCATTAGAAAGGTAAGTACATCATTTTAATTTTGGAAAATTATTAAAGCCATTACTTAAAATAAAAATATATTCTTCATAAAAATTATAGTAACTAATTATTACTGTAACTAATTAGCAATGTGGTATCTGTATTACTAATAGAACATTAACCAATTGGCAATTTGGTATATATTTTTTTAAAAAAGTATCTATTTTGTTAACATTTGATATTAAAAAAAAACATTTGAAATAAAAAATGTGTTCAAAAACTTTAATTAGACATAAAAGTTGAAATTTAATGCTAGATTTAGTAAAATTTTTAAAGATGTTTTTGTAACTGTTATTAATATTTTCTTATACTGATTGGCTACTTTATAATTTTTAAAAGAATATAGCCTATTCTAATATAGGAAGTTATTTTTTAATTTTAAAGTTATAGTGAAATTTAGCAACCTTATGCTGAGAAAAGAGAATAAAATAATTGAAATACCAGAGAACCACTCACATTTAGATAAAGTAGTGAGAGATAAACTTAAAACAGTGAAGAAATATGAACTAATTAAAATAAATATACATACTCCTAAAACTAAATAAAATTTGAAAATGAGTTTCAAACCCGTTTATATTTGTGGCAAAGTTTTCTTTGAAGGCCAGATGGAAAAATAAGCTATTCTTAAACCCAATCGTATTTGAGAAAGGTATCTTTAGCTACTTGATTGTATTTGAAAATGCAATGCTACTTGGTGATATTTACAAAGAAATCACATTTTTTAAGATTCAGTTACATAACTTGACAGATGTTATGTAATAAAATTATTTTGTATATTACCAAGTTTTCTAACATACCAGTTCAATTATTAAGAATTGAAATTTCCCAAAATATTCTTTAGGTAGTTATGTTTAAAATATTTTTTACTAAATTTATTCATACATTTCAATTAATAATTTTTAAAGAATAAATTTATTTTCAATGTTTAAAATAATTAAAATAATGAAATTCAACCAACAACAACAAATTCAAAAGATCTAACATTCAAAAGATTCATGAATTAAATTTTATTTCAGATCATTTCTGAATCAATCTAAATTATTATAGACACTGCAGATAGTTTTAAGGATTCTTATAACTTGCAGTCTGGTACACTAGGATAATCTTTAATTATGAATTTGAAAATCATAGTAATTTAAATAAAAATTTGTTTTGGGTTGGAAAAATTGGACAGTATTTCTTAATCTTCTTTGCATAGGAAATTTTGCATCTCCATGATACTGCATTTTTCTAGATGCCTATGTATTGAATATCTTTGTGTGTGCACCCACAAGTGTGTGTATATAGGAGCAAGGGCCAATTTTTCAGTGCAAAGCTAACTTTCTCAAAACTATTTTCTTATCTCTTCTCTTTTTTTCATCACTATTTCTTTTTTTTAGAGTTAATAAACTTATAGACAGTTACTCTTTTATAATAATATTTATAGACATATTTTTTATAGATATATTTTTATTTAATCACTTTAACAATATCCTTTATGACTATCCGAACTTTAAATTCGTTAAAACTTACTGAGACAGAACGTTTTCGATCGCTATGTGGCGATCTTCATCAGTGTCTTCTCCGACATCAGTGTCATCAGGAGAAGACTGATGAAGATAGCCACATAGCGATCGAAAACGTTCTGTCTCAGAAAGTTTTAACAAATTTACAAAATTTAAAGTTCAGTTAGTCTAAACTATTGTTAAAGTGATTAATTAAGATTCACCAATCATAATAGACTACAAAATTCAAGAAAGATCTATTTTATTGTTTCAGAGAAAACAGCAGTAGTGGGTTACAAGTAGTACAGGACTCTCGGTGTAATCCAAGTCCAGAAGTAACACAACCTCAAACTCCACCAGAGTTACCCTACCGAATAAAACCCAATTTTTATACAGAAACACCTGAACATCAGTTAATGGGTGTTAGTTACACACCACCTGTAAGGCCATCTACAGCAGTACCTCAATTTCCATTAAGTCAAATTCCTAAAGGAGGTCCTCTTATAGTGGATGAAGATTATGATTCCGTTGAGTGATCTGTGTTATATGTTTAGATACTATTTTTGTACGATTATAAATTCTTAAGGAAATTTCTCATTTCCTACAGTTTTATCTGTTTTTCTTGTGTGTTAATATGTACATTTTTAATGATAAATAATAATTTTCAGTATTTTTTATACAATTGTAGATGAATATGTGTTACTATTTTCTTAAATTATATACAAATTAAGGTGTATACAAGATAATTTGCAATAATTTATTTTTAAGAGTGCGAACATGAATCATTTGACCATAGATTTTTTTCTGTGTTCTATACATGTATTTATTAGTGAAAGTTGTATTAAGATCGATTAACTTACTGCATATCACTGGTTGTAAAAATGAACAGCGACATATGAATTTGTTTTAAAAGAAAAAGTAAAATAACATTTTCTGTCTGTAAAAACAGAACTTCTTTATCAGTAGTTGGATTTACTGAGAATACACATGTAACATTATTTCATTCCGTATTGAAATATGGTAAATTTTGTGACTAGGAGAAATCCCATGCAAAATGCTAAGAAAAATATCCTACAGTATAAAAGCAACGTTTTCCTTCATTAGATTTAACTAACATTTAAAAATTTATAACATTCCTGTCTCACCTATAACAAACTAAAATTTGTGAAATGGTTAAATGTGTCTATAAAAATAATGTTCTGTTAATTCCTTTTAATACAATAAGTTATTGACTTATCTAATGTACAGTATATTATGATTTTTTAACTATTCAGATTCTGTTTAAAATATCTTCCAAACATTTTTCTTGAAAATAAATAACAATAATTTTGAAGGATGATGCCTGTATAATTGCAGTGCCATCTGCTAATAGATATTTTTGAGTTTGTTTCTATAAAAACAATATTCTTAAATGGTATTTAAGACCAACTATTACTTATTCATATAACAGTTATTACACTTTTAACACTGTTTCTTCTGCCCATCACAAGCTCTGATGCAAGTTAAAAAAGTCATAGGTTTATATCTTTAAAAATAATTTTGTGTACAATTACTTTGACTTTTCTGATTTCCAATTCAAATGAGACTCAATTAATATTACATTTTTTTAAAAAATACTACTACTACGTAGAGCTACAGCCCGGGGTGGGCCTTGGCTTCCTGAACAATGTCCCGCCATGTACTTCTATCCTTAGCCTTCTGTTTCCATGCTGTAATGCCAAGTACCCTTAAATCTTCCTCAAGGTCCTGTAGCCATCGTTTTCTTGGTCGGCCAACTCTTCTTTTGCCAACCATAGTGCCATGTAAAAGTTTGTTCGGCTTTCTATTGGTGGGCATTCTTATGATGTGACCCAACCATTCTAAACATCGCGTTTTAATAAAATGGACCACATTTGCGTCTTTGTATAAGGAATAAAACTCGGCATTAGATCGAAGCTTCCACACATTTGTCTGTACATCGTGGACCGGACCATAAATTTTTCTTAAAAGCTTACGCTCAAACAATGTCAACTAATTTTTCATCGCGGTGGTTAAAGACCACGTCTCCGCTCCATACGTTAGGACTGGTCGAATTAAGGTTTTATAGAGTCGTACCTTAGTGGTTTGAGACAACAGCCTACTTTTAAAAAGCTTTATATTTGTGAAGTATGCTCTATTAGCTGTCATTATTCTTTTTTGGACTTCATTTATTGTTTTATTTTCATCATTCACTTCCGAGCCCAAATATGTGAAACTTTTTACTTTTCCAAATGAATATCCATCGATATCTATAGTCATACTGCTACGCCCTCTGCTTGTACTCATATATTAAGTTTTTCCCTCATTTATGCAGAGACCTATCTTTTTGCTTTCATTATTGATTATATTAAAAGTTTCTTTGAGCGATGGAATATTCCTGGCAACCAAGCATATTTCATCAGCATATACACATATTTTACTGCATGATATTCCCTGAAACGTTAATCCTCCTCAAAACGCCATTTAAGGAGAGATTAAAGAGGGTAACAGACAGGGCATCGCCTTGTCTCACGCCAGTTAGAATAGGGAATTCGGTACTAATACCGCCGCCTATGACAACTTTTGCCGTCACTATCACACAATGTCATGTCGATCAGTCTGATCAACTTGTTTGGTACGTTGAACTCCTATAGGATTTTGAGCAATTTTGCTCTGTTGACACTGTCAAAAGCCTGCCTGCAAAAGAAGATGAAGGTCAATTTTATATTCCCAACACCTCTCGAGTTACTGTCTTAAAACAAATATTTGATCGGTAGTTCTCCTTCCCTGTCGGAATCCGCACTGATAATCTGTTATGATGTTTTAAGCAAAGACGTTGATCTTTTTCAGTATTATGTTTGAGAATATTTTGTATGCTACCGTGAGCAGAGATATTCCACGATAATTAATGCATTCCAAATTGCCTTTTTAAAAACAAGACATACGAGACTAATTCTCCATTTTCTAGGCATGCGTTCTCTTTCCCATATGTCTAGGATCAGGGAATATAATTGTGACTGTACAATTTCTCCACAATTTTTAAAAAATTCGGCTACAGGTAAGTCTTCACCACGTGCTCTGTTGCTTTTCTGCTTTTCGATCGACTCCATGAAGTCATCCATGTCCGGTGGCTCAATGTCATCCTCATTTGTCAATTCTATTCGACTCAAGGTATTTTTGTCCGTGTCTATTGTCTGAGTTCCTGCGTTGTACAGATCACCAAAGTACTCTGCCCATCTGCCAATAGCTTCGGCCTTACCCTTCACTACTCTACCATCTTTATACTTGCATGAGTCGGTTTTAGGCTGGAAACCTCTATTTATATATTTAACTGCACTATAGAATTTCCTGGATTCGTTATTACTTCTCAATTCCTCAATTTGCTCTACTTGCTTCCTTAGAAAGGCTTTTTTCTTTTCACGTATGACCTTATTTGATTTTCTACGGCTTAGTTGGTAATCTGAGGTGTTCTGTCTTGTAGCGCGCTGTAACATTATCAATCTATATGCATTTCTTGTTCTTAGCACCTCACAACATTCGTCATCGAACCATTCCTCACCACGTCCCCTCATTTTCTCACCAATCACATCACTCGCCGTCTCCTCAATGACTGTGCTAATTTTGGACCACTTTACTTCTATTCCTGTTTTCTCATTTTCAATACCCTCTTTTAGTAATACTTCTAACATTTTTCTATTGCCCAGTTCTCTAAATCCTTCTAATGTGTCTGGATCTTTAAATTTTTCTAGGTTCTAGTGCCTTCTTTTATATAATTTCTCTTGTCGCAAACATGCCAGTCGCTCTTTATATTTAATTTTCACCAGAAAGTGGTCTGAATCACAATTTGGGCCTCTGGCCGTTCTGACATCAGTTACTGAGGAAGAATGGTGTTTTGAAATGAGTTCGTGATCAATTTGGGTTAACGTGCCATTTGGTGCTTTCCAAGTTCCAATGTGTATTTTTTTGTGTGGGAAGCAAGTACTTTTTATTATCATGTTGTTTGCTTCAGCAAATTCACACAAATGTTTACCATTATCATTCGTTATATTATGAAGTGAGTAGGTTCCAGCAACAGTTTGTGTAAAATTCTCCTTACCCACTTGGGCGTTTAGATCACCAAGTATAATTTTTGTGTCATATTTGGGACTACATAGAAGAGCAGTTTCTAATTGTTGGTAGAAAAGTATTTTTTCATCTTCATCACCCAGTTGGTGAATAGGCAGAGATCAAAGTTGTATTTCTAAATTTTCCCCTCAAGTGCATCTTGCACATTCTATCATTAATGGGTTCGAATAGCAATAAACTACGGCATAGTCTCTTTGTAAGCATGAATCCTGTTCCTCTTTGTCCAGTTTTTGCTGCTCCACTTTACAGTATGGTATATTCTTTCTTATCAAGTCTACCTTGCCCTCCCCATCTAATCTCCTGTAGGGCCACTGCGTCAATGTTAAATTTAAATAGCTGTTCTGCCACTTCAGCCATTTTCCCAGGCTGTAACATTGTCCGAACATTCCATGTTGCTAAAACCATGTTCGAGTTCCGTTTTCATTTGCCTTTTAATCCATCCTTTATTATTACATTGTTTGGTTTCGTAACAAGAGTTTTTTTACAATGTAGGGTTGTTAGCCCTACGCTCAACCACTAACTGGTGGGCCAGGTCATTTTTTATCAGGGTTTCCATCCCCTAGCTTGGTTGCTTTCTTTGCAGCTAAGAGCCCAAGCTACCCTTGTTTTTATTTTGGAGTTCACTCTCCTAGTCTTTGGGGTCCCCTCCCAAACCGTACAAGACAGCACAGGGCAGTGCTTATTTAATGGCGGCACTTACTTGCCATGCCACAACATCGTCAATGGGTTATGTGGTATTTAATACGTACGATCTTGCCAATGATTGAACGTCCACCCCTGTTGATGTTGCCACCTCTGGTTTGGGACTGCTTATTTGGAATCCTTATTCGCAGCTAACCTACATATCTGTAGGCCACTCCACTATCCGCCACCTGTGGACCCGCCCAGTAGCTGAGGTAAGCCCTGGGTTTTAAAAAATACATTAAATTAAAATAATAACTTATTTTAGGCATTTTTATTAATTGGCATTTTTTACCAATTATATCTACATGTTTCTAAAGTTATCAGTCATTATCTGTATTTACATAGTCCTTGATACTTTTTCCTTTATTTATTTTTGTAGAACATCTATCATCTGTAGCATATGTCAAATTTTTTTGAACTGTTCATCGGTAATTATTTTTGTTATATATAATTCATTTGCCTTAAGTACACTCGCTGTAGTTCAGCTTCCTTAGGAGCTTTAGTCCCTAGGCTGAGCAAGAAATGGCCAGATAAATCAACAATATACTATGAAGTGTAGTAGAATTCAATCAAGTTTTATGATAATATTAACTATTGGCTAAAAACAAGAATTTAGAAGCCTGTCCAGAACTAAAAATACTTATAAATTAAAGTTGTTTTTGTAATCATCTTAAATTCACTGAAAAAATCATAAGTAATTATTGTGTAACTGAGTGAAAACTTTTAACTTACTAGCTGACGTGTTTTGAAACAATCGTTTTCATTGACAAAGCCAACCACTGCTGGCAACCACTCAAGATTGCACGCATATGACTTATGAGTGTGGAGAGACCGTGGGCTAAGCAGGTTGTTTACTACAGTATATAATGAAATAAGGATTCGAAGTGTGTGCGGTTGTTGAGGATGTGTTGTTTTTGTGTTGTGTAGTGTTTGAATATTTCAATTTTTTCTATAGTGGTTAGTTTTTTCAGCAGAAGTTTAGTATGTGAAGAATATTTAAATTAGTATGGATGTTTGTGTATGAGTGTTGGGTGTTTTAATATTTGTCCACTAAAAAATGGAATCATAGTCGATTGAGGGAGCTCTCAGCAGGAAAACGGTGGGAAAGTCATGTGACGGGTAGACCAATTGACCAAAACTTTCCCCGATCTGTTAGCGTTGCAGCTTTCAGATTGAAGACCGGTCATGATTAACTTGCTGCGCACCTCCACCGCATTCATGTTCTACCAACCCCGGAGCGTCTTCTGTGTGGTGGTGAACTTATGAATGCCGAACACCTTAATGATTGCACAGCCCTGGACCGGGCCCAGGATTACAACAGTCCCATCTTCAGGGATGCCCATTTCGACTAGTCAGTGCGTCGCCAAATGGCTCAACTGCCAAGGGTGGGCGTTGGCTAGTAAGTAAGTAAGTATTTTGATATTTGTTGTGTAGCTTGATTTCAGATTTATGTGTTTCTATGTCGATAATGTGTTCTTTGATTCTAGTGTTAAATGATCTACCGGTTTGGCCAATGTGGAAGTCATTACATGTCCTTTTGTGTGTACCAGATAGATTGTATTTGTCTGTTTGTTGTTGAAAGGGTCGTATGTGTTTTTTTAAAGTGTTTGTTGTTTTGTATGATATTTGGTTATTGAGTTTTCTGAGAGTAGAAGCAATAGTGTGTTTTTGTTGTGGTAAGTGATGAATATGTATTTATTGTGTTTTATGTGGCTGTTTGATGGTGTTGTAAATGTTCAATTTTCTTGAGAATGTTATCTATAAGTGTATGTTGGTATCCGTTTTGTTGAGCAATGTAATTTATAATATTAAGTTCTTTGTCATTGTCATTTGTTGCATGGGTATATTAAATAGGGGGTTGTAATGTTTGGTTAAGTGCAGCGTGTTTGTGTTGTGTGGAGTGATTGGATGTGTTGTGTATGACGGTATCAGTGGTTGTTAGTTTGCTGTATATTTTGAAATAGTTTGGCGTTGAGTTTGGTGATTGTAAGGCCAAGGAAATTTATTTTATTATTGTCTTGTAATTCAAGGGTAAATGTTAGGTTTTGGTATATGGTGTTGATGTAATTGTGTAGTTGTTTGATTTGTCATTGTATAACAGTAAAATGTCGTCTAGATATCTATCGTAGTATATTATTTTGGGTGTTTTTTCTGTAGAACATATTTTGTTTGAATTTGATGGAGGATTTAACAACCACATATTCATACTCAATAACATTGACCTGATCACCAAAATAAAAGACATCCATATATCACACAATTCCACTATAGCGTCGTTTGACATGAAAAACCTATACACGAATGTCCCATTGAACAAACACTTCAAATACTACAAAACATGCTCACAACAAACAAAATTCCATAAAAACTCACCTAAGAAATCATCACACTCACCAAACTCATAACACAAAATTACTTATATAAACACAAATTCTACACACAAAACAATGGCCTGCCAAAGAAAAAACTAACCATTACAGAAAAATTTGAAATACTTAAACACCCCACAACACAAAAACAACATATCTTTATCAAGCACACACACTTTGAATCTAAGACCCTATTCCATTATATAGTAAACAACCCAGTTAGCCCACACTCATTAGGGTTGAGCCCATACACTGCTAGGGTTGAGACTTATAAAAGAAAATATCGATATTCGATATTATCAATTAACATCCATTTGTCTAAAAAAATACATTTTTGAAGAATTCAAAATTAAAATTTTACATTTCCAATTATACACATTTTTTGTTTTCTTTATAAAATGAAAATTTTTTTTTCTAAAATTCTCTTTCCTGAAAGCCTAAGAATATCAGCATATTTGCATAATTGGGTTTTAGTCTGCACCTGTGCCAATAAAACTTCACCAGCTTTCGAGAAAAGCCTCTCCTGCTGGTACTTGACAAATATTTTCTAGCCAATTGATGTAGGTCAAGTTTGGCTACATCCTTCCAAATCATGGGTGGATTCTCCCCTAGACATCCCTAAGGTCTGACTGGCTACATTGCCCCCCCTCATCAATTCTTTCACTTCGACTCATCTCGAAAGTCGAAACCTCTCGCTGCTGTGTGATAGAAGTCACCCTCTTTCCCCAAGTGACTTCTATTTTACATAATAACAATAGTCTTGTCAGTAACTCACATGCTCTTGTGCTGACCTAGCTCGAAACGAGTCTGCTGAATAAATCAGTAAGTAGTGTTTTTTTTGCCAAGTTAATACAAAAACTGCAAGTTTTAATACTGAGTATGAAAGTATGATACATGGAATATATTCTTGCTCAACTTATTTTATTTTCAACATAATGTGAGGAATAACATCTATTAAAAACATCTATTTCATTTGCATTTACTATACTTGTAGAAATCAAAGTTAAACTGATCAATACCAAACTTTTACATTTTACATGATTAATAATTATGAAATTAAACAGCTCTGTGTCTTGTAATTTTCAAGTCGTTTCAACGCCAAGATATAGCCAAAAATAATTTTTAGTCTCTTTAAACTTCAAGCGTAAATATATCGCCTCGAAATATTGATGTTTCCAATATATCAGATACAACAATATTGATAAAAAATATTGCCAATTTATCTCCAATATATCGTTTTTTAATGTCCCAACATAACTCCTGCAACCAAGAGCGATAGCTAGCAGTAGCGAGTTGGGTTCATCAATGAAACAATTGTTTCAAAACGCGTCAGCAAATAATATGAAAGTTTTCGCAATAATTACTTATAACTTAAAAAATGTTAATAAACGGATAATAAAGTTATTGGCTAAGAAATTTTGCTTTGTTGTTACTGTAAGTTTTGTTGCTAATGACTTTCAGGGTCTAAGAACATTTGTATTCTGGTATAAAACAATAAAAAATTACTTTGAAGGATAAAAAAATGGCTTGAAAAATAGATAGGGAGCTAAGCCCTTATTGTGAAATATTTGGGATGATTGTTATCACATGCGTAGCTTCTTATGGGCTAACATTGAAAAACAACTTTATACTTTAAATAAATATTTAAGCATTATTGGAAAATATTGGATATTCAAAAAAGTTCACTGCGGCTGGTGTTTAATAATGATATGTCCACAGATGCCAGTTGGATCAACACTCCCAAAAACCAGTGTAGCTTTGAATAAAAAACTGTTCAGTGTACAGTGACCACTCAGTGTAAGCAAAAACCCTTTTGTGCTTGTGTAGAGATATTCTTTGTGTGCATATTGGCAACATTTGTTCCAATTTAAGTATATTTTTAGTGTTTTTTTACGTATTGTAATATTTATTGTTTTTAATATTGTAAATAAACTTTAAACATGGATATTGATCTACCAGGACTTAGTCATTTGTCCACGGGTCTTGAGTGTATGTCAGATGAAATAAAACCTTTGACCCAGATGACAATGCTTTTGAAATTGAAAAATTCAAAGATGAAAATCTGGACTATGAAGCCTCCTTCTCGGCAGCCTCAAGCACAAGCTTTTTTATAAACTACAAAATAGGAATGGCTTCTTGTTTCTTTACCATATGAGAGGAAAGCCATTTTTTTAGAAAATATTGTCTTAACCACAAATACGTACTCATTCAAATTGTTCTGTGGTCCAAGAACTATACCGGATTCAAGAATAACAAAATGGAAAGAGTTAACTGCAGTTGAAATTATTTTTATTGACCTAATAATACACATGGGAACAATAATATTTCCTTACATTAATTAAATTATTACTGGAGAAATGGCAAGTAGTTTGGTATATGTTGTTCTAAGTTTATATTACGAGACATTTTTATTGATTTCATGTTGTATTAACTTTTAGCAGCAGCCAGAACCAACAGCTTTTATTATTTGAACAGCAAATTACTTCTGTTTTTGATTATTTGAACAGTAAAATGAACCAAGCTTAGTACCCCAAAATAAATTTATCTATTGCTGGTGGGGCAATGGTGTTTGTAATTTTGTCAAATACATAAGTTTATTACTATCCAAAGTTTAAATTTTGTAAATTCATCAGCGTCTTCAACAGACACTGATGAAGATTCCACATAGCGATCAAAAACGTTCTGTCTCAGTAAGTTTTCACAAATTTACAATATTTAAAGTTCGGATAGTTGTAAACTAATATAAATTTAATGTGAACCATATGGCTTGTGCACTTTATGTATTGTGGAGTGCTGGATGATATAGGAGATTAAAGCCATGCTGCTAACATTGTGCTGAAATAATTGCGGGGAAAATTTAGAAGTGGTCACTCATTGCTCAAGGGTTGCCAAATGAACATGAAATTTACTGCAGAAACACATTATGTGGTGGTTTCTGCAGGAATATTTATTCTCTTTAATATAAATAACCCATATAGAGGCATGCCAATAGACAGGTTTTCAGTCAGAAATGTGTTTACTTAATCTAATTCAGAATATGTGAAAATATCATTTTTGACGAAAATGTCAGTTTCTGAAAATAAACAATTCAATTACAATGACAACTGCACAGATCATTGCACTCACCCACTTACTAATACACAACAGAATGATAGAAGACTTTAGTATTAGTGCAAGAAGATACCCAAATCAACAGCTGACAATTACTTGATTAAGTTAAATGGCCCTTCCTAGTTATAAATGTTAGGAAGGGAATACAAACCCTATTTTGTGTTTCCTGTCATTCCAAGACAGCATTGAGAGGACATAAATATCTTTTGTATAAATAAAACAACTGATTTGCGAATCAATTGTCATTTATTAAACCAAATCTAGTCGTTTTGTTTAGGACCCCATTAATTAGGAATTGACTAAAAATGTCTTGTTCATATTGCTTTTTATACCTACAAAAGGTAATATTTTTATTTATATTTATTAAAATAAGTTTATATTTATTTATCTACAAAAGTGTAATCATGCACAATTTACATTAATGTGGTCTGAATGACGGAAATTGAGCTAACTTTTGTAGTCTTTTTCTGCAATTTACCCTGACAAATTAATAATATTATACAATCTACTTTAAAATGTAGAAAAACACTTTTTGATACACCAGTCACCATCAAGTATAGGTATTGGAAAAAATCGAATAGACTGGACTGCTATTATCATTGTGAAAGATTTATAGTGGTGATAATTTCTTATGAAAGTATGTAGCTATATAGCTATCAATTCGTTTTTAAAAAGGATTTTTCACGTTGAACAAACTTCTTCTTCTTTCATGTTACAGCCTTCCTTATACAATTCCATGATTACAATAGGCCTACCGCTCTATTTTCAAATGGAAATTCTTACCATAGTATTTTCCATGTTTGACTCTCATTGTATTTTTGAGCTTTGTTTTGACCTAGCAGTTATAGAAATTTCTGCCAGTATGTAGTTTGCAGTATTAGGTAAAACTGTGTTATACCACTATCCAAAAATTTACTTTCGAGTCATAAACCAAAAATTTGACATGATTCAAACTGAAATTATAACTTCATTCCCACAAACCTCAAAAGTTTCAAGAAAAAAATATTTGGTATTTGACGTACCTCTAAATTTTTCTATATTTAATGTGTTAAAATTGAAAACATCTAAATAAAATTGCCAAATTACATCTAACTTTTCAATGCTAGAAAATAGCATATTCAGGTGTTTTTAATTTTTACAAATTTTGAAGATAACCCAGGACTCTGGTCAAACCCATCCACAAAATAATTTACTGTCTACGATATTGATATACCGTCAGAATTATTACACTTTAAAAATGTAAGATGAAATATGACAATATACAAATTTGTCCAAGTCGATCTGGCATTAACAATAAAGAATTTTTCTGCTTGTTCGGGCCGAGTTAATGAACGTTACATCGTTTATAAAATTTAGAGGTAGTACTCCTTTTAGAATTAGGTGTCAAATATTTAGACAAATTTACTTTATGTATGTAAGTTCAATAAATTTCAAGATGGAATCTCTATTTTCCATAATATAATTTTTAAAACACCACATGGTTTATTTAAGTTTTATAGAACTTTAATAAAACTTGAGGAATTTATTATAAATTCCAATGTTATGGTTTTAACGAATAATGCACTGTTTACCAAAATAATTTTGTAAAAAATTTAAAATATTTTCCCCCTTAGTAATAATTAAACCAAGTTATAATAGCATTAAACTAGATTTTTAATGGTATTAAGTAGAAGGTTAGCTTCGTAAAAGGAACGATTGTTTTGAAACGCGTTAGCAAGAAGGCAATTACGTATTCACTTAGTTAAGTAGTGTAAAATTAGATTAAAAATCAAGTTATAAACAAATTTTAATTTTGTAATTTTATGAGTTATCTTTAAGCATTTCAGCATACAATTAAAAAAATAAGTTTGGAAAAATATAAATTGATACAAGGCCAATGTTATCAAACACTCAATGATAGATATATGATCTAGGGGAATAGTAAAATTATCAATATGTAAACACTTGCCTGTGTAGCACTTACTTTTTCTCTATATGAGAGATTTGACTATATAATGTCAAAGTTTCAGGAGATAAAGAGTGTAGCATTACCAACTTAATCCCAATGAGGAACATGTCTTGAAACGTAGTCTTCTTAAGCAAAATGTAAGTGCTTATATATTGTATTAGCAAGTGTTTATATATTTCAATATGCCAAGGTATAAATAAAAAGGTGATTTTTTTTCATAATTCGCCATCATAGACATGACTCTAGTAGTTGGAATATAATGTATCTAAAATTTGTTGTTTTAATACTTATATTTTTGTAACATAAAAATGTTAATAAATTTTTGAGCACAGTGGACTAATTTTCCAACTAAATAAATAAAACCCACTAACACTATCCACAATACAAAAATCTTTATTTTACTAAAATTACTTTATGTACATTTCAATGACATGGTAATCATCAATGAAGATGATTACCTAGTAATCGAAATTTACATAAAGCAATTTTAGTAAAATAAAGATTTTTGTGTTGTGGTTAGTGGGTTTTAATTATTTAGTTGATAAAAATGTTGGTCAATAAATAAAAAACGTTTCATGAGTTTGTTATTATATAGATTTAGAAAACAACAAAACCTCAATCTTAAAATATGCAAAATATCTTTATTTTCAAATGTTACCAATATTTACAGACATTATTTGCTAAATATTACAAGAAAGGAATTTATACAATCAAATGTGAAAAATACAATATTTACAACAGTCTTGGGTATTTCTAAGTAGTGTCATGGCTTTCACATTTTTCAGATACATACATTTAACCAGTAGATTAAGCTAACTTAAAGTCTTGTACAAAACTAAATTACAAAATTTGTACCAGAAATCATAACATAAAAAACAAATCTGTGTGCAATCAAACAAAATAATTAAGTCTGTGGCTTCTAGTAATTTTATATGAAATATAACTCGAAATTTCAAAAACATATTTGAAGTCCTATAAAAATTTTACAATAAAAATGGCTTACCTAATAAAACTGACGTTATTAAAAAAAATAAAGAATAGTAATTAAATGCATCATAATTAATCTGCAAATGACTGTCTACATATAAATTGAATTTTCTATATAAATTATGCCAATTTTAAAGAAATTATTTTTTTAAATGGTAAGACCAAAATAATTTTATATTACATTAATTTAAATATTTCAACTACATTGAAAAGTTATTAATTCACCAATTTAAGCAGTGGCAAATATGGAACAGTTTTACAAAATGAATACAGTAGAATCCACTTAATATGATTTCCTGCTTAAGACTTTTTTCTCAGACCCTAAAACTCAGCATGAAAAACATACTAATTTTCATGGACATACCTTTAAATCCTCTTAGTGGTTTTTAATAATTTTCTCGATTACTATAGAAAATTTTACCGCTTAGCGATAAAGTGGATTAAAACAACATTACTGTAAGTTTTATGCAGCTCAGTAGTTATGGTACTGTATAACACATCAATATATATGAAAAATACGTTTATCACGGAATGGAATCCAATAGGAAACAGAACGAAACGACTCAGTCTAAAATAATTCAGCAGAATGTTTATATCAATGATAGAGCCCCAAGTTTGCACAGCAAAAATGACATTAGCATGTTTCTGTTTGGTTGGAACAAAATTCACTCGGTTGGTTTACTGTTCATGTACAAGTATGGTATACATTCTACCATGAATGCATTTTCTCCTACATTCTCTAAACATGGATGTCATACAAAACATTTAGTCAGTAGAGGCTAGCCAGTCACTGGAGATTTTGTACAATAAGTACATAACTGTATATGCTATAGGATCATTTATTATTACAGTGTGCAGTTGTTGTCAAGTATAGAGTGGTGTGTTTTTTTTAGTCTTTGAGATGAACAGGATTTAAAAAAATGCTTAATCAGTTGATGATAAATTGGGAATTTTAAGTGTTATGATGAAAATTCACCTAAGAGATCAAAAGCAAATTGAAGCCGATCTGAACATTCTGAGTTCCATGTTAACCAATGGGTAATCTAATGTTGCCAATGGGCAATCTAATTATGTGACTGCTACGGCCCCTAGGTATGAGTTAATGCCTAATGCCAATTGAGTTGTATGTTGCTACAAAAATACTCTCATTTATAATGCCCTATATTTTGTACCTTAGTTTATTATTTGTCAATTGATTATATGTGTAATTATAATTAGTAAAAACCAATTACAAGTTGTTTATGGTCTGAAGTTTGCTATTGATTTTAGGATCCTCACTATTGTTCAATTCGTATGTACACAAAAATACAATAATTAAACATCAGCTACTTAACGACACCAAGTAAAAGCTATAATGAGTTTTTCACTTCAGTTCAACGTAAAAATTGCTGAAACATTCTGTTATATTTAGATGTCTGACAGAAGGTCAATGGACCATAAATATCTTTTGTTATTTATGCTATAATTTTCGAGAGTGGATAAATATCCCTTAGGAGGCAAACAACTAAGACATTCATGACTACCTGGGCTATTCTTTATAGCAGCTACAGTACTAATAAATTGTTGTGACTAGCTGACTTAGGCCATAAACCACAATGAGTTAAGAACACTTTTAAAAAAGAGATAAAATTAAACGCAAGGCGGCAGAATGAAAAAAAAAATAATAATAAAGCCTGGGATATATAAAGAATTGGAAAAGGTTTTGTTACAATGGTTTTTCAATCCCCTAACTTACATCTGCCTGTGAATTGGACATGCCGAGAAATTATGAGAGCTTCAAATCAATAATTTTACTGAATTAATGGATGAATTTAAAAGAAGATATGGTCTTGTATATCGTCAGTGGAAGCGCAAATGGCAGTAGATGAAGGGAGATTTTTCTCATGGAAAGAAACAGTGTTACCACAGTTGCTGGCAGGATTTCTTCCCGTGAGATGTTTCAATGCTGATCAGTTTGAACCTTTTTCCAATTTATGCCAGATAAGTTGTTTGTTTATAAGAATGAGAAATGCCATAATGGAAAACTAAATAAAGAGGAACTTTCAGTACTATTGTGCACACATGCAGATGGTTTAGAAAAACTTAAATTATTATTCGTGAGAAAGTCTAAGTCTTAGCGATGTGTCAAGAATATTTGCTCATTTCTATGTGATACATTTTTCTGCCTCACTTAATATTTTTTTTTAGGAAAGGCATAAAAAAGTACACAAATATTCCTAAGAGAAGTGAAAATGAGTATATTAAAAATTAGTGTTTAAGGTTAATGACAGATCACAGACAAATTGGTGCAAAAGCTTTGTAAAAGTGTGAATTGCTCTGCTGTCTAACACTAACCTATTACACATTAAATAGTTATTAACAGACATTAAATAAATTTTAAGTAAAGAAATACAGTGTTATAAATACTAGATGTTATTACAAGCACCTATTAGATCATAAAATGGAGATTCTGTCAGTTATCAATAAATAGTTAGGTTCAATAATAATTTTATTCTACCAGTTTATTTTTGAATAACCAAAATGGTTCTACACTAAACATCTGCTAGACAAAGGGAATAATAAAGGACCTTTTAAATAAGGGCATTTACGTAGGTTTTACGTAATATGTGAATAATTTTTTATAAACCTTTTTCCAAGTATGAATTTTTTGTATTACACTTTAGAATCTGTTTACTTTCAAGTAGGTATATATTTTTGTAATTTGTCATCATTTCTTCTGAACATACCCTATAGCTATTTTTACTATAGAATATTCAGGGCACTTTTGGTTTCAGAAGAATATTTTGTCATTTGTTGATTCCATCTTCGCGTGAGCTACTAGTAACCACTAAACATTTTTAAATGTTTTAAACTTGCCTATAGTAGCACTTACTTTGCTTGTTGAGGACGGCCGTTTCGGGAGATGTGTCAACTCAGACCGTGAGTTACGGTCTGAGTTGACAAAAGGGACACATCTCCCGAAACAGCCGTCCTCAACAAGCAAAGTAAGTGCTACTATAGGCAAGTTTAAAACATTTAAAAGTGTTTAGTGAATATTATGTCTTCTATTAAGATTTGATTTGGACTTTTAAGATAATCACATTAAATTATACCTTTACAGTAATGTAATTATAAAAAATAAGAAAACTGATGCTTAAATAACAATCATTAAATGAAGGATAGATTGTATGAACAGGGTGAAAAATATAAAGCATACAATATATGAAGGTAATACATAAAAGGTAATATTGTAAATGTAAAATAATTTAGACTTTATTAAGTTTTCTGATGCAAAAAGTGAAATTTTATTCTGAATCAAACTGATACTAATGCCGTTAAAAAAATTAAAAAGAATATGTTGTATAGGATTCACAACATATTAATAGGATTGCTGAATTTTAATAGTCCTTCAAAATGTTACTGAGTTTTTATCTTAATATGATTTTGTAACTTCAAAATAACAAAGATAAATTTGTTTTAAGAAAATGGTTTTCAAAACTTTACTAAATACAGTCTGCTTGCACACTTAACTTACTTATATAAACAAAAAATTAATTGTAAGATGTATGGTACTTTTTATTTATCTGATTCTGAGGAGTATTTATATATATAAATCACTGTTGATGTAGTGACTTCACTAACTTCAAACAATATCTATTTTACAAGCTATCATAATGCAAATGGGTAACTACTGAAAAGTACAAAGTACTTGGTGGTTTACATTAAACAAGACGTAATTAAATTAAACACAATAAAATGATTACTCATATGAAAACATGTATAAAGCACACATTTATGACATATAAAAAGACATTGCTAATGATATGTTAATTTTTGTTTGTGGCATTCTTCATATTGAAAAATTAAGGGAATTATAATAGCCTAGGCAGGAACATGTGCTGACATTAGAAGTTGAGTTTTAAATATTCATAATACATAATTATAAAACGTTAACAATTAGTTCTGTCATATTGTCAAACACATTAATAATATGTGTATCCTTAGCAATGCCTATGGCATACATTATACATACTAACATTTCACTCTATGGTGTATTCTTCAACTTTTACAAATTAAAAATTTGTAATCTGTGTTTGAGCTTCTTTTTATTGTAATAATGAATCAAGTAAAATTGTTTTGTTGGGAAAAATTCTTGTAAACAATGAAAACATAAATCTACATATAGTGAATAAATAAATTGTAGGCCGCAAAGATTATGAAGACAGTAGAATAGCAATTTTCTGAATCAATTTGGATAAACCCTTATTCAAATAAGATTTTTTTTTTTCAAAAAAGGGTCAATTTCAATTACTTACTGTATGGATGTTGCAATTGGGAGAATAACATATTTTGTATAGTTTTATATTCTTCTGAGCTAAGGTCGTAGCTTTTTCACAAAGAATTTAACGCGAAATTAGGTTTCCTATAGAACGTTATTGCAAAAACCACTTGAAAACTGCAATCTCTAATTCTTTGTTTTTTGCTACCTCCGTTGATTTTCTTGAAGAACTGTTATCTTCATTTTCAAAGCACTGACACAAAGTTAAAAGGTGTATGTTTGCCCCTCTTAAAATTTGAAATAGTTGATTGTCCAATACTGTACATCTCAGTCAACTATTTACCTGTAATCTGCTTGATCTATAATTTTTAGTTTATCTGCTAACTGTAAGCCAATTCGTTTACTTTTAGAAGCCATGCCGAAAGACAAAACAATGGACTAATGAGAAGGAGTAAAGGTACGTTTCCATTCTAACAAGTCGCACGTAGATTTTCATACTGTTTCCATTTACCAGGCACACGTGCTGGGACAAATGTCTCATGTCCCACGACCCAGCAGTAGTTGTTATTATGCAGTGAAGAATTGAAGACATGTTGAGTTTTAAGTGAGTCTTTTTACGTTTAGTGATTTTTACATATGTGTAAGTGTTAATAATGGATGCCATAGCACCTTCTACTTTTTTGATTATGGCTGGTGCATACAATGAGCTGAGGAAAAAAAGAGAAAAACGACCTAGGTGGTGGATTAGAAGTTTTTTTTAGCAAAAAGACAATCAGAAGGAGCCTTCAACTCACTAATGAAAGATTTGCACATGCAAATTGGATACGAAAATTTTTTGCGAATGACTTCGTGATTTTGAATTTTTGTTAAAGCTAATAGCACCAGAAATTGGAAAAGTAGTAACTGCCAAAAACCGATCCCCCTTGGGGAAATATTAGCTACCACTCTCTGTTTCTCAGCGACAGGTGATAGTTATAGCTCGTTGATGTACCTCCACAGAATGTATCTCTTACTCCAGAGGCAAACACTGTTTTAAAACGTTTTTAAGGGCATTTGGGCAACTGCGCATGCGCGTGTTGTGGGCACATGTGCCCACCTGTTTCCATTGTCCGTGGGAACTTGTGCCGGCACATGTGCCAGATTGTTTCCATTCGGGGATTTGTGCCGGTACAAGTGCCTGACAAAAATTTGTAGTAATGGAAACGTACCTTAAGACACACTGAGTGTCTAATTAAAACGAATAGGGATAGGCCACCTGCCGACCCAGCATCCAAATAATGTTCAGCCTGTGTGGAAAAAGGGCCAGTAGCACATGTAGACAGAATCATTATTTTGGAACTCTGAAAATCAGGAAGCGATTAGGATAGTCAGTGATTCAGGTAATTGGAATTCTACTGTAGATTTTATAGCTAAAAACAAAATTTCTTTGTATTAAACGGGGTTTTCTTGTAAAATTTTAATTTCACTCTTCAATGCTCTATATTTATAACCATATAAAACGCAATGCATATAATTTACTATAAATACTGAGTACAGCATCAAATATTTTAAATGCTATAAATAACCTGTCGGTGAGATAACTTACAGTTAGCTTTTGTTGATTTTACAATAATCAAAGACGAACATTTTTATGAGAACTTGATTCATTTGAACTGTTCGATTCTTATTTAAAGTTAGGCACATTGGTGATATTATTCTTCAATATTTTCTACCTCAAATATGTAAACAAAACAAGTAGCTAAACTACTTTAACTAAAAAAAAAAAAAAAAAAAAAAAAAAAAAAAAACTGTATCCAATGTTATACAGTAGTGGACACTTAGCCTGTACGGTAGTAGATAGTTTTACAATGAATGGATTAGGCACATTAAAAAAAAGCATTTACAACTTGAAAGAAAATACTATAAAATTTCAGGAAAGTGTTTAAAATCTGGACTAACAAAATTAAGTTATAATGAAATTCCTGTTTACTCATCTTTATTCCTGATTAATAGTTTCAATAAAATATGTGTATGTTCTCATAATGAAATATTTTGTTTTTTTTTTAAATGGTAAGGCATCAATATAGCTCATTAAACAAAGTGAGAAATTTAATGATAAAGAATTTTTTCAGGGAATTTATTGATTTAGATGCATAAAATATAAATATACAAATATTACTTGTACATATTCATAAAATTTATAATCTCACAATCTAAAGTACAATTTAAATTTTATATTAAAAAAATATATGTATTATAAACTATGTATATAATTAGAATAAATAAATAAAACATGTCCTAAATTAAGAGCATTTCAACAAACTGTCTACAGATATGTTATTTTTAACAATAATGAAATAACTTTTAAATGCATACGATTTTTAAAGAAATTAATTTAAGTGAACTAGAGAATCTTAAATTAAAGATTTTCTTAGGGAATCTGTTTTTCTTATAAATAGTCTCAAACATGTGAAGAGCAGTACATAAAAATACCTTCATCTATATGATATAATATTATTAATATCCCAGAGTTAATACACAATCTCAAAATTACACATTTTTATAAAATAAATTAAACAACAATCTGGTTGAATACTGTAAATATTCAAGTAGAAAGTAACTACTCTATACAAATATATATCAAATACAACCACAAGAGTACATTTTAATAAATTAGCTAAAATTGCACTTACATAAATATAGTATAAAAAATGAAATTGAAATAAATACAGATGTGTGGAAATGTACACATTTTTATACTATACTTGCTAATAACTAACACTAGGAGCAAAAATCATTAAATAAAATAAATTTAATCATGGTTTCCTTCATACATCTGCTCACACTTTTCTAATAACCTGAGTACTGGGTTAATATTATAAGGAAATAATGCTTTCGAAACAAGTCTATCAATGGCTAGCCTTAACCTGATTAGAACACTCATTGTATCATCGAGTTCTCTTCCACATGCAGCTACAAATTCAGGCCAATTCCGCCTAACATACTTTAAAAGTCGTAACAGATATAACAAAAAACACGTCTCATTTGATACTAACAGATCGAGAAGAACATCTGGATCATGAGATACTGCACGAAGAAACTGAACAAACGTTACAGCTGGACTGAGACATCTGCGAAGATCTGGTAATGTTGATTCCCTGTAGCATAAACCTACTGTGACATCTAAGCAACAAACCATCCCTTCCACTAACGCATCATCTTGATCTGCAAAAAGCTGGACTACCCATTGTGCTAATGGAGTTTCTGGATGGAATGGTAATAAAGCCTTAACACATACATCCAACTGTCGCAAAACTTCTCGAATGCTTCTCTCTATTACAGCCATATCTGCATCGGCATCTTCTGCTTCAGAGCCAAGAGAACTATCGCTCGATGAATCACACCGCGTTTCTTTTACAGTTACAGCAACAGCCTTCAACACAAGTAAAGCAGCTTTCTGTAACAAAGGACGATCTCCATCTCCAACGCCCCCTCCAAATCTTCCACTACCTCCTCTATAAGGCAAACAATCTAGTAATCTCCAATCTTTAACACTTCTTACAACTAAATGGGCTAGAGAGCAAGGTTCTTCTGCTAAAATATCTTGTAATGCTAACGTACTACCATAACACAAAACTTCGTTGAAAAGTCCAAGCAAATGTTTCCATATGACGGGTGGAACTCCTGAATTTAGAAGGGCCACAAAACCATCTAAATGTGCATAGAAAGGTTTTGTATCAACAACAGATAAATTAGCTTTTACTGAAATTATTGCTTCCCACAACCCCAAAAATGTAATCACTGTTGATTCATGTCTTGGAGAGAAGGACGCAATAAGACCATCAAATCTGCTTACTATTGCAGGCCATTTAGATTCCAAAGCTTTAATACACAAACATTTAACCTGACTGCTGTCTAAATTCTCAGGGTCATTGACATTAAGAACATGACATGAAGGCGGTGGGCGATCGTCATTTCCACCTCGTTCTTCAAGAGGGTGTTCCTCACAGTCCTTCCACTCAATTACACGTTTAATAACATCTAAAGAAAATCCCATCTTTTGTGAATGATTTGTTGATAGCGCATTTTCTGTAAGTTTGTCCAGCCACCGAGGATCAACATGAGAACGAGATACTAGAAAAAATGCAGAAAGTGCTCTTCCAGCTGAAAAACAAACAAATCGATCTGGATGAGCTGAAAGTTCAATTAAATGATCTACTAAACCATGCTCATTTCTTATGAGAGCATCACAAACATCCCCAATGCGTGAACAAAGCAATCCTTTAGCATTTTGCTTCATTGCAATTTCACACAGAAGTTGTACACAACTTACAAACTGAAGAGTCCGGTCTCTATTCCACTCAGCAATAACAACTCTTTTAAAACCTTGAATATCTTCTTCACTAACAATCTTCATCCCTTGAAAAGGCTTCCGAAGGCAACTTTCTGACATGGAACACAAACACTGATTTAATAAATTTCTCTGTAATATATCTAAATCTTCACTGCAACTGTCATCATGCAATTTAGCTTTCTTCTTCACGGGTTCATCCATGCCTGGTACCGGCACTGGTACAGGTCTTCCTTTACGAAGTACCATGAACTCTGCTTTAGTTCCTTTGTTTCAACAAATGTCAGGTATTATATTTAGGAAGCAAAGAAAAATATGTGAAATCAAAGTTACAATCATTTACAAATAAATTATAGCTTTCCATGACATTAATTCGACTAATAATTTTACCAAAACAGGGATCAGCAGTTGTTCATAAATCAGATTTATACCTGAAACAAAATAAATTTTTTAAATTTTTGTATACAAATTATTTAATCTATGTAATGAATACGAAAATATATATACATAATACATTATATTATTATTATAAATTTGATTTGTCTGCGTTGGTTTTCTATATATATTCAAATAATATCAAATTATTCAAATCATCCTTATAGCCAAAAAATTATAACCCTCTATAATTTATTATACAGAATGTAGAAATACCAATGAATATTAATGATCAAATAAAAGTGAAAAATATAATATATCAAATTGGACTAGAAAATGCACATAAAAGAAAAGCTATAAATAAATTAAATAATAACGTAATAAGAAAACAGAAAATCAACAAAAACTTTGTAAATGACACAAGGGGAAATATTTGGAAAACTTTTACATTCACTGGTAACGAAATACACAAAATTAAAAATATAATAAACAATAACAATAATGAAAATAATATGGATGAAAGAAATGGTGTATATAATATAAAATGTCAAGATTGTAATCAATTATATGTAGGACATAAAAAAAAATTAAAAGAAAGATACAAAGAACATTTAAACCTTATAATAAACCAAACATAAACAAATCAAATTTGGCTACTCATTGTACCAATAATGGACACAGATTCCCTGAAATAGGAAGTATGAAATTAATAAAAGAATTAAACAAAGGGTTAAAGAAGAATATATGTGAGACATTAGAAATTTATAAACATAAAGTTAAAGACAGATTAATTGATGAACAGAGATTGAAGTCAGATCAAGGCACAAAACTATATACAAGGGTATTGATGTTATGGAAAAAATTACGCAAAGTGTAATACTTTTAAAACTATGATTGTTTGTAGTACATGATTTAATTTTTGTAAAAATATTTTGTTACATAATTGTTTTTCCTGAAGATGCTGGTACTGTATTAAAACTATTTTTGTTTTTTAAATATTTGTAATTTATTAACTATATTACAAGAAAACATATTCCCATATTTAATATATATAAACATATATTCAAGTATTTTTTTTAATATCAAGAAAATTATATAGAACAAGGTGAGTGTACACACACACACCTTGGTCTAAATAGTTTTCTTGATGTTAAAAAAAATAATATATTCTATTACAAAATATAATAATTAAATTTTTATGTCTATAGTGAATTTTTTAAGAGATAAACACATTACAATATTAAAAATTAAAACACACCAATTTATTAAAAGAAACATACTAGTTTCTACGACGATGTCGTCTTTATTAGTGCTTGGGTGTTACATTTCAACTTAATAAACACATAGTAATAAATAACATATGTGAAAGGGGAAAACGTAGAGTTAATGCAGTCCTTGTCAAGCATTACTAATAATATTTGTATTTCTTTTAGATGTAAAAGGCCAAGTTTAGGCTTAAATAATGTTATGTTCAGAATTTATATTTATCATTAGTGTTATATGTACTTGGATTTAAAATAAATAAGAACATTTTTATTTTACCTTAAATTTTAAGTACTAAAACATATACTTAAAAATAGTAAAAATTTTCCTAAAAGTAACAAATCTGGAGATGTATATCATTGTCAAATGTGACCTTGACTGAAATTGCTTCTCTCACAGATCGAAGTTGTATTTTTCAAAAAAATCTTATAACTTTTACCATTATCAAAAGATAAATACTTTTACAAATGGAAAAGTCAAAGTAGTTTACTCAAAATCTCACCAAAAATTAATTTTTAATACACAAACACACTAGTTTACAACAGAGTAGCCAAGCACTGGGGAAGCCAAAACTAGTCTGTTGTGAACTAGTGTTTTTGTGTATTAAAAACTAATTTTTAATTGTAACTAAAACGGTCAGTTAAACATGTTTAAGAACATTGTTTAAACATAAAATCAGATAAATAAAAATAAGAAAAATGTTAAATGATAAGCCTAGCCAGCATGAAACACAATGCCCTGAACTTTGACCAAGAATTTCAGCTGGATTTAATTAGACTGAATAGAAGTAAAATTCATGGGTATGTGTTAAATGTCATAGGTTATTTTTATTCCTTACGTATTCAGGTTAATTTTAGAAGACTAAGGATGGATAGTCTACAAAAAAGTATATAGAAACATTTATGTATTCTTTAGTATTAAATCTTTTTATTAATAAACGATAGGTAGTAAAATACTCTGATGAATTTTAAATTTTTATATCAACAAATTTCAATCCTAGTTATATATTAAATGCCTATTTTGTCAGAAAAATAATTTTATTTTCAATTAAAAACTTGTGTAAATCTATGCTGTAACTTTTGCTGACAATGTTAAATGCACAATACAAATATTGTAATTAAGTAATAAGGAACACCAACTTATCAAGAATTTATTTTTCTCCTTGTTTCACTAACAAAATAATCACTATGAAAATCTTTATCAATAAGTATAACTATACAAAATGTAAACTATAACATATAGGTTTTGTGTTATCCCACTGATGATGGCAACTTGACATTAATTCATATAAAAAATAAATTATTCATTGAACAACATAACAAACTTGGTGTTTGTTTTTAGCCCAAATACAGGTCTAATCTGATTTGTTTGTTGTTTCCTACAGTATGTTGAATTACTTAGTAGCTACATTAGAATATGGATATAAAGTATTTGTTAAGACAGGGACTAAATTCATATTAGCAGCACATCTGATTAGTTGTAACATTGTCATATATCAAAAGAGAAATAACTGTAGCAATTTCTGTCATTACTTGCAACTAGTTAATTTTACTTTTATAATTGTCAGGAAAATTACAAAATTTTACCTGGTACACAGCCTTATGAAATAATGTGTAAAATGTATGCAAACATGATATCAGATGCAACAAGTTCATTTCATATTAGTGTTACAGTTTGTGTATTCAACTGATGGCATTACAGTAAAGTCAACTTAAATGAAATTATTGCATTCGTTTAGTGAAGTGATAATTAATTTCTTAACATAATTTGTCCAAACCAGATATTTTGATGGTGTATAGTATCATAGCTATATTGTAAAACTTACATGTATTTGCTATTCGATTTGAGCGAAAACCTAAACCCGTTAATACATCAAATATAATAAAGTTTGATTAAACTTGCATACAATTAGCACTGATTTCACATTTAAAAACAACCATCTAAATCGTTCATAACAGAAGCATTTAAACTTACTTCAATATAAGCGTCACCAATACCACATTCACTACAATCATTATCATTTTCTATAAAAATTGGCTTGATACTAATAAACCAATTTGGTGTCATATAATTCGTGGCTCTAGATCTTGGAACCACTATCCAGATCACAGCCATCACATCTGTGGTTTGTAAACCAAATTATTAATTTATTACTGTAACTGTCATCAATACCATAATGTTTATAATTCCCTTTGTGGTTGCACAAGACTTAGGTCTTTTTCTAGTAGTTGGGGTCATGATTAAGAGATATGAGCAATTCTATTATAGTTATAAAATGCCTAGTATCTTTAGAGTAAGTTCTAGAATTTTTATCTTGTTTTTTTTTTTTTTTTTTTTTAAGAAACATATACTGTTTTATCTTGAAAAAATATGCTGCTTCTCTAATTCTTGACTCAGAATTGTGAGCTTCTTGCAATATTCTTGTTTTTATATTTTCAGCTTTTAACGCAGTGGTTGAATTCTCTATCGCCATGATCTTTAGCTTGGGAAATCCAAAAAGTAATATAAATGCTACTTGCTCCTTATAACATTATAATTTCCAAATAACATTCAATTTGTGACTAATGCTAATAATCCTGTTTAGGCCTACATATTTCTCTGTATCTGAGAAAATATTATTATCTACCTATATTAAATTATACCTAAGAAGTATCCAGTCAGGATGGATTTGGTTTTAATTTTATTCAATATTACTATCTACCTATATTAAAATATACCTACAAAGTAACCAGTCAGGATGGATTTGATAATAATTTTATTTAACATTACTATCTACCTGTATTAAAGTATACCTACGAAGTATTCAGTCAGGATAGATTTGGTTGTAATTTTCTGCATCGGCAATAAGTCTAAAGG
This sequence comes from Prosapia bicincta, assembly GCA_036971475.1. NCBI lineage: Eukaryota > Metazoa > Arthropoda > Insecta > Hemiptera > Cercopidae > Prosapia > Prosapia bicincta. Next base: position 109,035,790 of record JBAIZL010000002.1, on the reverse strand, counting down.
TATACTTTAAAACAGGTAGAAAGCAATGGTAAATAAAATTATTACCAAATCTATCCTGACTGGATACTTCGTAGGTATATTTTGATATAGGTATATAGTAATGTTGTAAAATTACAAATCTAGACGTAGTGCGGTGTGCTGTAGCTACTGCACGTCCGGTTCACACTATAGGCCTACATGCCTGTACAACTTAACATTTAAAATGTGGTGAAAAAGTAACTTTCCATACTTTCCGCGGTAAAAAAGTTGATATTCGTGTTCTACACATTAAAACGAATAATATAATAATAAAACAAATTTTTTTAACACCAACGTTATTAAGACTATATTTTTACCAATTAAACATATCTAACTACCACGTGATTCTCTAATATGTTGAATTATTGTGAAAATTAAACACACAAAGAAAGGTATGTGTAAAAATTAAACACAAAAAGAAAGATATGACCTATAGAATAAGTATTTTGTGGATGTGCGTGTTTTGAATAAACTACTGAAAACAATATTTTCAATTGCAACTAACAATGCATTTAATTAAAGCTATTTATAAACAAAAACATTTATCTCTTTTACATAAAGTTTTTTAAGCTTTTAATAAAATACTATGAACTCAGATTCTTTTGATAAATAAACTGAATGGATTACAGTTGAATTCATTTAATAACCTTAAAAAGACGGATTATTAAGGTTTCAATAATGATTTATTAATATATCTACATTAGCAAACAATGCACACCTTCGCAATTGCAAGTTTCAAATCAATCCTGTTAATAGGACAAATAAGTAATGTTTTTACAAATGATGAGCCTACAGATAAGAAACTAAAAAAGGAATTAAAACTCAAAGATTCTAAAGCTAAGAAAAAATTATCTAAGACTCAACAGATAAACATTTGGACATTATAAAAGAATGTAAAACATCAAAAGATATAATACATTCACTACAAAAGGGTTTTTATTGGAATAAGCAAATTAACCTTGTGGGGGGAAATAAAAAACTTAAAAGTATAAAAAGGTATCCGGGATGATAATTTTTTGAAGCTCGGCTCTATTTTAAGAGAGTTAGAAGAATTTAATACCAAAGTTGACGAAAGTAACAAAATTTACCATTTAATGTAGCTTTTTAAGAAGAAAATTATAAACTCATTGAGGCCCTCAAAACACAATCTGAACTTAAATTGGATTTTGTCAAAGTGAGACGAGTAAAGGAAGAAAAAAACTAAAGGCGAGTACAAATAAAATTGCCTATGGAGATAAAAATAAAGCAACAAATTTTGGTATCTATTAAATCAACGACATCTGGTACAGTAAAACTTCGTTTTAATTGTCACTTTTTAAACCGTCAGTTTCTGTTAACCATCATTGCTGTAATAACACAATAACAACAATGTGCTTTAAGGGGCAGTGAGGCGTTGCTTAGTTTGTTAAGCTACATAAACTATTTCACCTGTAAGTTTATATTACTGTACATTAATTTGCCACATTTGTAGCCACTGTGCCGATAATTTTATCATGTAATAAATAGTTTTATATGCTATTACAATCGTGTTAATTTCTTTTTGCTTCAAAATATATTACATTACTATGAGAGTGATATCTGTCTATAATATCATTGTTTGAGATAAGTTTTGGAGGAATAATACAGTGTTTCTGTTTTCCATCTATGATAGTTAATCGAATGTTTACTGTAGTTTTAAATGCGATAAAAAACATTATGTAAGACAATGGCTAGATTGAACCCAATAAAATAGGAACGCTAAAAGTGAATTGTCAAAATAAAGAAGTAACAATGCCAGGTCTTAAGCACAAACAGTTATCAGTGAAGGAAGTTGACAAAAAAGTAAAAAGATAATTGATGAGATATGTATAAATATCAGTAATTATAATTTTAAATTTTGATGGAATTATATTAAAGAACTTTATGTATTAAAATTTGGATTCATAGGCCTAACTGAAAATTATGTTAGTTGAGTAGGTTTGAAGACAACAAAATTACAGCATTGTAGAAGTCTTCGTCATGACAATTAAGCAACAAAGAACCCTCATAACTTGGTTTGCCTTATCTTATTGAAAAATGTTTGTTTTGTATCCCAGGACATTTTGATACATGTGGATTCACATAGACTAACAATTAATTGTTAAATTGTGGACTGTGAGCTTGAGATTTTGTAATTTTGTTGGTGTTACTGATGACTTTCTGCTTCACCTGATAACATTTTTTCGCAAAAATCGATTACATGGCAAGGGGAAATATATACTTTTATTTATGAAGTTAATATATTACTATGTAAGTAATTTTATCCACCATTAAGTGCAATAATTTTACCTTGAGTGATGAGGCACCTTTCGGTCGTTGACCATTGTCGAATCACTGATGTTTTTCTGTTGTGGATGTTCGGTCTGTGAAGTTGGTGTCTGTTGACGTAACGCGCACGTTACGTCAACAGACACCAACTTCACAGACCGAACATCCACAACAGAAAAACATCAGTGATTCGACAATGGTCAACGACCGAAAGGTGCCTCATCACTCAAGGTAAAATTATTGCACTTAATGGTGGATAAAATTACTTACATAGTAATATATTAACTTCATAAAGTCAGTGCAACGGAAAAACAATGGATAACATTAAATATCAAGACTTTTATTTATATATATATATATATATATATATATATATATATATATATATATACTTTTCATTAGACTTAAGATTCACAAATACTGTTCAAAATGAACATAATAATTAGCTGCAATTCCTTTTGCATTTGTGAATTATGTAAAATGGATTACTGGTAAAACCAAATTTAGTAAAATATCATTGACAAACATCAGTTATTACTTTTTAAAAAACCAACGTATATGTTAATATTTTAGACGAAATCGTTCGTTATGTGTAGTAATGGAGTCACAAATCATGTTACACACATCCTCAAGACTAGGCTTGAAATTTGTATGTTAGGGTGTGCAAGATGTAAAATTTATGCGGCCCTGTATAATTGAAGAATATTTATACGAATTCAAAATAAATAAAATTACATTAACCTAATTATATATCCTTACTTTTAATAATACTCATATAAGGTGGCCTAGAACAAGAATGATCAATAGCTTCTGCTACTGTTTAGGCTTTACCAAGGAGTATTAGGTAAAAAAATTCAAGTAATGAATGAATGTCAGTTCAAATGAATACTTACATTAATATCGAATTTTAAAGTCAACAATTGCCCTTTTTCCAAATCCTTAATATTATTATATCAATTGATCATTTGTGGAAAACAAACATGCAACAGTTTGAAACATAAAACGAAGTAGGCTACACAATTTAATGTTTATTTTACAAATATCACATTTAAAGCAATCAGTTCAAACAAACTATAACAACATTATTTTCTAAATTTGATATTTTAATACATTTATATTAGAAATCACAGCACTATAACTTGAAAACCATTGAAAATAAATCACCAAAGGCAAAACAATCTCTCACTTCCTAAATTAACGCCATCTTGAACAATATGACGCCGATGTCAATTTATGTACGTCAAATCTGTAAATTATTTGAGATAAATTCATCTTTTAAAAATATTACTTTAATAGAACGTATGTAAGATTAATGTGAAATGCATTTATAACACTTTATTCTTTATTTTTATTTGAGTAGTTTTTTCTAAGTCATCGGTAAAACACAATTGTTAGCTTGAGCTTGTAGTAATGGTGGCATCCGGGTTGTACTAGACGTTGCCAAATTCTAAATAGAATGTATTTGTTTAAAAATACTTAAAAAACGTAAATACTTCAAATTATCATTGACTTTTTTTTCGGGAAGATGCAGAGAAACGTATAGGGTCAACTTGGAAATTAAGAACAAATTTTCAATAATAGATATCATCAAGACTTGTTTTAATTGAAGAAGAGAGAAAGGGACAGAAACTTGGCAACCTGCGCCATATTTCACACTCCCAGAATTCCTGTGTCTGAGAAAGGTGTGGCAGCCATATTTTGTTAAAGTCAGTGGGGGTCAAGGGGGTTGACCAATGACCAATGTGTAGTTGTGTGAGATGTTCTAAAATGGTGTGTTAATTGGGCGTTTTGGCAATTAATGATTTAATTTTAAGATAATAAGCATAATTACATGCAGTTAACAATATCAAGAAGCCTACTACCAACCAAACATTTTCTGAGATTATAATAATAAGATTACCTTTTGTTCCAATGTAAAAAGATTCAATATTGGAAAACTAACCTCTGCTTTGAAAAATTGTAATGACTGTATACATATGACACTAATATTGTTTTATAATAATTCGGCCCGCATACAATATATATTTGTTTGAGTAAAAAGTAAAATGTTATTTTACTGGTTAGTTATGTAATTTAATTTAACATCTTAAGAAAACCACGGTCGTATTTAGGCTGTAAAAATCGCATTTACCATGGAAGTGATATAAGACTTGTGTATACAAAATGATTTATTTGAATGTAAATAATACATTTCAGAATGTGAATAACTGTTACGTTTATAGAGAAGAAAACTATTTCCTTAATAATCTTTCTGTGTAATTTGATTAAATGATGAGCCACAACTTTTACTATAATAGTAGGCCTACAGTCAAACTGGAGGCTGATAATTTGGAGTCAGAATTGTAGTGTGTTTCAATGTCTGAGTTGACAAGTAAATCATCGGTACAACAAGACTCCGGGGGCACTGTTTCTATTACAGGTAAGTTTTAGTTTTTACAGGAACTAAGTAATATTTTTATTTCGTCCAGGTTAGACCAGGTCCGACATTGTATGGGGTATTATAAAATAATTTATATATATATATTCTTTGATTTAAATAATTTAATGGTTTTTAGACAGTATCAATCTTGTGTCATAGATTTTGCAAAAAATTTATACCAGGAATAAAAAAGTAGGTCTTCAGGAACAAGATCAAAGAGGTAGCCTTTTGACATGTTTTTGAATGTTCCATGCAAAAATCTAGCTGGTTCAGAAATGTAAATTTTAACCAGTATGTTATTTCGGTAATTGTTTATTACGTCGAACACCTACGATTTTTTTGGATTATTGTTCAAAACCACCAAAAATGACGATATCCAAAACAAAATTTTTTAATTTTAGAAAAAATTATACTGGGCGATGCAGAAAGTCATCAGGTATGCAAAAACAATATATATAAACTTTTGATCACACCCAAAAAATTAAAAATGTTAAAATAGGAATTCTTTATTCGTAGAACACTTAAAATAATTCTATGTTTTGGGTTTATTGTTTTGAAGTAGTAACTCGCAAAATGCCTGGAAATATAATTAAAATCGCTGTTGGCTCCCAAAATATTACAACTTTATCACTTCAATTTTACACGAGTTTGTGCGGTAAATTTGTTTTCTGGCCAAAGTTGGAAATTAAAGGTGTGTAAATGTTCAATGCATCATATTTTGTCTTTTGCATAGAATAGTGTCTGCAAGTATTTCTTTCATTCTTTAGAGTAATTTTGCAACTTATTATTGCAAAAAATATGAGATTGCGTGCAAGTAAACGTGCATAATTCTATAACGTTTGTGGCCAAGTGCTAATAGTGCTTTGTTAAAGTTGTTTTTTTTTAATTTAAAATTTTGTGGGCGTCATCGGCAAGTTTAATTTTATTTTGAGGCACATTACATTTTGTGCGTTATGCTAGAATAATAAAGTCAAAACAATTAGTAATATTCTAGGTGAGTCGTGAGGGGAGAATCGTTATTTTTCAAAATTAATTTTTGGGAAATGAGCGGAAGTTTTTATAATTTTTTTTTGTATGATTATATGATTATAATGATTATAAAAACAGGTCTGTTATACTACATCATAGTTAAAAAAACAAGATTAAGTTAACTTCTAACATTCTAGAATTAATCAATATTGGCAGACAAATTATGTCTAGTAAGTCTAGGGATCATATGTGCTTCTTTTCGATTGGACGATCTCCCTCCTGAATTGGAGTTGTCTTTTTCTGAGTTGGATACAGTCTTCGAGGTTGTTGGCGGTCTCTGCCTTTTTCCTAGCTTTATTACGTTCCCTTTGTAGTTTAGTCAGGTTTTCATTTCAAAAAGGCTTATATTTATTGATGTACTCTCTGGATATGCAATTTTGTGGCAATCTCTAAAATATTTTTCTCAAAAGCCGCTATGGACTGGTCAGGGTTGTCATTTATGATGCTGAGAGTGAGGAGTTGATTTGATGTTTGTTCAAAAGAATTTTTCAGTTTGCCTTTTGGAAATTCCAGCGTGGAAGAAGTAGTTTTTGGACATTGTTATTTTTAGGTTGCACTTTAGGAATAAGATTCTGTGACCACATCGTTCAACAGCATCCTTCGGTTTCAGGTCAGATCTGCTTATTAGGTTTGCATGTACTAGGCACATGTCAGGTGTGCTGGTGCTTCCACCAAATGATAGAAAGGTAGGTTCTGATCGTAGATGAATCAGTTATTTTGTCAATAAAATTTTCCATAGCGTGGCCAGGTGCATTGCAGTCGAAGTAGTTCCATTGGGGGGAGTGAGCATTGAAGTCCCCTAGTATAATGGAATTGCGGTGTGGGAAGGACATTTCTATGAGGCTTGTGTTTGAGTTGTTGGTTGGTGGGTTATAAACACCAATAATTTTATAGTAGTGTCCATTTATCCAGTTTTTCATAAGTACAGATTCATGTTTGTCGATTTCGGTCATCCTCATATTTGTGAAGCACCTCAAATTCGCATGCGGCATTGTTATTTTTACCGACAACGATCCCTGAGGCCACTTGTTTTGATCTTGGTAAAATAAAATTGCTAAAATTCACAGTGTTAAAATTATCTGGAGAGACCGTTGAAGCTCCAGCTTCAACTACAATGAAAACATCTGCATCCAATTTATGGATGAGAGTCTTGAACTCTGTGAACTTTGCGTTATTAAGGCAACCGGCATTCCAGAATAGTACGCGGAACCGTCATTCAAGCCCTAAAAAGAGCTGGTTTTGCGATTCTTACTTGGTCATCTATAGAAGGTCTTTTTGACAGAAATTTGTTGTTGCAGATTTAGCATTACCCAGGGTGGACCGCAAGAAAACCTGCTACATTTACACCCCTTATATGTGGTATATAAAAACAGGTCCTACGTTATACGCATATGTGGCATGTAAAAACAGTTTCTATGTTATACACATATGTGGTATGTAAAAACAGTTCCCACATTATATGCATATGTGGTATGTAGAAACAGTTCCTACGTTATACGCATATGTGATATGTAAAACAGTTCCATTATACGCATATGTGGTATGTAAATACAGTTCCTACATTATACGCATATGTGGTATATAAAAACAGTACAGAATGTTTGTTTTTTATTTATTGAACCTTTGGATTTAAATTTGGTGTATTATTTTACCATTTAAATGTTTAGTCTTATGTGATTCCTAATTTATGTAACTTGGTGATTCAGTAATTTGGGGTCTGCCTGTATTTCTGTTTTTTATTTTAATTGATAATATTAAGCCTGAAATAGTATTTTGTGAGATATTTTGTGTGTGTGTGTGTGTGTGTGTATATGACTTTGTTTTAACCTTTGAATATTTTTTTAGGGGAACAGCGCCTCCGGCAGTTAGAGGCGTTGTTTCTAGGAGGTCCAATTCAAGGCCAAGGCCAATGTTTTAGTATTGAAACACTTTTGGATGTTCTTCTTGTTCTTTATGATGAGTGCTGCAACTCGTCTCTTCGAAGAGAAAAAACTGTTTCTGATTTCATTGAATTTGGTATGATTTTTTTCATAAAATATAATATAATTAGATTAAGGTAAGTTTATTAACCACTATTTTATTTAGATGAAAATAAATATATTTTTGTGTAAACCTTTAAAGTAACAAATTTGATTAAATAAATAAGAACAAATAAACTAAGGCCTTTTGTCAAGTTTCTAACTGTCATTTCTTCTACGCCAACTGGGTTTAAAGAATCTGCGTTTTTAAGGTCTTGCTCTTGCTCATGCATTCCTATGAGCTCATCAATTAATTGTCAGCTCCTGGATGTGTAAATCTTCCAGTTCTTGAACATCATCATTATACACTTCTAAATTGAGTTGTCTGGCAAAACCGACAACTTCTTCAATCACATCAGCAATTTCATTGGACTCTGGCACTGATTCCACTTGAGTTTCAGTGGCGAAAAAAATAGACACACCTTTTTCTCAAACGTTAGGTAAAGTTTTTTGTGAAATTTCATTCCAAGATTCTCCAATGATTCTCAAAGCATCTAAAACATAGAATTGTTTCCTAAAATCTTCAGCAGAGAGTTCGTTGTTCTGCCTCATAGCTTCATGCAGATGAACGAATTATCTTTTTTTGTAATAAGCTTTAAATGTTTTGATGACCCCCAGATCCATCGGTTGAAGCAAACTGGTTGTGTTTATTGGCAAAAATATCATTTTCACGTGTGTGCCAGTTAGAGTAGAAGGATGGCCAGGGGGGTTAATTAATATGAATTACTTACTAAAAGGAATTTGATTAGACCAACAATAATGTTTGACTTGAGGTATAAAATGATGACCAAACCAGTTCTCAAAAAAAAGCTGTCGCCGAAACATTCTGATTCAACTTCTAATCACTGGCAAGCTAGTTTTAGAAATATTTTTTGTAGCACTTGGATTTTCTGTGTGATAAACTATGAGAGGTTGCAACTTAGCTACTAGTTGTATTTGCGCCAACCATCACTATCGGTCTTTGGTGGCCTTAAAACCTGTAAATATTTTCTTCTCATGAGCTATAAAAGTTCTTTTATGTATTTGTATGCAGAACAAGCCAGTTTCTGTGTAACTGCGTAGGCATGATTTAAAACCGCGTAACTTAGAAATCGTGGATATATTAGTAATACTACTATACTAATGTTTTATCGGCTAGCGGGATATAATATTTTTTTGTTTTATGATTACCATTGTCCACATGGTATGTAAATAAATCCCTAATTCCCCCTTCATATAATATCAGATACTTAACATTACAAATACCATTTAAATATAGAAAGTGTTCAGGTATATTTTATCCTATAAACTAATAATAGAATCAAATGGAATCAGAGTTCTAGTTTCGTCAGATCCAAAGGTTTCTTCTTAGAAGTACAACATGATTCCTAAGAATAATGCAAACATAGTACATTAGAGGTAAATAATAGTACAACATTAAAGGTACTAGATTGTTTTGATTATGAACCTTATTATGAATCATAATAAAGGAAACACGAAGAGGTTATAAATTCTTTATTTATATAGGAAATAGTTACAGAAGTCTACAGCATTTCTTCTTAGTGTGCTAGAAGAACAAATGCAAACTGGCCCAAAAGAAGAGATCTACTGCCCTACAACTTTCACACGGTGCCAATTGTCTAGATAACTGTCTTGTTATAGTAGTGGGAGCATCACCGCACCTAGTCAATTGTCCTCTGTCTACTCCTGGAAACAATCGAATTTCTGGAGAATTGGGGTGGCTGTTGTTTGGCACCCAATTGGCCAGAGGTGTTTACACGAAGCCAATAATTTATGTAAGTTGTCCCATGACAATTGTCTGTTCAACTGGCATCATGTAAACCCGGCTCAAGGGGGTTTCATTATTCTGGCAGTAACTCGGTCCAATATCTGAGACATTATTGAGGGACTATTAGTATTCCTTAATAGGTGGTACTCCATCTTGCATAACACTCCCGCTTTTCACCTTCATTTCAAGACCACCACCAACTCACCTATTTTACCAAAAAAGTAATACATTTTTTAAATATGGGGATTTGTTTTTGATGACATGGGGCTAATGGGAGAGTGAAAGAGAGTTTTAATGGACTTGTTGATGGTGGATATCACCACTAACTTGTATATATTAGGTTTGATGATATTGATATTAAAAAGAATATACAGTCGGCGCCGCTTATTGTGATCATATTTGTCAGAAGCATATTTGATAACGATAACCGAACGATAACAATAACCGAACGCTTAATCACGATGTAGTCTACAGCCGTACTGCATTGAACTCACTGTATTATTGCCACAACTGTTTGTTCTGAACGATACGTAAGCCTATCATTACATCAAGTAATTCTAATTCTGTAACACTATAATTAAACTGTACTTACCAAATTTTGATGCTATTCCAGACAGTTTTATGTACAGTAGTAGGATTTCTGTAATTTAGTTTTCTACTTCTTAAAATTGGTGGGATATTTCATGTCAGTTTATTTTATTCCACTGTAGATTTTTTTTAAACACTGAATCTAGCATAATTGAAAAAAATACAGTATATAGAACGCATCTCTCGTCGATAAAAACTTTTGAGATTTTTAATTATGCCTTGGTCACATGGCTGAATAATTGATGTAGTATTTTCCGGAAGGTAAATCACTTTGATGTGTTTTAGCGTAGTGCTTATGTCATTATGTGCAGTGCAGTTGTCTAGTAGAAGGACAATGTTGCGTTTGAGGCTGGTATCCCAATTAGTCAGCCATTCATTAAAAATTTTTGATGTCATCCAAGCATTGGAGTTTGAATGATATTCAACCGGTAGCTTTTTGATACCTTGAAAACAACGTGGATTTTTATATTTACCTATAATTAAGAGTTTTTCTTTATGACCAACCATGTTAACACAATACAAAACAGTTATTCTTTGTTTACATAATTTACAGCCGTTAGCAATTTCTTTTTTAAATAAGTAAGTATGTTCGGGTAAAGCACGATAATAAAGTCCTGTTTCATCTGCATTGTATATACAGCTAGGAGAATACGCGGACAAAATCTTTGGCCATTCGTATTGTAACCAGTCCTCAGCTCCAACAAAATCAGCATTTCTTTTTTCACCACACGTTTTCTTGTAAACAATGTTTTCCCTTTTCTTCCATCGATTGACCCATCCACCAGTGGCTTTAAATTCCTGTTTTCCTATTTTTTTGGCAAGATCCTCAGCTTTTAGACGCATTAGTGGGCCGTCAACTCGAGCATCTTTTTCACGAACATTTTTAAACCACAATTTCAAAGCTGATTCCACTTGCGGATCCTTCCCAGAACGATGTCTTTTGTTGTCAACATTTGCATTACACTTTGATAATGACAAGATTTTTTCTTTGTTGTTCAATATTTTACATAAGAGAGGTTGAGAAACGCCAAGTTGAGAAGCAGCGTTTCTTTGACTCATTTTTTGTAATTTACTGTACCTATCTAGAATATCAAGTTTTTGTTTAAGACTTAAATCGCATCGTTTCTTTTGAGATTCGGACATTTTGCTATACTGTCCTTTGAAACTTCAAGTGACACTAAACTCTACAAAACAAACGAAAAAGATCTTTAAAAATTAAATTATGTAAAATCACACTGAAATACTGTAATAAACGTTCATAAAAATTCACTGTTAAAAAATACAGTAGGACTGTACTGTAAATGGTTCAGTAGTAACATCAACTAATGTTAACAAATAACTAAAATCGACTCAGCGAGGCTAGGGTGTTTGCGTAAACAAAGAGTAAGGGAGACATTCTGAGAACTGTGCTAAGTGCTGAAACCGTTATAAAGTATTTCTGTCATTCTAAAAATAAACATTGAATTGGGCGTCATTGTGTGTTGCACGTGCTGTTTACACTACTTTGTAGAAATTGTTACTTGGTCTATGCTAGTATACGTTGACGCATATGATTTTGAATGGCAAATTAAATGATAATAATAAGCGAACAGATGATTACAATAAGCGGCCTAATTACAATGTATTATTATACGTCCGTGTTTGTTTTTTAATGAAACGATAACAATAACCGAATGATAACATTAACCGTGATCACAATAAGCGGCGCCGACTGTATATATATATATTGCATTTATATTGCACGTAAAATTATTGCACTTAGTGGTGGAAAAAATTGTTTACAATTAATAATAATGACTTCATATATATTGTAACATTTTGGAATAGCAAGTAAGAAAGGCACTATGTATAATATAATATAAATATGTAAGTAAATTCAAACCATAAAATAACCAATTATGAAAAAAGAGAAAAATGTAAACATAACCTAATTTGGCAAAATCGTAATATTTAATCACAAGTTTAGAACAATAACCACTATAAAAAAATAATATAATAGAAACAATTTAATGTGTAACAGTTTGAAAAGAACACTAAAACAATGTAAATAAAAGTAAAAGCCTTTAAGTATTAAGAAATTGAAACCAGTTTTAGATTATAAAAAATGAACCAAGACGGGCTGGCTAGCGCATTGTGAACAGAACAGCTGATAATTTAAACTTAGTCAGAAGAAATAATATTTCAATGCAGTCACCTGCAAAGAAATTAAAATCTAGTTATTAAGAACATGAAATGTACCAAAGGCAGTGAATACACCATCCGTAAAGCCGGTAACAACTATTAAAAAAAGGAAATAGTTGGTTCAGCCATTTTTAAATGCTTGGCTTAGCGTCGCTTCATTTGTACACACCTACTCAAGCAAGACAGACGTACTTCAGAATTGGCCCATAAAATTTAACGAATTTAAACTTAGTGCGGGAGTGTTAGTCTCGAATTCAATTAACACTACAAATTACTTTCAAGAAAATTACTTAAAACTATTTATTTAAAAAGATCTTATTAAATATTTTGATAAAGGCTGAAAGTGGAATCTGCAATCTAAAACACTTAAGTATCTTGGCTAGATCCATTACTACATTTTGAAATTTTGCAATCAGACATTTATAAAAGAAAAGAAACCAGTGACTTTTATTATATAATTAAACTATAAAAGAAAACATTTAGAAAGAATATTAAGGAACAATTTTACTTAGAAATAAATAAATTTGTAACATAGTTTATAACATTTATAGCTTAGATTTTTTTTTCTTGTACTTTAGAGTGCCAAATAAGATTTCATTATGCAAAATTTAAAACCTACTAGATAACCCGAGATTAAGAGAGCTTGTGCTAAACCAAAATTAAAATCAATTTAGGCTAAATTAAATAAAAAGTGTTGCTGCCCAAAAGAGAAATACAATTTAGAATAATAAGACTTATTATAGTAGAAGAAACTTAAGAGTAAATTTGTAAAACCTAAAAAAAGGAAAACAATTGTTATTTATTAAGAGAACTTGTAATTGTTAAGAAAGTTTTTTTTAATGATACATTAAAACTTGTTATTAAAAAAGAAAAAGAAATAATTACAATATATAAATATCGTTTTTACAAATTTAACTAAGCCAAAGTATTTTTCTCTTCATTTATGACTATATTTTGTTTATTTGTTAAAATATAGTAAAGCCAGTAGCAACATGTGTGAAGAACTTGCGTTTAACTAGGGAGGACTTTGAGATTGTAAAAGTTATTGGACGAGGTGCTTTTGGAGAAGTTTGTGTTGTGAAAATGCGGGGATCTGAAAAGGTGTTTGCTATGAAAATATTGAATAAGTGGGAAATGTTGAAAAGGGCTGAGACAGCTTGTTTCCAGGTAAATGGTTATTTTTAGTCAACAAGTTTTCTCTTTAAACAATTTTTAACCTACTTATTGTTGTAAATGCTTGCAAAACCTTTTGTCTAATATTTGAAGAAATATTGGATATCTTTAAGAATAAGAAGGTAAATTTAACATTTAAATATCTGTAGTCTAGGAAAATGGTACAATTTCTTATAAAAGGATATCCATGTATTGTTTGTTTTAAAATGTTTATTCTACAGTAAGCAGGTGTTAGAATTGATAATACATTTGCTTTGAATCTTTACTTTCATTAAAGACAGAGAACCCTTTGTTTAATTAAAGGTTTTAAACTTGGAGTGAGTAGAAGATACGTACAGGGCAGAATGGACTCCCTGATGTGACGGGTGTATTGTAAAAAAACTAGTTACAGTAAAACTTCGTTTAACCGTCACTCTTTTAACCGTCAGTTTCTGTTAACCTTCATTGCTGTAATTACACAATAATAGTGTAATAACAAAGTGCTTTGACACTTTAGCTGTCGTGTCGGGTCAACTGACCCTACGGCACAGTAGGCTGAACCAAATATCGTCTGGCCACTAGACTCGACATTATTGTTTAGTAACTTTTTATGTTTATTTGTACGACTCAGCTGGTGTTGCTACGTTTGGAATAATGAATGCACTGCATTAAACAATAAGCTTCACATTATTTACAGATATAATTACAATGGTTTTTGTTTTTATAGATAAACGCCGACGGCATTAAAAACATGATGTTATTTTAGGAGCTTTTTGTCAGGAGTACGGGCCGTCACACTTATTTGTGAACAATTTTAGTGAAGTTGAGTTGATTATTCCAACCGAAAAAATGTTTCATTGAAAGAAGATTACCTTTATATACTTTAATAATAAAATAAATAATTTTTAATGACATATTATATTGATTTTCACTATTGCTTTCAAAATTTCATGAAATCTAAAAAATAAGTCATAAATATTGACTAAATATTTAGTTGTACAATAATCCTGGTTGAAGTTAAGTACAAACATGGATACACTTAGATAAATTCATCCTTACTAGGAAGTAAATTATGACGTAAATTCCTTAAGAAGTAAATTATTAAGTTATAAAACTTTTACTTGTTATTAATCTTGGATAGTGTTTATTGGATATGAAGCATTACTTATAAGACAGAGAATATGTTTACACTTCCGTTCTATATACAAAATATTTATAAACTCACAAATCAATGACATGTGATACGTGATGGTCTTAGTGATAAGCGCCAAAACACTTTTGTATTCAGTCAGCTTATTATGTGGGTAACCTTAACATGAAATTGTGGTTTTGTTGTTTATTGGTTATACAAAACACAAAAAGTATGAAGACAGTGTTGCATAGATAAGAAAATAACATTTAATGAAAAACAATGTTGGGACAATTATAAATATTATGTTAAGAAACGTATTTTCGTACTTAGATATGATAGAGGAACAAAGAATAAGTACACATTTAAAAATAAGCTTAAAATATTTTGGCAATTTTCTGTGAAAACGCCGATATTGTGACCGGCAGCTAAAATTGAGGTGCAGTGACGAGTTCGCTTTAAGCTACATGAACTATTTCACCTGTAAGTTTATATTGCTGTAAATTTTTTTCGCCACATTTGTAGCCAATGTGCGGTTCTTTTTATCATGTAATAGTTTTATTTGCTATTACAATCTTGTTTATTTTCTTTTTGCTTCGAAATATATTACATTATTGTGAGAGAGATATCTGTTTATAATATAATTGATTGAGGTTAAGATACAGTGTTTCTACTATCCGTCTATTTGTTCAATCGTCATGACCACAGTCACGATGACGGTTAATTGAGTTTATACTATAATATAATTAAAAAAGGTTTTTATTTCTGAAAACTACATACAATGCCATTTTATTTGCATTTGGTTTTGAAAATTATATCATCCATAGCCATTATTGAGCCTTACTTTTTGAATTTCAGGGTTCAACTGTTACTGTGAACTCTGTATTCTATTGTGAAATACTGGAGACATTTCTACTCCTCAAAATGAAAGAGTATAGTGAGGAACATGACACACAAGCGTTTTAGTTTTAGCAGGATGGTCATACTGCCCGTTGTTCATGCCAAATTCTCTATAAACAGTTTCCCCAAGCTGCCTGATATCTTTAGAGTAGGGGATGTTCCATGGCCCCCTCACTCCTCTGATTTGAGCCTGTGCGATTTTGCTCTTTGGAGATATCTCAAAGTTGAGGTTTATAAAGTGTGATCTAGGTCTTTTGAGGCTCTTAAGGAGGCAATTATAGATGTCATTGCTGGGATAACACAAAATATGCTGAAAAGAGTTTATGGAAATTTTTTCAAACAACTTAATATGTGCATCGCTTGCCAAGGTCATCACTTGGATGATATAATTTTCAAAACTTAGTGCAAATAAAATGGCATTGTATGTAATTTTCAGAAATAAAAACCTTTTTTAATTATAGTGGTTAGTTTTTTACAATACACCCGTCAAATCAGGGAGTCCATTCTGCCCCACCCTGTATATTAACACTTTCAAGCCTACGCCCAAGTATAGATCGGGCCATTTAGTCAACACTAGATGTCTACGACCATGTATAGCTTGGGTTTTCGTATTTATTTCCACAGCAACGTAATTCCCGTATCAGTTTCGTCGATATCATTTTTTATATCGGTTATTCTACTTTACGTGTCTTTACCTTTAGCCCATTCAGAGTTCATTTTAAGAACAAAAATATATTTGGTAGTGTGTGGTGACCAAGAGGTATCAGGCATTTGTTTGACAGATGTTGGTTTGGTCAAATAATGAGTGTTTTATTAGTGCATGTTGTTTACGTTGCAAGTTTGTTGTTTATTCTAAATCATCTATCCGTCATTTCGTTAATTTAATTTGTAGTTTGTGTAATTTTTGTTTAGGCTTCAGAGTGTGTTGTTTTTTGCTTTAAATTTATCTTTCAGTTATTTAGTATATTTAATTTTAATTGTTAAGAGATGTTACGTTATATAGATATAATGGCTAAAGACACTTTGGGAAGCAATTCAATATAAGATATATTGATTTTAGAGAGTAACAATGACAGTGAAACCGATCTTGGCCGAGGAACAATCGACATATCTTTTATTGATGAACTGAATAGAATTGTAAATGACCAGATTTTAGAGAGTTTTCTAAATTTTAAAAGAAATATGTCTAAATTACATTATCTTAAAGCTTTAAAACGATATATATAATGTAATATTTTCAATACAATGTAAAATATGTATAGTGAAGTGCAGTGACGTAGTGTTGGTATTTTATTTGTTTGACTTTTTTATACATTTTTCAAACGAGCATAACACCATCTATACATAAGTCCATCAATTTATATGTATAAATTCCCTGATAGCTAGTTTCAATCCCTTTAAGCAATGTATAATTTTTTGTAAATATGGTATTTATTATAAGTCAGGAATTTTTTATATTATACCTAAAACCTCCCGGCAGATAGAGACGGGCGCCTATTAAGGGGCTAAGCTTCGTCTCTTGACCTGGACCAACAGCTCATATATGCACAGCTCTAAGTAGTTGAAATAGACCGACGGCTCATATTTGCGACACTGTTTGCATGTTACTTTTATTCCTCTGACAAATTTGTGGTTAATTTTAACGGTTTGATATATTCGTAGGTTTGATTTTGGTCTCTCGGTTATCAACATCAATGACATCAAAATATTCCTGACACATTGTTTATTCCTTTGTGCACCATTCTGTTACACTAGAATCACAAAGAAAGTATTCTAAATGGCCTGTATTAACACAGGATGTAAACCTGTTACAAGTGATGAGTGCGTTTGTAAATATTTTGTTGGCCTACTATATATGGAACATAAATGTAAACAAATTTTGTCTTGATACAATATTGTTTATGTCAGCATCTTTTAAATAAGATATGTAGCCTATATAATCAATCTGTCTAGCATGACTAGCCAAGATGAGTTAGTTGGGATTTGTTGATATAAGCCTTTGTATGACATTTCTGTTTTTATGTGTATATAGTGTTGTTTCTAATATATTACACATCTAAGCCCTGTTTTATATAACTAGCAAAATTTAATAGCCTGTATAATTTTTATAATTTATTAAATTTTACATACTTTTAAAAATTTGTTTTCATCAAAATCATATTTGGTTTTGGATTTGAGGGGCTTCACTGTAGTGCCTCATACGTGGGAAGCCCGTAACATGATAAGATTTCCGTGCAATATACCGACCGGCTCACATATGCGCCAACCTAAAAAAGCACTAGAAACAGCAAAAACAAAAATATACAACAAACACACATACGCAAAGGGTTTGTATGAAGCATAATAAGTTATTATAACAACCTTCCACTTTTGGTCTGTAATGAACGTCATTCCCACGTTAACGTGGTCTGTGTGGAAAGATCGAATTTTTACTGCCGGACCCTTGTGAAAAACCAGACTGCGCATATATGCCCCGCTCGGTAGCAAACGTGTTAAGTATTCCAATTCATTTCCAGTATCTTCTAATTACTTTGTATATAAAACTGTGTTTGATATGACCATGTGATGTGTAAATTAATTTTAATGCACACCTGGAGTACTTACGTTTCAGGAAGAAAGAGATGTTTTGGTGTATGGAGATCGCAGATGGATAACAAACCTACATTATGCATTTCAAGATGAAAATAACTTAGTAAGTATTTTACATAGTTTTGATATAGTATGAGTAAAGAAGTTAACTCCTATAAGTATTCTAATTTAAAATGTAAAATTATGTTACTGGAAAGATTTTATGGCTATCGAAACTAATATAGTGACTAATGTAGGATTTACGCTTAATCATCAGTTTGTAAAGTAGGATTGCAGAATTACATATTTATTTATATACAAAATTTCTTGGCTACAAAGATTTATTATTGTTTGTACTGCTTCTGTTAAACAAGGAATATATGTTTCAATTTCTATCAAACTACACACAAGAAAATTGGTAATTTTAAGTCCAGTTCATTGACACCATGCATTATTTTAAGGTAAATTTTGAGATTGCTAAAATTCAATAATACAGTACAGTCTCACTAATCCGGACTTGATGGGACCGGACCCTGTCCGGATCAACGAAAGTCCGGATTAGACGGAAAAGGCCAAATAAATGCATACACTATGTGTTTTAGGCGGGGAAACATATTGAAATTGTAGTTTTAGTGAAATTGAGGCCTAAATATAGCTATACAGTACAGTATTTCATAGCTTATTTAGCAAAAAATCCTGTAATTGTAACAGAAAAGGTATGACATGAATAAATATCAAAGCATCTTTCTCGTTGAATAAATGTATTCACATAAAGTTATTTACACTATACTGTATAAACGCACAAAAAACTCAAACAAAAATGAAACTGAAACAAAAATAAACTTTAAAAAACGTAGTGAAAAAAGTCCGTAATGTTCTTTTGTTTTAACTATGAATGACGTCGTTTCACAGTATGATCTCGTAGGCGTTTCAAGGTCAGTAGCTCCGCAGTTGACGTATCAGTTTGTTTCTCAAAGTAGGTCATCAACCCCTCCAGCATTGCAGCCGCCCCATCATTAGTTGGTCTGACGGTTCGTCTGTGTAGTCTTCCTCTTCCCAGCTGTCATTTTCTGCGTTTGCAGTGCACACCGTGACGATTGAGCACTTGATAACCAATGTCATTTTCACTGATAATCAACTTGGCCCAACCCTCCAATTGTTGAAAAATCTGAACAAATTCCGCGTCGTCATTAGTGGGTTGACTGTCGGTTTTTCAATTTCCTGTGGCCTTCAGGCCACAATTTTTTCCAGCTCTTTTGGAGTGTAGACGGTTGAATTTCCTCCCACGATTCTGCAGCCATATAAATGACATTCTTTATAGTCACTTTTATAAGAATTTCAATAAATTGTGTAGCTGGATCTGCTTCTTGTTGTTACAAAAGCGATAAAATTAACTTTTTCCTATATCGCCGTTTTATAACGCCTTGGTCCATTGGCTGAATGAGAGCCGTGACGTTAGGAGGAAGAAATTTAACAAAAATGTCACCATGACGCAGTTCTTCATTTGGGTGGCATGGGGCATTATCAATTAGTAAAACCGCTTTTCGAGGAAGTTTTTTCTCTTTTAAAAACTTTTCTGTTGTTGGAACAAAGTTTTAAAAAACCTTCACTCCTTAAAAATTTGACTGTCCATCAACGCTGATTTTTGGAACTTGTATTGGGCCTGTAGAATACTTATGTTTACATTTTTAAAAACCCTAGGCTTTGCGGATTTCCCTATCACCAAAACTGGAAATTTTAGATAGCCAGAAGCTAATGCATCAGGGCAGCAGTCATACGTTCTTTCTTAACTTTATGGCCTTTTGCTACTGAATCTAATTTGGAAGCTAAAGTTTTTTTTGGGAACATTTTATAATTTAATCCGGTTTCGTTGGCGTTGAACACCTGACAAGGTTGTAAGTTTTCATCTCTGAGAAACTTGACTCACCTGACAAAATTTCACCACTAATTTCGAGTTGACGCATGCCGTGTCGTTCCTTCCACCGTGACAGCCAACCGACACTGGCAGTAAAATTAGGGCCTCCTTTTAACTTTTCATTCAGTTTCAGCGCGATCGTTTGCAAATTTACACGCGATAATGGAACACCCTGTTCCCGTTGTTGGCAAAACCAAATATACAAAGCATCATCTAAGGTTTCATTTTTTGGTTTTTTTCAAAGTGCTTCTGCCGCCTAAACTGTCTTTACTAACCATTTTTGCAAAAATATCTTCAATTTCCTGTCGCTTTTTCTCCAATCGGAAACAGTTTATTTTCCCACGCCTAACTCTTTTGCAATTTTAGTACGCGATTCACCTCCATCAATACGAAATAAAGCTTGGAGTTTTTATTTCTACCGTCACTGTCACTGACTTACGTTTAGTCGCCATTTTCACTGAACACTGAACGAGACGTAAATAAAAAACACAGATCAATATCGCACTAGAATTAAATGACAACCGAACAGAAATCTTGCGAGAAGCAGTAAAGGTGCGTCCGACAACACAACTGACCTGACGCCAGACGTATAGACTGTCTTCTATCCGTTTAGTCAGCGGTCCTTTATCTATCGTTTATCGCAAGATGTCTCTGATGTCACGTGCGTTGTAGTGTTGAGAGATCTAATGTGAATATATTTTTTCAAAGACGTTTTTCCTACTTTAATAGGCAAAAGAAACAAATAATATGGTAAATTCATATTTTAATGAATAAATTATATTATTTGTCTATTAGAGTAGGAAAACCCCTTTGAAAAATAAAAAATATAGACGTATAAAAATAAATATTTTTGTGGACGGCAGACTGATTGTGCACTGTGAAATACTATAACTAAACAAAAATTTTGGGCCGTCCGGATTAGCCGGACGTCCGGATCATCGGAGACCGGATTAGCGAGACTGTACTGTATGTGAGAGAATACAAATTTCTCAAAGAAAAAGTATGTTAACCAAAGCAGAACTTTGTTTAAGTCAACCCATTACACTTCACGGACAAGCTGATTCTGTCCTAAAAAAAGCTACTAGTGCTTAGCTTTTCGAAAATGATTTTCAACTTTGCTTTAAGGAAATAAATATATTTTTCTGAATGTATAGTATACTTGACCTTTGTTATGTGTTATCATCTCCATGCTCCATATGTTTTTAATTAATGACACGTAAAGACAACAATTCAGATGTAGGGCTTAGATCTAGTATCACTGCAGTCTCTAACCCATAACTGAACGATAAAGCAGCAAGGTAAGAGGTTGGCCTAAATGGCCAGCTGACAAGTTACTTATAAGCATTATATAAGCAAATATTTCCTTCAAGTTATCAGAAATGTTGCATGCGCTTATCTGAAACATGGAGACCATAACATAATGACAAAGGTTAGACTAAACAAAAACAGAATGATGTAGTTTATAAAAAATGTTAAAGCAGTGAGAAAAATCGATTATGAAAAGAGCTCATCTTTGTCCCTACTAACAACATTTTGTTAGGAGAAGCTATTGGTTGTCATGCTCGTCCTTGTTAACATTTGCTCTTCCATAGGATAGATTAAGTTAGACAAATAGTACTAATGACATTTACGATACCTAATATTGTTGTTAACTTCAATATAATGACAAAATATTCTTTCAATAATATTTTTTTAAAAAAGAAATTTCGGAACTTCGGCTTGCATTTTTGGGCGTAGAGCATGTTGAGTAAAATTATTTTAACAGCATTGTAACAATAAATTGAATGGGCAGTTAATAGTAATATCTTTTAAATTCACCAAACATCTAATTTTCAAGAGTTCTGGACAAATAGATGTTGGAATTCTGGGCAACTGTAAAAAAAAGTATTCTGTTATTTGAAACCCATTGATGACATTTTCATAATTTTCTACATAGATTACATCAACACTTATCACACTCATATACACCTACGCAAAATCTACAACAGCCATCACCTTCTTAGTTGTGGTAATATCTGCACAGGAGCCCAGATCAAAACTACAAACCCTTTACAAAATCTCTATTTCATTAGCAGTTATATAAACATAAAATGAACTATTACATATAGCCCGGCAATCAAGGGCAAAGGAATGTGTTCTAGCAATAGGGAATTGAAAGACTTTAAGGACATTTAAGAATTTGTTAATTATTGTTTTTTTATACTACATTAATTGGTTTAAAAGTTTGAGAACTTGAACCTCATTCTAGTTCTCGATAGATTGAACTATAAAAAAAGGTTGTTTATAAAAAAAAGAAAATATTGTACTTATTGCTAGTGTTTGCGTTACTTTTAAACCAGAATGGAGGTGCTATTAATCAATTTAAATAAGTTTCACTTATGTTCTGAGTCGAAATTAGATAACACTCACACTGTATTAACTAAAAATCTGGTTAGCCAGTCCACAGAAAACATGTCATGTTTGATAAATTCAGTATCATTCATGAATTGTAATGCAGGCTAAATCCTGTTATAACGAAACATAAAGTGTTACAATACAGACCTACAGTGCATTAAATAATTTCATTCTTACCTTTTAAAAGTTATTTTAGAAGTCATTGTTTAAGTAGAATGGTTGAAAATAAACTGAATATATGCTTTTTAACATCACTTTTTAATTTATTTTTTTGTAGAAATAAAATTTATGATATGGTAGATACTATTTTGTAACAAAGTATATAATAAAAAAACTGTAGAGGAAAAAAACAAATTTTTTAAATTTACAATATGAATTTGAATTAAAGGTTTCTTTAAAAAAAGTTTTTTTATTTTTGTAACTCATGTTTACGTTAGAAAAAGCAATATAAGATACATGGGAAGAATGGTTGGTTTGCGAGTCAAGTATATATATTTCATTTCATTTGCAAAGTTTTGGAAATTGATTTATTTCCATCAGACCTAAGTAACTTAACAGATTGTATGATCCCCAGATCGAGTGGTTGTGAGATGGCAATACAGTTAGGCGGAAAGAATTTGTCATGTATTTTTTCTAATCTGCTTGTAATTGTATGAGCAGAACAATTGTCTTCTGAACGAAGAATTTTTTGTTTTTCATTTTCATGTCCAAATGCACCAATAATTTGTTTAAAATGAGTTTTGTTATCTACACATATTTGTTTCTGCTGTAAGTACATGGAAGAGAGCTCACATGTTTGAAACGAGGTTTTATAGACCTGCCAATGATTATTGGCTTAAGTTTTTTGGTTTCGTTTGGATTACAGCAAAATAATGCAGTAACACAAAGGTTGAATGGTTTCTGTTCTCCATTTGTTAGCTTTATTGTCAGAAATGACGAATTCTTCTCCACAAATTGCCTTACAAGTTATTCCATATGGTTTGCAGAATCGATTAAGCCATCTGACACTTGCTTGAAACTCTTCATAGCCAAGTAATTTTGCAATGTCCAAAGATTTTTCTCGAAATAATTGTCTACTAATTGGCATATTGTTAGACCTGACCTCAACAAACCACAAATAAACTGCCTTGTGTAGATCATCATGTAATGCACTGCTAATTTTTATCCAAAAGGTGCAAAGCCACTGTCAGACATCTCATCTTCGAGTTTTTTATGGTCCTTCGAAATTGTAGATAAAGTAGATGGTGCAAATTTAAAATCTTTAGCTACTTCTATTTTCTCCTTGTTCTAATCAACTCTTTTTATGATGTTAAGTTTGTATTTGTTGTCTTAACCTATTGTTTCTCCATTATGAATTGAATTACTAAAATATAGTAAAATACAGGCACTTATAAGTACTGTAACACATACTATATTCTGTTGTATAGTGTAGTACAAGGCAGAAGAATAAGATAAAGTGGAATCACCTCAACTGAGGGCACAGTAAATGAAATCCGTCTGTGATCAGGGTAACAACAAAGAGCAGTCCAGGACTGGAGACCTGGCTATGGAGGGTTAAAGTACTTTTGCATAGCCACAGCTTTCCCCTAACTGCTCATGGGCTAGATCCTGTGATGTTATTCCGTCCCAGTATACTATGTTCAGTTTGATGCTGTTGATGGATCTCCAACAACTACTCCATAACCTCTCTCATAACAAGAGTCGATATGCTCCTTGTAGCAAGCTTCTGATTTATAAACCTTCCTGCTAAGGATATATCGGAGATGAATTGGAGATATTTTTCAGCAATATTGTCTTATCCGATTTATTGGAAACATCGATATTTCGAGGCAATATATTTGGACTTGAAACATAGAAACTAAAAATCAATTTTGGCTATATCTTAATGTTGAAAGGACTTAAATAGCATGGGACACAGAGTGGTATAGTTTTGGAATTTTTGATCATGTAAAAAATTTGTATCGATCGGTTGTTGTTTTGTATCGACTTACAATATTGTTCGAAATGAATCTGCGTGAAAGAGTTGATGGGGAACAACAGTAGCCAATCATACCTTAGGGATATCTAGGGAACAATCCATTCATGATTTGGAAGGATATTTCACTGCCAAACTTGTTCCTACATCAATTGGCTAGGAAATATGTCAGTTGTTTGAACATTTATTCCAGCAGAGAGGCTATTATTGGAAACTGGCAGGTTTTTATCAGCAAAAAGGTGCAGACTAAACCCAATTATGTAAATATGCTGAAAATCTTGGACTCTCCGAGAAGAGAATTTTGGGGAAAATAATTTTCGTTTTTGTAAAGAAAACATATAATGTATATATTTGTAATGTAAATTTCAATTTTTAATATCTTGAAAATGTATTTTTTTACATAAAATAACCAAATTTTGTTTGTTTGGTTACTGATTTTAATTTCCTTACTAGCATTGCATTTTGCTTTATAATGACTGGAAATTTTATTTTAATATTTTGAACCAATATATTGATAAATCGATTGGTTTTAACAATATTATTTAGATATTTATATTTACTGTTAGTTTAATTGTCCCAACCCTACTTCTTGCATTTTATGCAAGTCTTTTAAAATTTCCAGAGGTGTTACCAAAAAATCTATCCTGTGGTGACATCCTCCTTTTCTTTCGAGTCACCTGAGGACATAAGGCTGAAGGAGGGCTATTAATAGGACTGAAGGTTCAGGTTAATAGCCCTCCTCAACAGTTATTCCTAGACAACCAGGGTTGCTATTTAAGAAGTCTGTGGGGACTTATTGTCGTTAATACGAGGGCTATTCAGAAAGTAAGGAACATTTTTGAATAAATAAAAAATAAGTACAATAAAAAATTTTTATTATATACATCTGAAAGAGCAACTAAAATACTACTTTTCTACGTAGTCGCCAAACAAATTGAGACACTTATAGTAGCGGTGGACAAGCTTTGAAATTCCTTCATCATAGAAGTCTGCCGCCTGTGATCTCAGCTACTCAGTGACGCGCAGCTTGAGCTCTGGGTCGTTGTCAAAGCGCTGTGTTGCTAGCCAGGTCTTCATTCTTGGAAACAAGTGAAAATCTGTTGAACACAAGTGGGAAACAAAGCAAAAGCTCCATTATCGTAAATCGGCGATTTTCGTAAACCTTTTCATCAACTTTAGCGACCAGTTCATCAGTCACAATACTCGGGCATCCGCTCTTCGCTTCGTCATGAATGTCAGTTTGGCCATTTTTAAACTGAATGCGCCATTTTCTCACAGAACTTTCATTCATTACGTTGTTTCCGTAAACTTCACACACCTGGCGATAAATGTCTACCGGTTTCAAGTTTTTTGCCAAAAAAACCGTATCACTGATCGCACCTCACAACTGGCAGATTTTCAATCGCAGCCCACATCTTGAGTTGAAATTGCAAAAAATCGGGCAACGTGGAATTGTTCTCGTTGTCACGGCTGGACGCCGGCTGAGTTGTCGAGTACGCTCGCACCAAAATGTACGAGAACAGCGACCGCCTAGCGGCGTCAGACAGAAATGTTCCTTACTTTCTGAATAGCCCTCGTACCTCACAATGTGAGGTTTGCCTGTCTCTCCGAGCAGTCCAATACATAAGGGAATATATATACAAGGTAGAATAAACTCAAAGGGAATCGCCTCATCTGAAGACCCACTGAATGAAATCTGTATGTTATCAGAAAGACTACAAATAGTTCAGGACTGGAGATCTGGATATAGAGGGTTAAAGCATGTTTGCTTAGCCACAACTCCTCCCCCCTTACTGCTCGACACCCATGGGCTAGTTCTTTGTAGCCACAGATGGTAAGATGCCTCAAGGGTAGCCTTGGAGATACACCTCAAATATTCATTGATTTAGATATTACCAACTCCCAACTCCTTCAGAAAGAATGAAGAGACTTTGCTGGGTGACTCCTTCCTGACTCCCACCTTAACAGGGAAGTAGTGACAGGAGAATCCCTTCTGACAAATAGAAGAACACAAAGATTCATACTGGTTGTCCTTATACAGATTTGGGATATTAGACCCTCATGGGGCCATCAATTCTCTCATCCCCACTGAATAGTGTCAGTAAGTGTGCCAGAAGATCCGGACACAAAGATGTATAGATCAAAACAGACGAGAATTCATAATGTCTGTTACCAGGATCCATAATCTAATCCCGTAATCTTTTCTATAACACAAAAGAACCCTCCTTGCTGGTCTCCTCCTCTATTTTATAGAGATACAGAATGTGTATCATTTATGAATCCTTTCAATAAGGCAATAAATATGTCCCTTTAGTATCCATAATTATAGTTTTTGAAGTATAAAAATATTTTGTTATACTGAAATTTACGCGCAATTGCTTTGTTGAAGCAGTTTTTGACACACATATTCATATGGTGTGCCAAATAAACATGTTAGAAAATTAGTTGTAGCGAAAATTATGTTATGTTTGTATTCGTTATAGTGGGATTTGACCTGTATCTTCATGGCTATACATATAAAATGACCACAACAATATTTTTAAATATGATTTCTAACCATAAATGTAATAAATTATTTAATATAAATAAAATTTATGTGTTTGGTTCTTGCAGTATTTAGTAATGGATTATTACTGTGGGGGAGATTTACTAACACTGTTGAGTAAATTTGAAGATAGATTACCAGAGGAAATGGCAAGATTTTATATTGCAGAAATGGTACTTGCTATTGGTTCTATTCATGATCTGAGATATGTTCACAGGTAATCAAGAAAAAACAACTAAGAGTTTTGTTAGCAATGTGTAGATCAATAGTTTATATATAAATATCAAATATGTATTTTATCATATTTAACATATTCTAAACGGTTTATTTTACAATATTTATTTTCCCAATCCATGTCCTATTTATTTTTGTAGTATTTTTGTTAGGTAAAAAGAACTAGGAAATAGCCAGGAATTTTTAAATTGAACTGGAAATATTGTTGTTTTTTAATACAAACTATACTGTTGACAAAAAATACTGAGGTGCAAGTGTTTTAAGTGTTACATACTTATTTTTAATACTTCTATGATGACAAAATCCTCCTAGAAAGAAGATCCATCATTTCAATTACGAACTATGCTGTTGTTCAATTGTTTGGAAAATGTATGAGATAAAATAAGAAATTGTATATTGCATGATGATGGCTTGACATTAATAGTTAATTAATACAAAGCAAGAAGCAGAATAAATAATAGATGAACTGTTAGTAGATAACAAGATGCAAATTTAGAAAGAACTTCAGTCACTGGATGTTGAATCCACTGATTGCAAACCAAGAAGCAGAATAAATAATAGATGAATTGTTAGTAGAAAATAAGGTACAACATTAGAAAGGACTTTAGCCACTGGATGTTGAATCCATTGAATGCAAACCGAGAAGCAGAATGAATAATAGATGAACTGTTAGTAGATAATAAGCTATAACATTAGAAAGAACTTCAGCCACTGGATGTTGAATCCATTGAATGCAAACCGAGAAGCAGAATGAATAATAGATGAACTGTTAGTAGATAATAAGCTATAACATTAGAAAGAACTTCAGCCACTGGATGTTGAATCCATTGAAAAAGAAGGGTCTGAGAACTTCCCCTTCAAACTGATTATTTCCTCTTAATTGGATTTAAGCAGCTGCAACTGTTGATGTTTTCATAATATTTTCCAAGTTACAAGTCATGCTACACAGCAGAAATTTTAAATTTATAGAATTTATGTAATGAATTTTTAAAGAAAAAATAATTAGAAAGACAAAATAGGCAAAATTTTGGATATTATTCACAGACATATTTTTGAGTTTTAACCTATTGATTAGAAAGAAGAGTCACAGCAATAGTATATGACCCAATTCAGAATCATTAAGCTTGGCTCATAATACAGTCCAATTAATAAAATTCACTTAGTTCTCCAAATATCCCAACAGGTATCTTAAGTAATTGTGTCTTCAGTACATATTGTAATACAAAAATTAAGTTTTTCTAGTTGACTATATTGCTTCATACTTGAAAGCATAATTGTTTTTGCTATATGTCAGTTGAGCGACTTCATTTAGTTCTTTATTTTAGTTGATGCATTTTGTTTTTGTGGTTGCCTTGTAAAGAATAAGAGTTTATTTGAGGACACTTCCAGTTTAGAAAAATGTGGGATTGATTATAATAAATGGATGCTTGGTGCAGTCATAGAATCGTTATAATAAAGGCATTCTTGGTGTATTAGTAAACAGTCAAGACACAGTTTATTGTATTTTCCTGTTACGAGATGGGCTATAAAAGTATAAGAAAATTTTGTTCTACTTGATGGACATGACAATTTACACTGTATGTGTGGTTTTCAAAAATAAAACTATTTTATTTAAAAATGCCATTTATAACCATATTAATTGAACAACATTCAATGATATGGGTTTTTGCTTGGTGAAGGTGAAAACTAGCAAAAATAATTCTGTTCTGAAGACTCTCTGCATTACATACAGATTATGGATAGAAAGGAAATAACTACCAATACTTTGCATATTCTACCTATTATAGGAAAATTTGTTTGGTCTAATTTTGAACTTGTAGTATTTCTTGAAACTGGACGTAAACCAAGAACAATTTTACATCTAAATTGTTTGCATCTGTCTGGTATCTATCTGCTAGCATCTTTATGCATTTTTGTTCTTTTTTATTGAACAAATATACAGTTAGTACATCAAATATAACTGTGTTAGTACATATACAGGTTAAATAAAAAAAAAAAAAAAAAACAATACAAAAACAGATTACATAGAGAGATATTTGATTCATGAATTCAGACAAAGAAATAAATTCTTGGGGGATACAAGACCCATTCTAGAATATGATTGCACCGAAAAACTTCATTCATCTCAGTTCAAAGCATTTTATCAGTGCTTCACTTAAAATCAGATGTCTTGATTCTTGATGTGATTACTGGTACAAAGAAAATATTTCCTATACGAATTTAACGGTAAAATTACTGACATATACTCAAAAGTAGTTTCCAACAATTTTTATACACATTTTCAATTTTCA
Source organism: Prosapia bicincta (assembly GCA_036971475.1). Classification (NCBI taxonomy): domain Eukaryota; kingdom Metazoa; phylum Arthropoda; class Insecta; order Hemiptera; family Cercopidae; genus Prosapia; species Prosapia bicincta. Next base: position 109,006,380 of record JBAIZL010000002.1, on the reverse strand, counting down.
GTACTGAAAAATTAGTTTTGTAAAAATCCTTCAGGCATTGAAAGTTTTTACTGCTTATATACATTGCGTGAGCACTTCTGTAGAAGGATTTAAAATGTAGTCAAGATGTTATGGTTTCTTCTTTGCTGAAATATGTTGAGAGTTCTGTAATTGACTTTTTTAAAATACTTAACATGTATATATATTCTGGCACTTTCATTCAGTTAATTTTTATAGCAGTGCACTATAGTCATTGACAGAAATGAAGACCAACGAGATCATGCCAATTGTGTTTATAAAATCAGAACCATCAGATATACCACACCATAAACCATCATATTAGAAAAATCTATTTAATATAATATATATTTAGAAGTCCATTTAGGTAAAATAAGTAAATTATTATTAGTGGAAGCAATTTAGTAGTATATTAATCCATTTCCACCAAATGTTTAATTTAAACAGCTTTTACAATCAGTCTAGTGTGTTTGGTGTGCCATCTTGTTGTCATATAAAACTTAGAATTGTTAAATAGACAAAGTGAACATTTTGAAATGGACCAAGAAACAGAAAACAAATTAAATCCTCCAATAATTCAAAGTTGTAATAATTTAAAGATCAATAGGTCAGACGATTGAGGTCAAAGATTTTTCAGTTATTGTTTTGCTTCATTTCAGAGATATTAAACCAGATAATGTTTTGTTGGATGCAAATGGACATATTAGATTAGCTGATTTTGGATCTTGTCTGAAGCTGTTTGAAGATGGGACAGTTCAGAGCAATGTGGCTGTTGGAACACCAGACTACATATCTCCTGAAATTCTTAGAGTAAGTGTTTAACTATTATTTATGGTTAGTATTATTATTAGAGTTACATTTAGTATATTATATTTTATTGTTGACTATTAGCAAGTTTGATTGGTTATTATTAATAACTGAATCAATGAATATTAGAGGTTTCTAGAATTAACAATATTTTGATTTTATATCTTATTAAATTTCATATATTATACATAATTATAACATTTAATGACTGCTTATACAGCAAATAATATAATAATACTGCACAACGTACATATTTTGGAAAGCTTATTGATTTTTTTACTTAGGTTAACAATCAGGTTAAAATTATAATAATAAAAGTTGTTAGTGAAACTATATATAAATCCTAAGTCTTGGTTAAAATAATTATGTTTTAGCAAATATATCCAAAGAAATTCTTTAACTAACTAAATTCTTACAACTAACAGATACATACATACTTGATTATAATATTGGACAACAACTTACAAATCTATGTTACTTAAAATCTAAAGTCCACTCAAAATCACTGCCTAATGTCTAATTTAACAAGTCCTCTTGAGATAAATTAATATTCACACACACACACATGTGTGGGTGGTATATAGATTGGTTCAAATTAAATTCTAAATTCGTTATTAATTGTTAGACTAATAAAGTTTTTTCTATTACAAATAATTAGATATGATCTCGACCCATTTTAACCATGGAGATGTGGTTATCTTGGTTCTGGTAGGTGCTCTTTACATACATATATTTTTATATCTTTCTTACTCTCACTGGATTTCTTTAAGTGATTGAATAATTAGATATATGATTCTTCAATTTCTTGATTATTCTACACTTGTTACTCATGAAATATTTTTCTTTTTTATGTTAAATTCTTCTCCCATGCAGCTGTATCAGGCAAGAGTGCAACATAGTTTTTTCTTCTTTACCAAAGCAATCAATCAACACCTCACAATCCCAGTTGTTTATCTTCACTGGTTATTATATTTATTCAACCTTCACAGAGTTTACACTTTATTATATTACATACTTTGTTATATTACATAAATAATAAACTAAGTATATGAAAGTTAATTGTCAATATGTTAAATATTCAATATAAAATAAGTTCTACTATCGGATTTTGGTAATATATTGCAGTTATTATACTATTATTATCAGAATTAATTAATATAATTATGTGGCTTCAGTTTGTTGTTATTTTATTAGCAACATATACTTACCCTGATATATCTCCTGGGATTAACATATTTTTGAATTTGGTATTTTCTTTAAAAAATTTTAATTACTGTTTTTAATATTTAGGAAAGTATAAATTTTGTTGCAATTAGTAGCAGTCTACATTTTTTGTTAACCATATGTCAATCAAAAATTATTTAAAAAAAATCTAATTCTTTAGGTTTTGTTGAGAAAACAAATTTGTTTGAAATGCCTGATTTATTTGTATGAACGATTTTGAACAAATATATTGTATAAAATATATATTTTGTATCATGATATTCAACGGTCTGTAAACACTTGAGATAAGGCATAGAAATTGCTCACAAAATAATGGTGACTAATGTACTCTGTGTAGCATTTTTGTATGCAGATAATAACGAATATCGAACCTAGAGTGTAGTACAATAATCAGAAAACAAAATCGTAATCATATGGCAATACTAATATGAGAGAAATGATAGAATGTTCATATGCTCTGGATGGCCGTTGCGTGATCTCACGTACTGGGACGTAAATGCTAATCAAAGGGTTAAGAAAAGTAGAAGTAATATTTTATTTAATTATTGATTATTATAATATGAATAGAGGTTTGTGTATTTACAAAATCTTCGATCTTCCTAATGTAAAAGGTTGTGTGTATGTGTGTATGAAAATAATGTTGTCCTATTAAAATGTTTTCTCTTTCATAGGCAATGGAAGATGGCCAAGGCAGATATGGCCCTGAATGTGATTGGTGGTCATTAGGAGTGTGTATGTATGAGATGTTATATGGAGAAACTCCTTTCTATGCAGAGTCATTAGTTGAAACTTATGGAAAAATTATGAATCATAAGGTAATAATAATACATAATTAATAGTTTAATTGATTAGAACTGTATATTTATTTGTTTCTGTAACCTAATATTAATAAAAATGATAGTTCCGAATATTAATTCAGACATCTTGCTACACTTTGCAACTTCAAGTGACACCAAACTACACAAAACAAATGAAAAAATATCTCCCAAAATTAAATTACATAAAGTCACACTGAAATCATAAACATATATGGAAATAAAGAGATAAATGATGGAGTATTGTTAAGTAGTCGTGTGAACAAATGGGATAGGAACAACTAGATGAATATCTATGATTATTTTTAAATATGGATTTCTGGTATATGTCATTGCTTCAAGAAGTTAAGATACAGGTTTGTTTTCAGGATCTTTTCTTTCATTTTCATGACAAAATGTACATTGGTAGACAAGGAGAAAGACTATAACTAGGTTTAAAGAACATCTATGTAGTATTAAATATGGGAGGGCGGATAATTCCAGTGTGGCTGAATATATTTTGACTACTTGCCATGAATTAGATAACAATAGTATTAAGGTGGGCAAAACGGTCTTCTCCAACAGCTTAATAGTTATGAGAGTATATTCATTGCTAAAACTGGGGGCTATTTGTTCATGAACTCTGATAAAGACCCAATTCTTGATTCTAGTTTATTCTCTTTGCTACAACCAAATATATGACTTTTTTCTGTAGTTGTAATTATAGTTTAATTAGATGATATTTTATTATTGTTTTTTGATGTTATATTTATTATTATTCAACTTTAGATTTATTTCATTAACATTTATTTTGATTATATTATTTAGTATTCTTACTGTATTGTAAATTAGTATTTTAGTTAGATCTGTCAGGGTAGGTCAATGATGGGCGTGGTCTTGTCCTTACATGCAGCGCTTGTATTAGACAAACACGTCGCTGAGCGAAGGAGTGCAAGTGATGCTCATTGCGAGTAGTAGTTAGGTTACAGTGTTAGCGAAATGTACATCGAGGTTGTGTAAATATTTGTAGCAAGAGTTATTGTTGTTTATTATTGATGCTACTGTGATGTGTATATGTTTTCATTTTAAATATCGTTATTCAAATAAAATATTCAGAAGTATTGTTATTCTGAAGCATTGCCATATTTTCATATTAGTCACAATTCAGAGTGTCACTAAAAAGTAGAACTGACTAAATTATGTAGAAACTTATATTAACAATGATGTAGAAACGATGTATCACTTTAAACTTGAATTATCACTTTCTATATAATTTTTTCTCATTTAAAATTTTTTGCATTGTGTTCTTTTATTGCTTTTTTTAAAAGGATTTCAACATAGACTTCCAATAATATAATTTTTTTTAATTTTTATGTTGACATTTTTTTAATATAGATAAACCAAATTCAGTAAAGATTTTACCACCATGAATCAATTGAATCTTTGGAGAAATAGATCAAATTATAACTTGCAGTTTTTGTGTTGTACACAAAAGGAGGTTTTTCTTATTACAATTTTGGTATCTACTTGGCAAAAAAAACATATTTACTGATATTTTTCAGCAGACACGTTTTGCATTAGGTCAGTGCATTGTGATATTGAAAATATCAGTAAGTAGTGGTAGTAAGTTGATACTGAAAGTGTAATAGATAAATTTATGTCTTGATATTAAAGTAATTGGCTGTTGAATAAGAGAATAAGGTAAGGTGGATTGTAGTTAGCACTACGGTAGGTTACAGTATAACAAAAGTAAAACAGGACAAATATAATATAGATGTCTTAGTGATTATAATACCTTGTATTATGAAGAATGCAAGGCGTGTATTGTGTTCAATAGGGCGCAGAATTTGTTTTCTGTAGTCCTTAGTCACATCTAACTTTATTCAGCATTTCTATTGCAATGACTTCTATGAGTCTCTTTCTAGAAAGATTATGAAAGTTGTTGCAATATTAGGCTAGTGATTATTGTAGAGTAATCAGTGTGTAGCAATGGCCATTCACCATCTACCATCTTGCAGTGTAAAAGGTACATATTTTCTGTTTCTGCTATAACAAATTTTTGTATTTTTAAAATTTATATTATATAAAAATAGTTATTTCAACTGTCATTTTAGAATACTGAGGTGGTGAAAATAGCAGTAGAAATTTGTTCAATTCTTTACAAGTGTATACAATTATTTCTGTAAGATAAACAAATAAAAAAAATTACTAGCCAAATGTTTTATAAAAATAAATAAAAACATACACAAAACTCACAAATTAATCATTTATTTCTCATACGCGTTTCAATGAGCAAGTCAACATCATCAGTGAGTGTTACTACTACAAACTCTAACTTACAACTAGGGTGAAAGTAAGGTTACACTTCCGTATTTATACAGTTGCCACACCCACTTGTCAAAACAACAGTTATTAACCCTACTTGAAACATGATACATCAAATAGAAATTTTGTACCTAACTCAATAATTACATTCAAATTTGTAACATACAACATAATTAAATACAAACAAAATAGATAATTAATATTACACTTTATTATTACGTCAAAATATTTAACCTAAAAGTCACAGTAACTTTTTTTCCCCTTCACAAGCTAAGCTCAAAGAATATTTGTTCAAATGTTTTATGTTTGTCAGATTTCAAAATATCAACCAATTTATGGTCTATTTATTAATGCTACTCTTTTATTGTACAAAGTAGTAAAGAAATTAATTTTGTATAGTTTTTTTAACTCCATCCTAGCATTGCTGATATCATTTCTTACGAAGTCTTGATAGGCGGTTATCAGTTATTAACTATTTTTTTAAAAAAATAGCTTATAATATTTCATGTACTTTGATTGTAGAAATAAAAACTAGTACATTTTTATGCATTAAAGTGTTAATTTGAACTCTTATAACTTATCTCTTAATTTATAAGTTATAAGTATAAACATCTGACGTTTTCATTATTATTTTTACTGTAATTTGCTTTCTGTTGTGTAATTTAGTGTTAAATTTGAACCCTTTAAATATTTATGTTTAAATGTACAGCTTGACAATAATTTCTTCCTTGGATCATCAGAAAGAGAAGGTATTTGTTTTATCTTCTATCTTTTACAAATTTGTAAGTTAGCTATATAAATTAAAAACTAACTTTTTTCTAAGATTTTGCTTGATTTCTTCCTATTAAAAATCAAGGTGTGTCACATTAAAAATCTATCAAAGTAATGTATTAAGCTTGAATCCTAAGTAAAATGGTCTTTTTTCATAACAGCTTATGTCAGTTTTCATACAACTTTTATTTTTTGTTACAGAATTGTTTTGATTTTCCTTCTGAATTGGGTTATGATGTTACTGAGGAAGCCAAAGATTTAATGAAGAGACTTATCTGTAGTTCAGAATCAAGATTAGGTCAGAATGGAATCAATGATTTTAAGGTATGGTTTTAAATCTCTGACTCTTATTTAGTCGTAATTTAATAACCCTAGAATGCCATATTGGAAATGTCTATGTAGCTAGGCTAGTTTTGCACTTCTTGCAATAACTACTTTACAAAATTCATTAAAATAATGTGTCTACTCAAAACTATACATTGTGTGCTTATAATTTTGCTCAGAGAAAGATATAGAACCAAATAGTTTACGTTTGGTGTATGGTATCTCTTTCCCATAATTTCTAAATTTAGCTGCAACTTAAAAATTGTTTAAGGTTAAGGTTCAAGGTTTTAACTTTGAAATATCATTTTAAAAAAATCTAAAAAATCTAGTAGACTTTTGACTAAGTCAAAAGTTCTAGGCTTAAGTTCTACTTAAAGCCTCCAGGTTAACTAATAAACCATCAGGACAAAAATACGAAGGAACAATGCTTGTGACAGCTACTAGAGTAAGTTGTGGAGGGGGGGGGGTAACAAGGGTGTATCAAATGAGAACTGTTATGCTGTCTATGGCAAAGCTTAGTTTTACAACTAAGTAGGATGTTTGTACATTTCTGAGCCAGTTCTCTTGACGTGTTTTCACTAATGGTTTCAGAATAACTTTGCTGGGTTGAGACATGTTCAACTAGTAAATGGTATAACCATTTGTTACTTAGTTTTAGAATTAGTGTCTGCTCTTGGTGATAAAAGGATTGACTTGTTTGTTATTGGTGATGACAGTTATTTTTGGAATCTATTTGTCATCTATAAACCTTTAATGCTGTTTGGCCGAATTAGACATCCAATTAAAGTGAAGTCACTGTGGAAATGTTTAATATTACTTCAAAGTAATGATGACATCTCTTTGTAAACCTTTTTATTACAATAATGTTAAAAATCATTGGTTTAGTGGCCAATGTGTTGTGGAATTGCAATAGTACGGATGCATGGAGCTGATTTAGCACCTGTGACATCATTTGTAGATGCCTTATATCAGTTGTAATCAACTTTGTAAAGACATTATCTTTGATGCTGACAGGAATAGGTAACTACATTGGGAAGTCAAAAAAATTAATTTTATATTTCAGTTCATTGAGCAAAACTTTGATAATACTGCAGTGAAGATGTTGAAAGTTAATAATATAGTTTAATTTCTGTTATTTTTCTAATAATTGGAATGTTATACATTTGAACCTACATTTTTAAACCCAATAAAACATAATTTTTATTATCGTCTTGCCCATTCCATTATTCTCAGTCCTAATTATATTGTGATAATTGTGAGTGTTAAATGCATTTAACAATTATTTCTTGATTTAATAATATAAATTGTTATATTTATGTTATGTAGGTATACGTTTAAAATGCTATTAAAATTGAGTAAATTACAGAAATAAAAAAAATGTATTACTTTTTAAAAATGTAATAAACATGCTAAAACCCCTTGGAATAACTAACTAAAGAATTATTTGAAAAAAACCTAAATAAATTTAGTCCGATAAATTTTTTTATCACACTCGTACACACACAAAATCTAGTTTAAAAAAATTTCTTATCAATAAATGCAAGCAATTTATTTTAAACTATATATAAAAATTAACTTCCAAGATACACAAAATGTTGAACATTTTACTTCTTTTCCAGAAATGTACATGTCGTATTTATTTTATACAATGAATAATACATCCCACAATAAAACAAGAACTTGAAAAAACGAAATAACTATGCAAAACTTGATAGCTTTACAGCAAACAATCTATATAACAAAACAAGTTAGCCAAGCGCTGAATGACCAGTTTTATTTAAACATATTTATTTATAATCTTTTGTCAGGGAACTTTCAAGTTTTAGTTAAGATTATTTTAAAAAGATTTATCTTCACACAAAAACTAAACTACTCTACGCTTTATAGTTAATTGAGAATTCATGAATATATTGCAGAATTATAATGTAAACAAAAGATAGGTAAATGTTTAGTGTTTTAAAAAATAACAAATATTTACATAAATTTTTGTAAGTTATTGTCATGTAGTTTCAATAATAAATCAATATACTAAATATCTTTCTGAGAATCCCAGCATTGTCATAATAAATCTTGTCAATGTGTTTTGGAGAACTTATTGTCATTTTAGAACTTTGTCTGTACATTCAGAGTAAGTGGAAAGTTCTGGCTGATAGAACTTTCTCTGAAACGCCAGCAATTTATTATAATCACTCATATTACAATATCCGTAATATGACAATCTAGGATGGCAGAAAACAATGATATTGAACATATATAACCTAGCAGAAATTTATACTTTAAAATTTTTTTAGTGGAACATTATTTGAAAACAATTACTTTAGGAACACTTCATTATTAGATGTTGTAATTAGATTTCCTTACTTATCAAAGCAATGCTTAAATTCAAGCATTTAGGCCCAAAGGATTAATACTTTGTCCTGATGATTACAGAACCATGCATGGTTTGTCGGCTTAGACTGGTCATCATTAAGAGATAGTTCTGCTCCGTACATCCCTGAAGTTAGCAGTCCCACAGATACATCAAATTTTGATGTTGATGATACTGTGATAAGGTCTTCTGATGCAGTACCGCCTACAGCAAATGCAGCATTCACTGGATTACATCTTCCTTTTGTTGGTTTTACTTTTACGCAAGGCAGGTGAGTCTATCATTAAAAAATTCTTCCCTCTTCATTGATAATCTGTTGCCAACTAGAAATTTAATTTTTAATTTGCAGAATGACTATGTACTAAAAATAATTTACAAATTAAAATCAGATAAGTAGGATTTTAATTATTAATAGTTTTTTTAGCCCTTTGATTATAACTTGTGGTAGTTCTGCCTTATTTTTATAGTTTTCTTTGAAGTATTATGAAACAATTTGTACATAAAAGTATAGCCTAATGAAGTTTCCTGAAAAAGCACTAGATTGTTACTAGGGCATGTTTAGAACAAACAGACGATCTACCACTGTTAATTCCACTAGTGTGGGGTGAGCTTTTTATCTGCTAGCAGCGCCAAAGGGACGATTTTAAAATATAATACTATAGATAATCTTTTTTTTACTTGAAATTTCTTTGAAATTTCTTTTTTCAATTACCAACATTTACTGAACGTTTGAACTGTTTAGAGAGCTTAAAAGTTTTTTTTAATTTTAGAAATAGTTTAGGAACAAAATCATGTCGCTTATACTATAAAATTTTACTTTTACTATACGTTACTATAATTTTTTTTTTTTATTGATACTGTTTGGTAACAATAGTTTCGGAGGACCAATAATTATTATAATTATATAAACTGATAGTTTGTACTTACGTGCACCGTGGAATACACACTTATGACACTCGCGTATTAAATAAGCGATTTCTGGCCAGAAAACTTGTTCGTATTCCACGCACTGGTCACATTCGATATAAACATTAATAAAATAGTTACATTCACGTATTCTAGTACCTAAGGTACGGAGATTGAAAAGTATAATAATATATTAGAACGTAGGGTATCGGTATACACTCTGGAAAGGTCTAACGTGCTCTGCCGGTTCAAACTGCAGAACCAGCCTTATCACAGGTGAGCTTTGTCTGACTTTGGCGGCGGGTTTAAAATAAAAGAAATGAGTCTATATTAATTTTAAATACGTAACATACCGGGGGCCTTGAATCCTTCTAGGATTCAAAGAGAACTAACACAAATATAATATCTTTAGAGTTTATAAAAATAAAAAGTTCATAAAGGAAAATAAAAATATCTTTTTTACAAAAATTGAGCGCACTATGGCGCAAGTTCATTATGAGCGTAGTGGTAGAGGGAAAACCTTGTGAGCAGGTCTTGTCAAGGTTCCCTGCTTTGTCTTCAAATGAACCACTCTTACTACACCATCCTTTCCTGGAGAAACACTACTTATCCTAGCCAGAGGCCATGCGAGAGGTGGTGCAGGTTGATGCACTAACACGAGGTCGCCGACGCGCATGTTGACAGTTGGCACATTCCACTTCCCCCGTTGCTGAAGAGTATGGATATATTCTAGATGCCATCTCTTCCAAATACGCTGGTGAAAGGCCTTGACTAGCTGCCAGTGCTTTAGTCGGTTGGCAGGAACTTTGAAAAGATCCTCTTCTGGAACTGAAACCAATGAAGATCCTATTAAGAAGTGACCCGGGGTGAGTGCATTGAGGTCTGAGGCGTCGTTTGACAGAGGTGTGAGAGGTCTCGAATTCAAAATAGCCTCTACTTGAGTAGTGAGAGTGGAAAATTCACATAGAGTTAAAATATGTTCACCGATGACACGTCGGAGGTGATGTTTTGCACTCTTGATTGCTGCTTCCCAAAGACCACCTTGATGAGGAGCTGCAGGCGGGTTGAAATGAAAGTTGATATTGTGTTGTGATGAGAATTCAGCAAGAGGGGTTCGGCCTGAAGAGATGATGAGATTTTGTAAAGCATTATTCGCTCCAACAAAATTCGTTTCACAGTTAGAATAAATATTTGTGCAAAGACCGCGTCTAGACACAAATCGGGTGAGAGCGGCAATAAACCCATCTGTCGACAGGTCCGATACTACTTCAATGTATACAGCCTTTGTCACAAGGCAAACAAAGATACAAATATATGCTTTTGTCAAGCGAATCGAGCGCAAATTGTGCATCTTGATGTTAAAAGGACCTCCGTAGTCAATTCCGGTGTTGAGAAACGGATGAGAAGGAGTTAATCTTGCTTTTGGTAAATCACCCATGAGCGGAGATTTATTGTGAGGCTTGTGTCGAAAACATACAACACATTGAAAAATGCGAGAGCGTATTACACTTCAGGCCGAGAGTATCCACACATCCTGTGCAAGAAGTGATTGAGTCAATTGAGCGCCCGAGTGTAAGTATTTTCGATGATAAAAATCAATAAGAAGGTTGACGACATGATGTCGTTTGGGCAAAATCACAGGATGTTGCACATCCGTAGGAAGTTTTAAAGCGTTGAGACGTCCTCCCACTCGTAGGATATCATCCTTGTCAAGAAAGGGAGAGAGTCGACGGAGTTGTGACGAGGCAGGTGTAGTTGGATCCTTCTTCATGGCAACGATGTAGTCTCTGAACGCTGATTTTTGAACCATCTTGAAAATTGCCAGTCTTGACGCTCTCATTTCCAGAGTGTTGAGAGGACCATCGAGCTTTCTGGAATGACGAGCGTTATGAGTAAATCGCAAAATATAAGCCATCACACGCTGGAGTCGGCTAAAGTGAGAAAACTGAGTGAGGAGCTCCCATTCATGAGGAGCAGTTGATATGAGAGATATAGGTGAAATGGGTTTCTCTTCTCCTGTGTCAGTAAGTTTTGCAGGCATAAAATGAGATACAGGCCAGTTATCATTAGATTTTTGTAGCCAAAAGGGGCCGTACCACCATAATGAGTGCTGTGGTAAATCTTTAGGAAGTAACCCACGCGACGCGCAATCAGCAGGATTATCTTCACTCGCTACGTGTCTCCAGTAATGAGAAGGCACTAATTCTTGTATCTAGGCTACCCGGTTGGCGACAAACGTCTTCAATCAATGAAGAGGTGTTTGTAACCATGTCAGTGTTACTGTCGAATCACACCATAGAAATACAGAAGAAAATTCCACCCTTTTTTCAAAAAGAGAGATAACATATCCCACTAGTTGGGCGAGTAAATGAGCTGCACTTAGCTCTAATCGAAGTACCGTGAGCCTTTTCAGAGGGGCTACCCGAGTCTTCGATATTACTTGCCGAATTAACACAGAGTCGTCGCTAAGTTGGCATCTCAAGTAAACGACGGCGGCATAACCGTTCTCAGAAGCATCTGAGAAACCGTGTAACTCAAAGTTTCTCGAGTGTGTTATTCGTAATGCACGAGGAATTACAATTTCTCGTAGAGTATTAGCCGAGTCTGTAAAGGTTTGCCATAATTTCAATTGTTCAGATGGAAGTGGTTCATCCCAGCTCAATCCTTTGATCCAGAGTAGTTGCATAAAACGTTTGGCCCACGTAACAATGGGTGAGAGAAAGCCACAAGGGTCGTAAATCTCGGCAATGATACCGAGAATTTGACGTTTAGTCCTGGAATTGTGAGGAAAATTCAAATTATAGGTAAACGTATCGGTAGAGGATGACAAGTGAAGACCTAATATAGTGAAATGTGGTTGTTTACTGCCTTGAAGGAATACAGGGGTCTCTAAATGAGCATCAGGAATATCTTGCAGCAGTTGACTGGAGTTTGATGTCCATTTGCGTAGTTCAAAGCCTCCGCGAGCCAGGAGCGAGATGAGTTGCTTACGGAGGCTCAAAGCCTTTTCTTCAGAGTCAGCTCCAGAGATGATGTCATCTATGAACGTCTGCGTGCGTAGAATATTTGCAGCTTCAGGATAGGAGTCACCTTCGTCTGCAGCGAGCTGATGTAAGGTTCTAATGGCAAGATACGGTGAACAATTCACTCCGTAAGTCACTGTCGTGTGCTTGTAGATTAAAGGGGGCTGATCTGGACTTTCATGCCATAAGATCATCTGATAGCACTGGTCATCAGGGTGCATTTTTACCTGTCTATACATTTGACGAATGTCACAAGAAAAAACAACGTTATGAATCCGAAAATTTAGTAATAAATCACAAATATTCGTTTGCATCTTTTTGCCTGTTAATAAAATATTATTAAGAGAAATACCATTAGAGGTTTCAGAACTAGCATCAAATACAGTACGTAAACGAGTTGTGCTGCTAGACTCCTTTAAAACACCATGGTGAGGAAGGAAGTAATGAGGTACAGTTAGATCAGTATTATGAGCGTATATCATGTGACCAGAGGCTAAGTAGTCAGCAATAAAATCAGTATATAGGGATTTAAATTGAGGTTGAGCACTAAATTTCTTCTCTAGAGAGTGCAGTCTTTTTTCTGCATTTAAACGAGATTGACCCAGAGGAGGATGTTCAGTCTTGAATGGTAGTCGGACGCAATATCGGCCAGATTGGCCCCGAGTATGAGTGGCGAGAAAGTGATCTTCACATAATGTATCTTCTTGAGAAAGCTTAGACACAGCAGGGGGTTCTTCCTGTTGCCAAAACCTTTGTAGTGAGTAGTGAAGGTCAATGTCGTTGACAACTAGAAGTGTAGTTGATAATTGAGAGCTGGAGTTACTATGAAGTTCACTGCCAGATAGACATGGTGCGTTACCCATTACTAAAAAGCCAAAGTGTGTGCCTATTAGCCTGGGTAAACCAGGTCCGAGGTTATAAGATTCTTGAGTAAGTATGAGTGGAAATAAAGCACCACCAAGAAGAACGTCTATGCCTCCTGGCAAGTGAAACGTAGGGTCTGCCAAAACATAAGGACAAACCTTGGAAAGAACTTCAGAGTCTACTTGTGTGCTTGGTAGGTTAACACAAATTTTTTCCAATATTAAAAATCTTTCATTAATTGAAATAACCTTGCCCCCAAGAGTTTCAACAGCAACTGAGGTGAGACCTTTTGAGCGTAAGGGTACCTGAGACAATCCTACCACACTATGAGTGGTCTTAGTACGAGGAGCACACAATAATTGAGCAGCACGCTCGGTGAGAAAACAAGATTGACTGCCAGAGTCAACAAGAGCACGAAATACATGAGTAATACCGTTAGACGAGGTAAGCTTAACAAGTAGAGTGCCTAAGAGAACAGTATTAGAGATTTGAGACGTATTCTGCTTTTCTTGACAGGTCATAGTGATTGGAGAAGGGGTTATTTCCTGTTGAAGTGTCGGAGAGTCTTGACGCGAAGTTTGAGGTGTGGTCCGTTGCAGCGTAGAGTAATTTTCAAAATGTAATAATGTATGATGATTTTTGTGGCATTTGTAGCAACTAAACTTTGACCTACAGTCTTTAAGATGGTGAGTACCTAAGCATGAGATACAACGCCCCTTTTCCTTTACAATTTTGAGACGGGATTTGGCGCCCTGACTCTTGAAGTCCGGACACGAATATACCTTATGGTCAATTTTATTGCATATAAAGCATGGATGAGGTTTAACTTTAATGGAGGAGCCTTCTCCATAATTGTAGGACATCAGTGATACTTTTTGTTTAAAGTATTTATTTTGGGAACCAGAGGGGGTGCGTGATCCAGACGAGGGGGGTTTCGAGGTGAAAGGAGAATGAAGATTGGCATCTTCAACTTCATTACATTCTTTATTTAAAAACTTAATAATTTCCGCTGCATCAGGTATTGTAGTGGAGTCAACTCTCTCTTGAGTAACACTTGATGAATGGAAGTTTTCAAAACGGTTCCTAAGTTCACTATCCATTTTTCGTAAAAGCATAGCAGATAACAAAGGATTTTTACTAGTGATATCGATGTCAAGACCTTTAAGAGCTTGTATATTTTCTGAGTATAAATTTACAAAATTTCTCATTTGTTTAGGCGTGTTGTTTACAGAGGGCAAATCTAAAATTTGATTAAGGTGTAAAGTAACTAACCGCCTCGGCGAGTGATATCTTTCTTTTAATAAGTCATAGGCCACTTTATAGTTGGCGTCAGAAATAGGGAGAGATTTAATTAAATTTAGCGGTTCTCCTGAGATAACGCTCAATAAATATTGAAGTTTACAAACTGCTGGTAACGATGCATTTTCATGAATGCTAGCGTTAAATATATTAATGAATGACATCCATTCGAGAAATTCACCATCGAAATGCTTGAGTTCAAGCTTAGGCAGTCGTATATGTAACTGAGGAGTAACTATTTCACATTTAGGCCTTGTTGATAACATCTTACTTTCTATCGAATCTACGGTAGAATTAACATAATCGACTAACTCGTTGATGCTGTTAATAGGAGCGTAGTTGGGTTGAAAATTCGGGTTAGCCTGTATTTCCAGTTCATGATAAATGTCTAAAATATCAGAAAATTCTTCACGAAGCCTATTTATAGATTTAGCGCGCACCAACAATTTTTGCAGGATTGACTTATCAGATGTTTTTTTTTGTTAGATCAAAAATCTCTTGAATTTGACTAAATATATTGTCTTTCTTTGATTTAATAACTGCCAAAGATTTTGCCATGATTAAATGATGGTTTTATAGTAGAAGATGAGATAACTGCTTTAATTTTTAAATTACAAAATGTTTTAAAGAGATTAGGTCTATGAGCGTATATGTTTAACGGAGAGATAAATAAGCCTAAGTAAACAACAAATCGACGTATGCTCAATGAGATAACCTTCTATAATCAACTGAAATCACTTTTCATAAACTTTTACAATTAATTTAAACCAATATATTAATGCACGCCAAAGCCAAACAAAGATGAGAGAGGATCAGCTGTTTCATATACTGCGACATGAAAATAGTTTTCCAGTGTTTGCATGCACAGACAAAGTTTGAAAAAACTTGTAGAAATTGTAGAATGAACACATATAATGAATTGTATTTTATTTTATTTTTTATATAGGTCTTAAGGCTCAAGATCCGGCCCGGCTGGACCAAATTTGTTTGGTAACAATAGCTTCGGAGGACCAATAATTATTATAATTATATAAACTAATAGTTTGTACTTACGTGCACCGTGGAATACACACTTATGACACTCGCGTATTGAATAAGCGATTTCTGGCCAGAAAACTTGTTCGTATTCCACGCACTGGTCACATTCGATATAAACATTAATAAAATAGTTACATTCACGTATTCTAGTACCTAAGGTACGGAGATTGAAAAGTATAATAATATATTAGAACGTAGGGTATCGGTATACACTCTGGAAAGGTCTAACGTGCTCTGCCGGTTCAAACTGCAGAACCAGCCTTATCACGGGTGAGCTTTGTCTGACTTTGGCGGCGGGTTTAAAATAAAAGAAATGAGTCTATATTAATTTTAAATACGTAACAGATACAAACCTAATATTTGTAAAAATAATATTAAAAAATTCCAAACTAGTAGTAGTTCTTATGTTAAATGAACATAATAAAGGTTTGTAACATTTTAAAAATAGCAAATGAGAAATTGGCTAGATTAAAATTGAAACTAATTTTAGGTAAAAGCCTAGAAAGGTTGTAACATGTAAACAAGATATTTGAACTGTTGCATTAGGAAATTTGTTATATCAAATAACCTAAAAAATAAAATTAAAACAAGATAATCTAATAATAATTATATTTAAACTAAATTGAAAACTTTATTAACATAGGGCATAAGTAATTACTTGAGAGATAGATGGTGAAAAACGGTTGTAAACAATGAATTGAAAGGTTATGTTTGTAAAAATCCAGCTCAAAAACACACACATTTCGGAATTATTACAAAAGTAAAAAGTAAAGACACTTCATACACAAATAATAGTAATTAAATAAACACAATAAGGTTTGTTAGGGATCGGAAAATTGAATCAGTATGTTGACCAAATTAAAACGCTATTGTAAACAATCTCGTTTTTGCATCAGATCTGGAACCAAGAAGTAGGTCAGTGTACAGTCGACTCTAGTGGAAAAAAATCGAACTAAATTACATGCAAGAAAAGTTTGGAGGTGGAAAGGCCGCCATGTTTTAAATATTTTAAAAGTAGAACGACGCGTCAGTCTAGCGTGGGGTAGCCAAAGGAATAGGAGCAGTTCTTAGAAGTCAAAATTCCATTTGAAGAATTTCGTCAAAATTATACAGATTTGTGAAGAAAATTGGCCAAATTAAAACAATGATAAGTGAATTTAAAGCTATAATACAGTGTTAATGTAATTTGAAGTAACTAAAAGGAATTTAATTGTGTGAAATATAAAATGTAAAGAGAAATGAATCCTACGTGTGAACAAACAGCCGATCTCCGAGAATTTATAAGTTAAGTAAATAGCGCTATACAAATAAACTTTAGTGAACTTTTAGAATCATAAGGAAATTTAAAATTGTACATTATTAGAATATCTTGTAATTAATTAATAGTTAGTAATAAGAAACATAATCCAGTTCAAACAGTTTAGGGACCTTTTTGCTTATTCCAAATTTAAGTTTTTTCATCAGGAAGCTATTTATTAAAACTATTTTCTAAATTTAATCTTGTTTATCAAAATTGATTTAATTTAACCAAAGAGTTAAAAGATATAGCCCATGCATATAAACCCCGAGATATTAAGAGATCTTAGAAAATAGCCTAGGGTATAAAATTTTGTAACTAAAATTGAAGGAATTGAGTTTAGCCTATTGTGTTAAAACTTGTTAAGTTTTATTTATTTTTTGTTCTGTTTATTGTGTGAATAAAAAAATTGTTGTAATAAAGACTTTAAATTATTAATGAGTTATATATGTTTTGTGTTATAAAAAATATTTATGTTAAAAAAAAAGAAAATATTACAATATATATATATATATATATATATATATATATATATATATATATTTATTTATATATATATATATATATATATATATATATATATATATATATATATTTATTTATTTATAGGTTAGTTTTGGTTGGTAAAGATTATTTAGATTTTTTGGACTAGGAGACTGACAGACTTACCTTGGTAAGAGTCCACTCTGTAGTCTTGAAATAGAAACACATAAAAGCACTTAACCAATGATATATTTCAACCACACAGTGGTCTTTGTCAATCAAAGAGAAAACACAAAAAGAAATATGAGAGAATGAAATAAAATAAATATAAGTTGTAATCACAGATTGTATGGAAATCAGATGTCACAGATGCACAGGTTAAATATATATGTATTGTTTCCATGAGCATATGAGTGATTATAGTTTATATAAGTCTGTCAGGGGAAAAGAGATCAGAGACGTCTAATAAGGCTATTACCTCAAATTTGGTACAAGCAACCTCTCAACTTGAAAAACATCCTAGTACATCCTAAACTACCAGACCCTGATGCAGAGAAACCACACACACTTCCTCATGCCTCCTTCCCATGCAATAGACCTAGATGCAAGACGTGTTCAGTACACCCCTCAGCAAATAGTTTCAACAGCCAAACAACAAAAATGGTCTTCAAAATACAGGGTCATCATAATTCTACATCGAAAAATGTCATATACCAGCTACAATGTAAATTTTGCTCAGCACAGTACATAGACCTGACCACGGACGGTCTGAATATCAGAATGAATGGCCACAGACATGATGTTAAAATTATGAATATGGATAGGCCAACAGCTCAACATGCTGCGAGTCACAACATCACAACTTTTGATGACTGCTATACCACAAAAGTAATTAAATCACTCCCACCTGATTGCAATCCCTCAGAACTGAGAAGATGGGAACTATCATATCAGTGGTATACCAAGTCCAGAGAATCCTCTAACCTCAACATCAGATAAATCCATTCACTTTTTTTTATTCTTTCCTAATAGCCTTATTAGACGTCTCCAATCTCTTTTCACCTGACAGACTTATATAAACTATAATCACTCATATGCTCATGGAAACAATACATATATCTTTAATCTGTACATCTGTGACATCTGATTTCTACACAATCTATACAACTTATATTTATTTTATTTCATTATCTCATATTTCTTTTTGTGTTTTCTCTTCGATTGACAAAGACCACTGTGTGGTTGAAATATATATTTGGTTAAGTGTTTTTATGTGTTTCTATTTCAAGACTACAGAGTGGACTCTTACCAAGGTAAGTCTGTCAGTCTGCTAGTCCAAAAAATCTAAATAATCTTTACCAACGAGAACTATATATATATATATATATATATATATATATATATATATATATATATATATATATATATATATATTTAGGTTGGTTTTGGTTGGTAAAGATTATTTAGATTTTTTGGACTAGGAGACTGACAGACTTACCTTGGTAAGAGTCCACACTGTAGTCTTGAAATAGAAACACTTAAACAATGATATATTTCAACCACACAGTGGTCTTTGTCAATCGAAGAGAAAACACAAAAAGAAAACGAAGAGGATTTCTTTTTCTTTTTGTGTTTTCTCTTCGATTGACAAAGACTACTGTGTGGTTGAAATATATCATTGTTTAAGTGCTTTTATGTGTTTCTATTTCAAGACTACAGTGTGGACTCTTACCAAGGTAAGTCTGTCAGTCTCCTAGTCCAAAAAATCTATGTATATATATATTCTTTCACAGAGGAAAAATATGAAGAATAGTTTATATCTATCTATCTATATATATATTTAGGTTAGTTCTAGTAGAGGTTAAAGGTTATTTAGGAAATTTTGGACTAGGTAGGAGACTGACAGACTTACCTAATGGCAATAGTGTAAAACTGCAATCTCTTGGAAATAAACACATATAAAAACTTAACACACTATTGAAATATTTCGATCAAAAATGATCTTCATCGGTCAAGAAAGAGAAAAACAAAAGACTGAATTGAACCACAGATGTGTATAAATATCCAAATGTCACAGATTTATAGTTTATGATATAGTGCTATATGTGATTTGTGTAAATATTGTTGTATGTGATTTGTGTTATATTGATTACTTGAAACTAGATACTAATAGTCTGTCAGAAGGAAGGTAAAAGGAGTTGTTAAAAATGATATAAGTTTGGGGGAATGTAAAAGGAGTTTTATCTGATGTTGAGGTTAGGAGGCTCAAACTATATATATATGAAGAAAATATATTACTATTGTAAGTAATTTTATCCACCATTAAGTGCAATTAGTGGTGGATAAAATTACTTACAATAGTAATATATTAACTTCATAAAGTCAGTGCAACGGAAAAACTATGGATAACGTAAAATATCAAGAATATATATATTTAGGTTAGTTCTAGCTTACCTAGAATTAAGCTTATATATATATATATATATATATATATATATATATATATATATATATATATATATGAAGTTAATAAATTACCAATTTTGAGTAATTTTATCCACCATTAAGTGCAATATTTTTACCTTGAGTGATGAGGCGCCTTTCGGTCTTTGACCATTGTCGAATCACTCAAGGTAAAAATATTGCACTTAATGGTGGATAAAATTACTCAAAATTGGTAATTTATTAACTTCATAAAGTCAGTGCAACGGAAAAACAATGGACAATATTAAATATCAGGAATATATATATATATATATATAGGTTAGTTCTAGTAGAGCTTAAAGCTTATTTAGGAATTTTTGGACTTGATAGGAGACTGACAGACTTACCTAAAGGCAATAGTCCAAAACTGCAATCTCTTTGGAAATAAGCACATATAAAACACTTAAATATTAATTGTTTTATATGTGCTTATTTCCAAAGAGATTGCAGTTTTGGACTATTGCCTTTAGGTAAGTCTGTCAGTCTCCTATCAAGTCCAAAAATTCCTATATATATATATATATATATATATATATATAGAATCTTTACCAACCAAAACTAACCTAAATATATATATATATATATATATATATATATATATATATATAGGAATTTTTTGGACTTGATAGGAGACTGACAGACTTACCTAAAGGCAATAGTCCAAAACTGCAATCTCTTGGAAATAAGCACATATAAAACACTTAATACACTTTTATTTGAAATATTTCGATCAACATGATCTTCTTCAGTCAAGAAAGAGAAAACAAAACAAAAGATTGAAGTGAACCACAGATGTGTATAAACATCCAAATGTCACAGATTCACAGATTTATAGTTTATGATATAGAGCTATATGTGATATGTGTAGAAATTGTTATATGTGAATCGTGTAAAGATTGGTTACTTGAAACTAGATATTAAAAGTCTGTCAGAAGGAAGGTAATGGAGCTATTAAAAATGGTAGAAGTTAGGGGGAAGTTAAAAGGAGTTTTATCTGATGTTGAGGTTAGAAGGCTCTCTAGATTTGGTATACCACTGGTATGATAACTCCCATCTTCTTAATTCTGAAGAGTTGCAATCAGGGGGGAGGGCTTTAATTATTTTGGTGGTATAGCAATCATTGAAAGAGATGATGTTGTGACTAGCAGCGTGTTGAGCGGTTGGCCTGTCTATGTTCATGGTTCCAACGTCATGTCTGTGGCCATTCATTCTGATGCTCAGACTATCTGTGGTAAGGCCTATGTACTGTGCCGGGCAAAATTTACATTGTAACTGGTATATTACATTACTGGATGTACAAGTATGATGACCCTGAATCTTGAAGTCCACATTGGTTGCTAGGCTATGGAAACTATTTGTTGGGATGTGTATTGGACATGTCTTGCATCTTGGTCTATTGCACGCATCTTGGTCACGGCTCCTTTCCGTAACCTCAACATCAGATAAAACTCCTTTTAACTTCCCCCTAACTTCTACCATTTTTAATAGCTCCATTACCTTCCTTCTGACAGACTTTTAATATCTAGTTTCAAGTAACCAATCTTTACACGATTCACATATAACAATTTCTACACATATCACATATAGCTCTATATCATAAACTATAAATCTGTGAATCTGTGACATTTGGATGTTTATACACATCTGTGGTTCACTTCAATCTTTTGTTTTGTTTTCTCTTTCTTGACTGAAGAAGATCATGTTGATCGAAATATTTCAAATAAAAGTGTATTAAGTGTTTTATATGTGCTTATTTCCAAGAGATTGCAGTTTTGGACTATTGCCTTTAGGTAAGTCTGTCAGTCTCCTATCAAGTCCAAAAAAAAAAATTCCTAAATAAGCTTTAAGCTCTACTAGAACTAACCTAAATATATATATATATATATATATATATATATATATATATCAAGTTAATATATTACTATTGTAAGTAATTTTATCCACCATTAAGTGCAATAATTTTACCTTGAGCGATGAGGCACCTTTCGGTCACTTGACCATTGTCGAATCACTGATATTTTTCTGGTGTAGATGTTCGGTCCGTGATATTGGTATTTGTTGACGTTACACGCACTTTCTCTTGATCTGTGTGTATGATGTTTTTATATAGTATGTCTTCTGTATATGTTGTTTGTAGATTCATTAAATTGTTGTGTATGTTTTTATAAATGTGGTATTTTTCTAGTGAGTTTAGTTCTATTGGGTTATTATTTATTTCAAGTATGGTTAGGTTATTTTCGTAATTTGTTATTTCATGTCTATGTGATATTAGGTGTGCTGCAACATTTGATACTTTTGAATTTTTGTTTTTGAATGCTCTATAATGTTCTTCAAATCTTATTTCAAATGTTCTGGTTGTTTTTCCTATGTAAAAAGCGTTACAGTTGTTACATGTAATTTTGTAAATTCCTGATAGGTTATGTTTTTCTGAATTTGTTTTGTGGTTTGTGTTATTAGGATATTTTATTATTTTGTTGTTTGGTTTGTATGTTGGAGTGTAGTATTCTTTGTTGTATATATTTGTTATTTTTTCTATTTTGTTATTGGTGTATTTATATTTTAGGTAGATTTTTTTATTTTCATTGTTTTTGTGTTCCGGTTGTAGTGTTGTGTTGAGGTTAGGTTTTTTTGTGAATTTATTGTATATATTTTTTATAATGTGTTTGTTGTATCCATTTTCTATTGCTATTTTTGTAATGTTATCTAATTCTTCATTTAATTTTTGTTTGTTATCCTGTGTGTATTTTATTGCTTTATTTATCATGTTACTGTAAGTGTTAATTTTGTGTGTCCAGGGGTGGTTAGATTTGTAGTGTATTGTGGTGTTGTTGGAAGTAGGTTTCCTGTATACTGTAGTTTCTATTTTATTATCATTTATATTTAAAGTGATGTCGAGATAGTTGATTGTTCTATTTGTTTCTGTTTCAACGGTGAATTGTATTTTTTCGTTGTATGTATTTAGTTTGTTTAATATTATGATGTGTTCGTTGTGAATGGTAGGTTGGTATATTACAAGTATATCGTCTACATACCTTGTCCATAGTGAAATATTGTGTGTATTTAGTATAGGTTTAATTATTATTTGTTCAAAGTGTTGTAAATATATTTCTGACATGACAGATGATATGGGTGAACCCATGGTGAGGCCAGTGGTTTGTTTATAAAATGTATTGTTAAATTGGAAGTAATTTTGATTACATATGTGTTTGGTTAGCGTAATGATACTATCTATTATGTTTCTTTTTTCGTTATTGTGTATTAGTTTGTTTTTTATTATTTCTATGGTTTCTTCTATTGGGATACAAGGGTACATGTTAGTTATGTCATAACTTATTATTTTTGTGTTGCTGTTTGTTTTTATCGTTTTAATTTTATTAATTAATTCGTATCCATTTTTTATATTGTATGTGTTGTTGATATGTATTTTAGATCTTATGATTTTGTCTAGTATTTTTGCGATTATGTAAGATGGTGCTGTTGTGAAATTTATTAGTGGTCTAAATGGTGTGTTGGGTTTGTGGATTTTAGGTATCCCTGATAATATTGGTGCGCATGGTTTGAATGGGTATAGTCTTGTGTGGTATTTTAATTTATTGTTATAGTTTAGGGTATTTCGGTGAGTGACTATTAAGTTTTTTATTGTAATAAGGTATTTGCTAGTTGGGTCTGGGATTTGTTCGTATTTATTTTCTTTTATGTAGTTAGTCATTGAATTGATGTATTTGGTATTTTCTAGTATTACTGGTGTATTTGTTTTATCTGATTTTAATATTAAGTAGTCGTTGTTTTCTAGTTTTTCTCTGAGTTTTATAATTTCTTTTTTATTTATATATTGTTCCGTTTTTATTAGGTTAATTTTATTATTAATATTGTTTCTTATGTGTTCAGTATTTTGGTGGGTAATTTTGTGGATGTTAGATTCTGTGTCAACTATTAGGTTTTTTATTATTTGTTTTTTGTTGAAATTAGGTAGGTTATATTTGAAGGAATTTGTTATTATTATTTTTTCTTTTTCAGTAAATTGTGTTTTAGTTAAGTTTATGAATTTATTGTTGTTAGAGGTGTGGATTGGTTCTAGGCTATTTTTTAGGTTATGTTGTTGTTTTGATAAATTTTCGATTTTTCTGTTTCGTCTGTTTATTGTTGTTTTATGCTTTATTATAATTTGTTGTGTTTTTTCGTGAATAATAGGTGTGAGAGTATCAAAAGTTTTCATTATTTCCAAATTGGTTGTGTATAGTTGTAAATTGATTTGGATTTTTTTATGGTAGGCAGATTTAATATTTTGTTTAGTTATGTGTGATTCTGCTATTTTTGTTGCTTTATTGATAATAGTGTTTCGTTTATTTTTTAGGGTAATTTAGCGTATTTTGGTGTTATATTAAGTGTTAAGCATTTTTTATTAAACTGTATTTTGTTGATGCAATTCTGGAGTTTGATTTTTAGGTTAAGATATTTATGGTACAGTATATATATCCTTAAATGACATTTACTTTAATTTTTATTTGAACTATTTTTTAAAATATTTTTTTTTTTTTAGTCATGTTTGTGATTTGAGCCATATTCCTGTTGGTCTTGATTCACCCATGAGAGCAGGGAAGCGAATGAGACTGTTGGAAGATGAGAACCACCAGTTAATTAAAAATTTTAGTGGTATGCACACCACATTGTATTTATGTTAAGTATTTTGTAATAATATATAGATATATTTAGCCATCTATGGGAGTCACCAAATATTTTAAGTTAAAATTTAGTAAACTAACAACTTGCATAAATCTATAATTGAAGTAAACTGTGAGAAAAAATTCTTAAAGAAAAGGTTTTCCTCAGTAAACTTACTTCACCTTATCTATAAATTTAATAAAAATTCGCTTGTATTATAAATTTGTGCAAGTTACAAAGCTTCAATGATAATATATATTTACAATAAATTCAATAACATTTCAAAATTTAAAGTAGAAAAATATCAGGTGATATTCTACTTGTATTGTTTTACTTGTTTGGACTGAAAAACCCAAGTAGAGGCACTCATTGTGTTTAACTCTATTATGTTTATATTTATTTGTGTCCCATTACTTGCTGTATTTTGAATCGTTACATATGGGTGTAATGTTGGGTGGGTGCACATGGAATTAGGTTTGGTGAGCATCCAACAAAAATCTTGTCCCAGTCCCCAACAACGGCCTTACATATAAGAGAAAAATTCATTTTGTAATACAGGTTTAATGCTTTTCATTAGATATTCACAATTCGTTAGAATATTTATCAGATACAACATAATTATTCTGTTAAATAGACACATAAAGTTATGAATTGGAAAAGAATTTTATTGAGCTAAAGAACATTTAACCTTTTTGAGGTATAGTAGAACCAAAAATCACTTGTAATAGACTGTTGAAAATAAACCACACCCTGAGTGCAAAATATTTAAACATATGGCACATGGTTACTCATACCTTCTTTCAAATGGTATTTTCTTTAAAAATGTTGCAGTACATATATAAGTAGTGTAAATATAAAACTAATTTACCAAATACTTATAAATGTTATGTTAAAAACTTTGCAGTGTCTATATTAAAAGCTGCTAAAGAGGTCACTGCCTACTATGTCACATCTATGATTTAAAAAAATTGTAAATAGTGTAAATATGTGACTAATTATTAAGGGTGTTTTTCTGCTGTTAAGGGTTTTGACATCTGTTCTCAATTCACTCGATTTAATGTGAAAACTAGGTTAGCAACACTTTAGAGCAAGTATTTGAAAACACTTTAAATAACACATATTACAAAAGCGATACAGTGCAAATAAAATTTAAAATGTAAATTTACAGGTTTGGCTTTGTATACAGTTTGTATAATGACTTTGGCAGTTAAAGGATTAATATCATTATTTGATATAATGCTGCTCATTATAAGGGGGTTCATGCTTATATATGGTACTATCAAAACTTGAATTTAAAATAATTTGGTGAAAATATTATCATTCTTAAATTAAAATAAAATATGAAATTAACATTGGGATAGTAATAATATTTTGTAAGTTTTTTACTAGAATTAAATTACGTAGCAGATGTTGAAAAAACCCTATGATGTAGCATGTAATGGACTCTTAACAGTTGCAACTGCTAGCAATGAATACTTGAAAATTAATTACTGAGACAAGATCTGTTCATTTGATTCCTAATATCTAGTAATATTGTAACATACATTGATAAAATATTATTTTAAAATATTCATACAAAGGTGCAAAATAAAAAATTAGCAAAAATATATTTACTAAACATATTTGATTCATTTATGTTTAAGATGGCATAAATAATAGGACCTGAAAATTTTAATCTTAAAAATTAATGTTAATGCTAAACAAAAAAAAACAAATATTTTATTTAAAAATTATAGCTTTTGTGATATTGCTTTGCAGATATGAAAAATCATACAGCAAATGAAGAAGGTCGAAAAATATCTCCTTCTAACGAAATGGGTAACGGGATGCGACGATTACAAGATGAAATAAATACATTAACAAAAAAGAATTGTGGTGAGATAATTGAATTTATAGAATTATTTTTTAAATTTGTTGTTTAAATTTGTTTTTAATGATTATTTTTAAATGTGCACTTCAAATGTAGTAAAAGTAAAACTGTCAATACCAGTTGCTAGATGGCATACAGATGATCTTAGGTCGTTATGAATGTCGTAGATTGTATGCATCAAAAGAATTTATTTTATGATTATCACTTCTCAAAACTTGCAGCATAGATAAGGATAGATATTTATAATCTATAACTAGTCCTTTTATCAGACGTTCTAGACATGATGGAACCTTTCATCAGTGTTTATGTCTAGCAGACCTTCTCACTCAGTATAGTTTTTGCTCATTGTCGGTCAGTAGCTGATGTTTGTCGTGTGTCATATTACTATAAATATTTTGTATAATTAGTGTATATTTGTGTATACCTGAAGCAAACAGAAATAATAGGAGCGTTGAATCTAACTTCAAACTGTGAGTAACTTTTATTTTGTTTTTACTAATTATAATTAAAAAAAAAAACAATTATTCGGATCAGCCTGTTTTTAATGATCAGAATTGAAAGGCAGACAGAAAAAATACCTTTAACCCAATATATTTTCTTGTTGGAACTATAAACTCTTTTTGGAAGAAATTTTCTAAATTTCATTATACTTCCTGTTTTTGCTTTTAAGCGCAGAAAAAAAATAATTAAAGGCTTAGTTTTTGTCTGTATGATATTAGATTTCAGTTTTCTTATTCTATAGGTTATCCACTCCATTCACTAAATGTTTTTACATTGAAAACATTTTTATAAAAATTTGAAATCTTGTAGTCTCTAATCTGAAGAAAACTATTCTGTGTGTTTGGAGCATCGCCTAAATTAAATAATAAAACATATTCAACATAAATAGTCTAACAATAGTTTTGAAAATGGAAAAGCAGTAATTTTTATTTAAATGTTCCCTCATAATCTTAATTTAAAATTATTGTGTTTTATTTCAGAGTTAGAAAATCAGTTGAGAGGATTAGATCAAGTATCAGACTTGAAAAAGATGTCTGATAGTGTTGATTCGATACAAAAAGTGAGAGATTTAGAAAAAGCCATAAGACTTCTTAAGCAAGAAAAAGACGAGGCTCAGAAGGTATGTAGAATTAATTCTGAAACATTTTTATTAATCATTACATTTTTATTATTTACTTATCAATAGTTATTTGATGAGTTTACTTTTTTTATTGTACTACATTTCCGAAATTTTTAAGACAACAATTATTTACATAGAGAATTAATTATAATGATTTAAAAGTTGTAAGTTACAGCTTTTATAGTGATTTTTGTGTTGACTTAGTAAGATGTGTAAGTAGAATATCAAGTTATTTTTAAATTCTTAAATAATTGACTTCCTGGTAATTAAATAGTTTTTAATTCTAGAAAGTCTGTTGAGAATCCTTTACATCTTTCTTTATCATGTTACATCTAGACATAAATGGTAGTTTGATGATAAAACTGTTTAAATTGTTAATATTTAATTTAGAATAATCTACCGTTGGGGGCGATTGCAGTCAAACAAATACAAGTTATACTAAACCGATATGGAATGAATTTTATATTTAAATAATATAAGAAACATTCTTCGAAGTTAATTAATCCAATTTATTATATTAATGTTTTCTTTATACATGTATACTGAAAACATGCATTAACTCAAACTAAAATTACAAAAATTGTGGGTTTCATACATCTTTTTCAATTGGAGGTTTATAACATAATTTCTATACTCTGAGAGCAAATTTTTTTATTTCATTTAGGTCTATAAAATCTGTGACTAAGACAGAATGTGTAGGCATTTTGTGCAGCCTTCAAATAAGTCATTCTGTGAATATAAAATAACTACATCCTGACTACAAAGTATACAGTTTTGAGACCATGTTTATGTACTTTATTCTAAAGCCTGAAATAAAATGATTCACTTAAGCATAAAACATTTTTGTGAGTTTTTTATAAATATTTTGTTTGGAATGAAAAAACTATTTTTTACGATGATGAATGTAAAATTAAAGGTTCCTGTAGGGAGGCCACCAATTAGGAAATACTGGAATATCAGAATCTATATAGGAATTATTAGTCAGGCAAAATCAAGGATTATACAGGAACTTTGAAATTGTGTTACAGATTCAGAAATTTGATTGCAAACTATAATTTATTGCAGTTTATTGAAATGTAAATTTATTGTAAAATATATTTTAAATGTTTGTTTTATATTCTTTTTTTCTAATTTGGGTACAAAATGCAAAATCAAAATAATTTATTTATTAGTATTTATGATGAGGACGTGTACTGACAATGTCTCCCAGCAACCACTATAGCATTAATCACACTTAGTTATGTGACTCATATTTACCGAATACTGTAGATAAACTGACTATATAAATGTGTGTAAAATACGAGTAATCTAACTTCTATTTATCATTATCTCTGTAAGTTTATTTGTTAAATTAGTTTCTGCTTCACCCATTATGGTTTTTATTTAACATTTTCTACAATATGCTGGATAAACACATTCATTGCCATAGACAAAGATGCTTCTGACTGTAGAACTTGAAAAGTATTAATAAATTTACTTCTTCCAAATATCAATTTAAAACAAACAAATATTAAAGTGGAAAATGAAGTCTGTGATGTGCCACAGCTTCTGTAGGCCGAAGCTTAGTGCAATTTTTAACATTTATCTATTACAAAACTGTTAAAAGGCACATTCAGAAGAAAACTTGGTATTCACAGTTATATATTGTAATATTTTTATAATTTTATAATTTTGAATAATTTAAATATATTTCTTTATAATAACACAAAATTTAATAATACTAATCTTTAGAAAATAATAAATTGCTGGGCGCCAGTTAGAATTACAAAATAATTGTAACCCAAACAGTAAAATTTAGATTCCTATTACTTTTATTTTTTATTACTTACCATTTATAATAATAAATAACAATTTCTTATAATTCGATTAATTTTTGTTTAATTTAGTTTTTTTAAATCTTATTCTAGTTACAATATTTTTTTTCAATACACTTTCTCTATTTCCTAATTTAGTTAAACATCACAAGACTCTTTCTTTCAGGTTATTCGGTGGATGTTATGACAAATTAAAATTTAGTTTATGCAATTAATGGTGTAATAAATTTTTTAAAAGAAACGCCTAGGCCTAAAGTTATTAATTTTGAATTTACAAGCCTTTAAGTGTTAAGAAAAGTGAAACCATTTTAAGATTGCACAAATAGACCAAGACGGGTTGGCTAACGTATTCAGTGAAGTGCGTGCATGGTGAATAGAACAGCTGATAAATTTAAACTTAGTTGTGAGATATAATATTTAAATGCAGTCACCTGCAAAGAAATTAAAATCTAGTTATTAAGAACATGAAATGTACAAAAGGCAGTGAATACAGCATCCGTAAAGCCGGTAACAACAATTAAAAAAGGAAATAGTTAGTTTAGCCATTTTTTAAACGCGTGGCTTAGCGTCGTTACTCAAGCAAGACAGACGTACTTCAGAACGAATTTAACGAATTTAAACTTAGTGCGGGAGTGTTAGTCTCGAATTCAATTAACACTACAAAATACTTTCAAGAAAATTAATTAAAACTATTTATTGAAAAAGATCTTATTAAGTATTTTGATAAAGGCTGAAAAGTGGAATCTGCAATCTAAAACACTTAAGTATATAGGCTAGATACATTACTACATTTTGAAATTTTGCAATCAGACATTTATAAAAGAAAAGAAATCAGTGAATTTATTATAAAATTAAACTATAAAAGAAAACATGTGTTTACCTGTATAACATATGTTTGAACTAAAATATATGTATTAGTTGTACATATATTGTAATAGCTAAATACCATTGCTCGTTTTTTAAAATAAATCATAATTAATAGCAAACATAAACAATAAAATTTTCAAGTGTAGATGATGCATACAAGTACAAAAGAATGTTATTAAGCATAGTTTTATTTTTCAACAACATGATGTTCACCATATAAATATGTAATAAATCTGTTAGTCAAGAAAATATAGAGAAATAAGTATTATTTAAACTTGTTGTTGTGAAAATAGTTTTTACTTTTTAGTAATTAAATGTAATAATGTTTACAAATCATTCAATTGTAAAGATTTTTTTTAGGATAAGGTAGATGCTCAAGAGAAGTTGAAATTACAAGAAAAAGAATTGAAGGATGCTCTCAGTCAACGGAAACTAGCAATGGCAGAGTATACGGAAGTTACAGATAAGTTAGTATTTCTTTAAACATTGTATAAACTTATTAGAAGAAAAGAACAATGAATATTTGATAAATTATGAAAATATTAAATGAAAAATTAAGATATTTGTTATAGCATAGCAAACTTTCAAATTGTTTAAACAATTATCATACATTATGATTAGTGATGTAAAATTCCTGGGAATTTATACTGGGAGGAAAATTCCCAGGAAATATTGCCTAGAGTATTCCCAAAATTCATAAATTTCCAGGAATTTATGGGAACTTATGATTTTCTCTTAAACTGATAGGTCAGTGGACACCTCAATATTTTTAAAAAAATCCCTTAGACTAATCTATTAGAACTAATCTATTAATATGAACATATAAATCGATTTATAAAGAGTTATATTAAAAAAATAAAAATTATATGTCTTAAGTCCTTCCCATAAATTTTAAAATTTTGATGCTTGTTTATCATAACAGTAAACTGGCTGTGCTGATCTTTAAATGTTACTGAATACCACATTATTGCTTGATGGATAACTATCATGATTTGTAGTATCAAAGGAGATGATCAAATTTTTAAACCTATTACAGATTCCTGTATATTTGTTATAAAATAGTGAAAAATATTCCCAAATTACTAATAGGTAATTAAATTTAACTTATTAAATTAAACCTTAAATCCAAAATACTTACATTTTTAATAATTTTGATTATTTAAATTAGATTTCATATCTTCACTATTTGTTCAGATCAGGTCTTCCAAGATAAATCAATTATTTCCGTATTAACACTTTATTTGCTATAAATTATTGACTTGTGCACAAGAAATGAGTGTAGTTGTTAACCTTTTGCATAGGCAAACTGAGTCCGACATCACATAATATCCCATTCCGCTCCTATGTCAGACTCAGTCCGACATATTTTGCGATGCAATTATTACATTTTTTCAAACATCTTACGTAATGATATTGTGTACTATGTTCATCTGCTGTGTTATGAGAAGGCAACATTTATTTTTATAATGCTGATTGGCCTTATTTATCATAATTTTTCTGTAAATAAACAACTAGTTCCAGACAGTTGTTTAGGATATACTGCACAGTAAGCATCAGACATCTGGCTTAGTTGATAGATTGCTGTTAATATGAACATGTCCTCATTCGTATCTCTTTTATTTATTTTATTTTTTTTTATTAACTTGGGAGCGGGTTTAAACTGCCCGAAGCACTGCTACCTTAGGTATATTGTACTTACCTCCCTGATCTAGTCAAAGAGCCCCTTCCCTTTTACCAGGTTTAGAAGTTTCCTGACTAGTGTTTTACCTTCAGCATCCTCTTCCAGAGCTGTGCTACCACCAAAGAGGTTGAAGCGCCTCTCGGCAAGTGCTTCACACCTATAATGATGTGTGTGGCGGTCTCCAGTTCTTGCCCGCATAATCTGCACACTGGTTCATCTTTGAAGATACCCGTATTATGCAGATGTTTCCTTAGTCCACAGTGTCCCGTGAGTAGACCTTTGGCTCTCCTCAATTCCTGCCTAGACAGATAGATGAGACTCTCCTGCAGCCCCAAGGAAGATTTCCTAAGAGTTAGCTTACTGTGTCTCATTTCTTCAGCCCAGACCCAGTGCTCACAGTGTCTTTCAGCCATCCACCTTCGCACTGCAATCTTGACCATGGATTTGGAAATACTACCACCGGCTCCGGTCCAATTAGGGTAGTTGAAGACCCCTCTCTGGTCAGTGCATCTGCGGCTTCATTTCCAAATATTCCCCTATGCTCTGGCACCCAACCTATCTTGATTTGATTGTGCCTTGCCAGGACATCTAGGTTATTTAGGCTCTCCCTGACTATTGCCGAGGTGACCACATGTCCGTTTAGTGCCTTAATTGCTTCCTGACTGTCAGAGAAAATAGCAATCCGGGTCCTGTGTATTCCCCTTCTCGCTATCTCTCCCAGACAGGCATTTATAGCATATATTTCGGCCTGAAAGACAGAGGTATGCCTCCCCCAAAAAAAAACTAGTTTTACCCTTGGGTTTTTACAATACACCCCCGCTCCAGTACCGAAGTCCATCTTGGAGCTATCTGTGAACCAGATCTGAGCTCCCGATGTTACTGACCCTGACCATTCCATCATAGTTTGGTGGGCCTGGTCAGGTGCAAACGTCCGAGTAAGGTGGTAACTGCCCATCTCCAAGACAGGTTCTTTGACCACTCACTCGATACTCATATGTCCCGAAACATCTGGGAGATTAGCCCAGTTGTTTGAGTATGCAATCTCCATGCTGGGGTTTGGTGCTCGTGGTTGATTGCTTCCCACTTGTTGCACCTCACCCCTCACAACATCCAAGCCCTGGACGTTAACATGCTCGGCTCGGTTTTGGCCTCCCTTGCGTTGTGTGCTCAGGATTATTGGCCCTCCTGCTGCTCTCACCTGATCTCTTCGGAGCCGCCTTCTGGCCGCTCCACTCATAGGCTTTCTCCGTAGAGAAAGCGTGCTCAACTCTACAACCATTTCACTGGTTTCTGCAGTCGGGAGCTTGGTAACCGCCCCTGCAGCCCCAGTGGTGGTTGCCGTTGACACATCTGCTACAGACTCACGGTTTGCCATCTCATTGGCTCCCGCTGTCTGTGCAGACTCAACATCAATTTGTGTACTTACTTGGTACACTTCCCAAGTATGGGGGAAAGACGGTCAACCAGAGCAGAACCCCCAATGCCCTGGCAAGACAACATACAATGAGGTTTTGTCTGGTTCCTCTAGGGGATCGTGTGCTACTGCATTTTATACCCTGCAGCCATTCATCCATCGGCACGATGCCTTCCACCTTGGATTGGGTATTCAGTCACTGACCTTGAAGCACACCCCAAGTTCAGGACATTATTAACTGTTGCTCATGGAGCGAACAGCCTGCTTTACTCTCTTTTGTTACAACTGTGTCGTTAGGGTAGTTTCCTGCCCATACTTCACAGCCGCATTGCCCTTGGTTCACCTGGGAGGTGAGAGTAGCATTGTGAGGACTTAATTCCCAACTACCCCAGTCCCCAGTCAGAGCAGTTATTTCTACCACACCCAACCGGTTGACTGACGAGGAGGGATAATTCCTCACCTTTGAACCATTGCCTTGGTCCAGGCCTGCTTATTCAGAAACCTTCCGGAATCCTTATTCACAAGTAACCTACATATCTGTAGGCCGTTCCACTATCCGCCACCCGTGGACCCGCCCAGTTGCTAAGGCAAGCTATCTGGGTACTTTTATTTTAGTTCAAACATATGTTATACAGGTAAAGTGCTTTATAATAGGCTTATAATGTGTGAGTGGTAGGTCTACTGGACAACTTGTCCAAATAACCCAAGACTACATCTAAACATTTACTTTGACAAGATTCACACTGTCAAAAATTATAAACAATAATTTGAAGTGTTTTTTAAGTGGCCAAATAAAGGAGTATGTATAAATAAACTCAGCCTAAACCATTTTGAATAGGCCTACATGACATTATTCAATAATTTATATTTAGACCAATGTTTTTTATGGTACCTACTTTTGTAAATATATGTTGGGATTGTAAATATGGTGTTTAGTGCAATTTGTTTTTTTTAATTTTAAAATAAATACATCACCTTCAAACCTATTATTAAACCTTCAAACCCTTTATGTCACCTTCAAACCTATTTGCAGCTGATTATTATAGTAGATACACCATTCTTGGAATGTTTATGCATATGCATAATTTTACATTTTTTAGAACAAATATTACAAATAGATGTTTGTAATATTACTTATGCATATATTTTTATTCAGCATTACTTTAAGCTTAAAATGACTATAATTAATCACAAGGAAAATTCTGTTTCATTAACAAAGCTAAATGTAGTTTTTTTTGTAATAAAAAAAAACAAAAAACTTCATTTTATCACTACTGAATTAAAATTTCAAGTTTTCAACATATAAACCTCATATTACTATTTTTAATTTTATTCTAAACACAGTGGTATATAATAACATTTATTTATTTGAAGTCTTAATTTATTAGTGAATAAATAAACATTCATGTGCAATACACTTTCTAATTGCATCTGGTGGAGTGGCCGGTGACCAAATAATGGGAGTCCAAAAGGTTATTAATTAGTTTTCACCATCTTCCATCTCACCATCAAGTCCAAATTCCTTCTCATGTTCTTCCTCATTCATTCCCAACCTGAATTCTTCTTCCTCCTCATCTCCTTCATCATCTTCATCCTGGTCTTCCATAATTTCCACATCAGTGTTTTCCTCTGCGGAGTTTCTCAATGCTTTAGATCCACTGTTAGGCGTCCTATGCTGCATCAGCTTCCAGTTGTGTGCTAGATAAGTCAGTTTAGCGGCTTTTTCTGAAGTAAGGCTGTTCCTTTTCTTACTATGGATCCAAGAAAAGGTACTGAATGTTCATTCCGTGGCTGCAGAATTAACTGGAGCATCTAAGATTCGTACGGCTACATCTGCCAGGTCACAGGTTCCCCGGAGAGTCCTCCACCATAACAATGGACTTACTTCAGTATTGGTGGGTGTTGACGCTCTATCAAACCCATCCCATAAGCCTTCTTTGTCCCTATAATTGGCCAAATTTTCTTGCACTAGGAACATTGAATTTCATTTGTTCTGCAGTGTCTGATTCAGTGTCTGTTTTGTTCAAATAAAACTGATTGCATCCAAAAGCTGGTGAGCTTTCAAAATGCTGCTCTGAACTTTGCGGTCCAGCAAATTTGCAGCCATGTGAATTGACCTAATGACAAAGTCTTTCCTTTCTGTGAACTTTTTCAGAACCTTCTTTTCTTCTGCTTTGGAAAGGGGACACAATGGTAGCTTTCCTTTTAGAACTGTTTCCAGTTCATTTAACTTCCTCACCGCACAATGTATTTGCAGTTCATATGACTCAATTGAAGTTAGTGTACAACTAAATTCATGAGTGCTACTATGCTCTCAACTCTTGGCCTAAAAACTGCATCATCTAACAGCCTTCCTTTTAAAGCAGACCACAAGGCAACATAACTTGGAAACTAAACAAACATAACCTCTCCCCTCCTCTTACTTGGAATTGTGGGTAGGCCTACAGGTACTACTAAGGTCAAGTTAAATCAAAAGCACATAGATTCAAAATGTACTTGGAAGAAAATTCAAAAGTTACATTGAACCCTTTCCAATTCAGTTAGAAAAAAACAGAAATGGTTTTAAACATTTCAATTCAACCATAAATAGAAATTAATTTTAATAATATTTTTGATGAATCAATTGGCTACTTAACTTCAGTATTCTTCAAAACTTATATCATTAGGTTTTTTTGAGCCTTTAATGAAATTGATTTTGGGTCTCGGTCTCATAATCAACTCTGTTAAAATAAAAGTTTTTGCCATGATATATCACAATTTTTTGATTATTTGGCTTTGTTATTGATCATTTAGAACCAATTAAGGCTCCAAAACAGTTTTAAGACAAAATAAACCCTATTTAAATGAGTTTATTCCATAAATTCCCTTCCCACTGGGAATATTCCCGGCTCACATCACTAATTATGATTCAACTTTGCACTAAATTAGAGAGCTTTATAGATATGTAGCCTACTTATGTAAACATTTTTAATATCATTTATTGGTGCTGAACACCAATAATTTAATCTGCAGTGGGTTAACTAAAAATATTTGTACAAAGCAAGATAAGAAAATCTTTGTCTCAAAATGGTTTGAACTACAAAAACTACAATCCAATGCTGTATGTAGAATAATAAAATATTACCTTTAGTAAAAAAAAGACCTACAGAAATAGTATCTATTATTGTTAAATACTCCTAACTTAATTTTAAATATCTTAAAAACTAAAATAATTTGTTTGTTTTTAACATTTCAGTAGCTGTGTGCAACATTAAACATATTTTATAAGCTGAAAATAAAATTTATTTTTATAAATTAAACTATAGTGACATGTTCTTCACATATAATATTTATGCCATCAAATTACTATTTCATACCTTTGTTTTCCAAAAAGTCCATATTTTCTGCTTCTTGTATGTAAATTCACATAAACTGTTATTTTGCATTTAACCTAAAACAAAAGTTATGCAAATCAGAAATAAGATTTTTATTCTGTGAATATTATATGAATTTTTTATGAATCTTAGCAAAAATAATTAAACGAATATTATCTAACAAAATATTAGTTTCAAACAAATGAAAAATCTTTTTAAATTACAATATAAATATTTGTTTAACCCATTTCTTACGAGAAACAAACTCTCGTCCTACAAAACGTTAGCAGGCATGTGGATGGTGGTTTCTTGAATGTTTAGTCTGTTTAACACATTCCTTACCAGAAACAAACTCTGGTATTTTATGAGCGATTGAAAATTTGTGCAAGATATATATCAAGAGAGTGTTAGTTAATAGAAATAATTTAAAAAGCTGTACATGGTTTTTCTGTATTATCACCTGGCAACTTCAGATGTAACACTGTCTTCTATATTGGAAGACTTGCTTGAACCAAATTTGGGTGGATCAAATTTTTGTGTGAAATGATTTTTAGTGTGTGTGTAAAGGCTTGAAAAATCTTCAATTTTATCATTCAATATATTTTTTAGCCTCTACAGACCAAGGCTGTTTAAATAAATTAGTTGAAAAGTATTCTTTAATATTTTTTTTGTTAATAATTGGCTAAATTATGCACAGATTTTAAAAAACATTTCTTTATAGTTTTACTTTCAAATATATTCATGATAATTATTTTAAATTAATTTTTTACTGCTTTAGATTAACTGAATTACGACAACATAAACAAAAACTATCCAGGCAAGTACGAGATAAGGAAGAAGAACTAGAAGTAGCTATGCAGAAAGTGGATGCTCTACGACAAGATATGAGGCGTGCAGAAAAACTAAGAAGAGAACTGGAAGCTAGAGTTGAGGAAGCTTTAGCTGAAGCAGGAAAAGAAAGAAAACTAAGAGAGCGCAGTGAGGAGTATTGCAGGTAGGCTTGTTTTTTTATATAAACAAAATATTTAAAACTAATGCCGAATACGATTGTGTGCAGATAGAGTATGCATTCTTATGTATGCTGCAGCAGGCCAATCTGGCATTTTTATGTGTGACCAATTTTGTATATGAATTTATTTTTTATTGTTTAAAGTAAATCCTGGTAAGTATAGGTTATTTATTAGTAAAAATTGGGTTTGGGATATATATTCTAAATCCTGGATCTTTCTTCTCATTTTTGGGATAGCTCCTTTGAGGTCTTAATATCTTTGCTCCCTCTTACCTTTACATATTTTCTCGTACTCTGTCGACGATAACAACCTTCCTTACTTTTCCTAATAATTACCGGTCTGATTGGACGATGATATTCCTCTCACTCACAGAGAAAACTTTGTAGATAAAGATGAGACCAAAAGGAAAATAGCTGAACCTACCCTAGCAATTTGTACAAAACAAAATACTATTGTATTGCACCTACCTTGCACTAAAGATGATGCAAAACTCCCCTTTCAAATCATGGCAGTTTTCTTTTTACAAATGAAAATTTACAGGAAATAGTTGAGTTTACAAACTGACTTGCTTGAAATGTCTAAATGAAAATTAATTCATTTTACATCAGCTATAAAGGATTTTATCTTCTTCTCTTAGTTATTTTCATTTAATCTTTGTTAAATTGTAGTGAAAAAGTAATATGTTTGAAAGTCTTCATTTAGTCATTTCAAAATTTAACAGTATTTGTTAATTAAAAATTAGAATAAAATTTTTTTAGGATAACTATAAGGTATTTACATTATAAAGAATAATTTATTCCTTTATAAAACCATTAGAAGAATATTATTTTTTGGGTATATATATATATATATATATATATATATATATATATATATATATATATATATATATATTGTAACATTTATAGAATGGGCTATATAATATTATTTAAGAATTGGAAAATAGATGAGAAATAACTCACTCAAAATTTAGAAAGAAATTCATTAAGATATTGGTTAGGTTAAATGAAAACTAAATTTAGGTAAAAGCATAGAATTGTAAACAAGGTTTTTGAACTGGAAATGTATTAGGAAATTTGTTATATCAAATAACCTAACACATAAATTAAAATAAGATAATCTAATAATGGTTATGTGTAAACAAATTTGTAAACTGTAGTAACATAGGGCCTAAGTAATTACTTGAAGGAGAAAGTGAACACGTTTGTAAACAAAAGAGAATTGAAAGGTTATGTTTGAAAAATTGGGCTCAAAACACATACAATTCAGAACTATTTCAAAAGTAAAACACAAAGACACTTCACACACTAATAATAGTAATTAAAGAAACACTGGAAGATTTGTTAAGAATAGGAAAATTGAAACAGTAAGTTTCAACCAAAGTTTAACGAAATAAAAACTGGTGAAAACAAACTTGTTGGTATGTCAGCTGTAAAACAGATGTGAAAGCAAGAAAGTAGGTCAGTGTGACAATCGATTCTAGTGAAGAAAAAGAAAACAAACTAGATTACAGGCAACATGTGTTTTTTGGAGAAGGAGGCGGCCATATTTTTTTCGTTAACGGTGCTAAAAGTAAAAAGGACGCGTTAGTAGAGTTGGAGATAGCGTGGGGACGCGACAAGACGGATCTGCCAGGACCAGTCAAAATTCTATTTATTTGGAAAGAGTTCGTCTAAATTATACCGTTTTGTTAAGAAGATTGGCCAAACTAAATTAAGGAGAAGTGAATTACAAAATGTAATACTGTGTTAATATAAAGTGAAGTAAAAAAAACGAATTTAAGTGTGTAAAAAGTCAAATTTGGAGAGAACGGAATCTTACGTAAGCTAACTGAAATTTCGATATTTGATAAGTTATTAGCGCTATAAAAATCAATTTTAATGGACATTAAGATAATAAGGAAGTTTAATTTTGTACAATAGAATATCTTGTAGTTAATTAATAGTAAGTAATAAGAAATAATCCAGTTCAAATAGTTTAGCCTTTTTGCATATTCAAAATTTAAGTTTTTCCATCAGGAAAATATTTATTAAACTCATTTCAAAATTTAATATTGTTTTTCAAAATTTATTTAATTAACAAAAGAGTTAATATAGCCCATGCTATAACCCCGAGATATCAAGAGATCTTAAACTAGCCAAGGGTATTAAAATGTTGTAACTATGAAAAATTAAAAGAAAATAAGAGTTAGTATATTTTGTTAAAAGTTGTTAAGTTTATTTTTGTTCTGTTTATTGTGTTAATTGTTTACTTGTAGAATTAATAAATAATTGTAATAAAGAAGTTAAATTACAAATGCCTGAGTTGTGTTGTGTGTTATAAAAATAACTTTACAATATATATATATATATATATATATATATATATATATATATATATATATATATATATATATATATATGTATATATATTTAGGTTAGTTTTGGTTGGTAAAGATTATTTAGATTTTTTGGACTAGGAGACTGACAGACTTACCTTGGTAGAGTCCACACTGTAGTCTTGAAATAGAAACACATAAAAGCACTTAAACAATGATATATTTCAACCACACAGTGGCCTTTGTCAATCGAAGAGAAAACACAAAAAGAAATATGAGAGAATGAAATAAAATAAATATAAGTTGTAATCACAGGTTGTGTAGAGTAGAATTCAGATGACACAGATGCACAGATTAAAGATATATATATATATATATATATATATATATATATATATATATATATCTTGTTTAATATATCATTGTTTAAGTGCTTTTATGTGTTTCTATTTCAAGACTACAGTGTGGACTCTTACCAAGGTAAGTCTGTCAGTCTCCTAGTCCAAAAAATCTATATATATATATATATATATATATATATATATATATATATATATATATATATATATATATTGTTTCCATGAGCATATGAGTGATTATAGTTTATATAAGTCTGTCAGGGAAAAAGAGATAAGGCTATTAGGAAAAAAAAAAAAATGGATTTATCTGATGTTGAGGTTAGGGGATTCTCTGGACTTGGTATACCACTGGTATGATAGTTCCCACCTTCTCAGTTCTGAGGGATTGCAATCAGGGGGGAGTGATTTAATTATTTTTGTGGTATAGCAGTCATCAAAAGTTGTGATGTTGTGACTTGCAGCATGTTGAGCTGTTGGTCTATCCATATTCATAATTTTAACATCATGTCTGTGGCCATTCATTCTGATATTCAGACCATCCGTGGTCAGGCCTATGTACTGTGCTGAGCAAAGTTTACATTGTAGCTGGTATATGACATTTTTCGATGACCCTGTATTTTGAAGACCATTTTTGTTGTTTGGCTGTTGAAACTATTTGCTGAGGGGTGTATTGGACACGTCTTGCATCTAGGTCTATTGCATGGGAAGGAGCCATGAGGAAGTTTGTGTGGTTTCTCTGCATCAGGGTCTGGTAGTTTAGGATGTACTAGGATGTTTTTCAAGTTGGGAGGTTGCTTGTACCAAATTTGCGGTGGATCGGTGAAAAGATTTTTGGTGTGGACGGAAGCTTGAAGAATTTTGAAGCCATCTCTCAATATCTTGTTGAGTTTATGTAGACCAGGATGGTAGTCTGTTATTAACCCTAGAAGCGGCAGTGTTATTTTCCTAACTGG
Source organism: Prosapia bicincta (assembly GCA_036971475.1). Classification (NCBI taxonomy): domain Eukaryota; kingdom Metazoa; phylum Arthropoda; class Insecta; order Hemiptera; family Cercopidae; genus Prosapia; species Prosapia bicincta. Next base: position 108,964,956 of record JBAIZL010000002.1, on the reverse strand, counting down.
CAGTACAAAATGACCCGCATAAACATCTTATTTTGAAACAATTCTATAAATTACATTTTTCACACAAAGTTTGACATCTATATATTTTATTTGAAGAAAAATGTTGAAGATTTTGTTCTATGCATCAGAAAATTTATATTTTGATTACTTTGAATGTTATTTTTATGAAAATAAGAATTTTTCCAAAAACAATTATCATTTTTTTATGTTTGAAGAAAAATAAAAAACCATATGCATTACTGTCTGAAAAACTGAAATATACAAATAATAAAGAAAGATTTTCTGATTTCACTCAGCTTTGTTCCATAGAATTTGATGCAGTTTCCAATTTTCTATGATTTTTTGCTGATCACATACGCGTAAACTGTTTGTTGGGCAAAACTGTCATACACTACTCCCTAGCCTATATTATATTTATAAAGCGTTTTCCCTAAAGCACTGTTTATTATACACTGTTATGTCTATATAATTTTTTATACCTATATCTAAATATCTACTTTTAATATATTTACACATTTAATTGAATAATTATACCTAATTAACCTAATTTTCCATCCTCCTTTTTCTGGGATTGGTGCGGTAGAAATGTTTCATAAATTTATTTGTTTCACAAATATTTATTATAAAGTTATTAATTATAAAACGAAATACCTAAACTCCTAAAATACATGCTACGACACTGTAAACAAAACAATACAGGGAGTGTATGCCTTTGTGAACCGAAACGAATGGAATGGCTCCGAACGCATTGGTCAGACTACTTTTGGAAACGGAATTGTAAACCCATTCCTCAGTCTAGAACGAAAACAAAAACACGTGTGTGTTCAGAAAATAATAGAGAACAGCCTACGCTATCTATTGGATTCATACGGAACTTTTAAACGATGCAGTAAGGGCCAACGTACAAGTGTCGTAAAAGCGACATCTACAGTTTAGCGATCGCACGAACTGTCGGAAAATCGACAGCTGCCGCTTCTAGGGTTAAAGACAGTTTATTTTGTTCTGTTTGTGGTTTTGTTGTGAACCGAGGATTGTGCTGAATGAATTTGGTTTTCAATGAGTCTTTTTGGGTATCCTCTTCTCTGGAAGGCTGTTGATATCTTTCTATTAAAATCTTCCAATTCCGTATCATTTGAACAGATTCTCTTACCCCTGATTGCTTGACTGTATGGAATGGATCGTTTTATGTTTATTGGGTGGTTGCTGTCGAAATGGAGATATTGTAGGTGGTTTGTCGGTTTGATGTGAATTCCTGTGTTGATATTTCCATTCTGGAGTGTTACCTCTACATCCAAAAAGGTGATGGCTGATGTAGATTTCTCCCAGGTAAATTAGGTGTGGAGAATTGTGTCAGGCTGTCTAAAAATGGCTCAAGTGTTGAAGCACCCTGTGTCCAAATTAGGAAGATGTCATCTATATATCTATACCAACATAATGGCTGGTGTGTTTGTGTCTTTAAAAAACTTTCTTCCAACAATCCCATGTACAGATTTGCGTACGATGGTGCCATTCTGGTGCCCATTGCTGTTCCCTTTATTTGAAGGTAGTTCCTTCCCTCAAACTGAAAGTTGTTCTTCTCGAGGATGAACCTGGTCAGGTTCACAAGAAAAGGTGTAGTGGGAGAAGGCTTGCCTGGGCGTTTGTTTAGAAAATTCTCTATTGCAGATAGGCCGTGTGCATGAGGGATGTTGGTATAGAGAGAGGTGACATCTATGGTGACCAAAATAGTTACCGGGGGTAGAGGTACAGATATTTGTGAGAGTCGATCTATGAAATGATTGGTGTCCTGGGTATGTGATGGAAGGTTCTTTACTAAGGGTTGAAGGTGTGAGTCGAGGAAAGCTGAAATTCTTTCCGTTACTGAATTGCAGCCAGCAATTATTGGTCTACCAGGTGGAGGGATTATGTTTTTGTGGATCTTTGGTAATATATAGAATTGAGGAGTAGAGGGGTTTTCATTATATAATTTTAGAGATGTTTCCGAAATGTTTTGTTCAGGAGCTGTATATTTGAGTAGGTCCGAGAGTAAATTGTTGAATTCTGTAGTGGGGTTATCTGTAAGTGTTTTGTATGTTGTGATGTCTGACAGTTGTTTATTTGCTTCTTTGATGTAGTCTTCTTTGTTCATAATGACAGTGGTTGAACCTTTATCTGCTGGAAGAATCATAATATCTTTATTGTTTTTCAACGAAAATATTGCCGCTTTTTCTAATTTGGTAAGGTTAGGTTTAGTCTTCAGATTTTTAGTGAAATTTATATCGGTGATGCTTTGCATGATAAAGTTGATGTAAAGTTCAATGGGGTGATCAGGTGGTAGTGGTGGTGGATCCCAGTTGGAGGGGGATTTGAATTTTGCAAGACATACGTCTATGTTTGTATCCGTTTTAAAAGTTGGTGTCTGAGCTATATAATTTTTTATCCTAAGTTTTCTGGCAAAGCTGAAAACATCTTTTCCTAACTTGAATTGGTCTATTTCCTTAGCTGGTGTGAATGACAGGCCTTTAGAAATTACTTGTAGTTCATGTTCCGAGAGTGTGTGGTTGGAAATATTGTGCACGGCAACTGTTTTTGGTGAAGGGTTATTTCTTATATCAGGACTGTTTTTATTATTATTTTTGTTATTTAGCAATAATGATTGGGTTGGCAGTTTAGGGAGTTGTCCACAGGGTACTGGTATCTTGAAGAGAGAAATTAGGCTAGGTTTGTCACAAACAAGAGGTGGTTTGTCGGCAGGTAAAACTGGATTATCATATTTTTTGATTTGGCCAAAAAGATTTATTTCTTGAATGCAGAGTTTTGAAAGTTTATGTATTTTATTCTTTGCAAGATTGTCATGCAGTATGTATGCTTTATTGAGAGTATCTTCCATTTGTTGTATTAGATATGGAAAATTGGAGGTAATTAATTTGGCAGTTGAGGTTAGTAATTCAGATAATTTGACTTGTTCTTGTTTGTGACACTGTAAGACCAAACTTGTAATTTGGAAAGAGTTGTTTTTGTAAATTGGAGAAATAACAGTTTTGATATACTGGGGCATACCTGACAGTGGTGATTTCATATTTAAACCCTTTGGTGTAATGCCTAGATTTAGACATGCTTCTAAAAACAGTATATGTACATAAGTAGGCTACATATCTATAAAGCTCTCTAATTTAGTGCAAAGTTGAATCATAATTAGTGATGTGAGCCGGGAATATTCCCAGTGGGAAGGGAATTTATGAAATAAACTCATTTAAATAGGGTTTATTTTGTCTTAAAACTGTTTTGGAGCCTTAATTGGTTCTAAATGATCAATAACAAAGCCAAATAATCAAAAAATTGTGATATATCATGGCAAAAACTTTTATTTTAACAGAGTTGATTATGAGACCGAGACCCAAAATCCATTTCATTATTTTATTTTATTTCATTCTCTCATATTTCTTTTTGTGTTTTCTCTTCGATTGACAAAGACTACTGTGTGGTTGAAATATATCATTGTTTAAGTGCTTTTATGTGTTTCTATTTCAAGACTACAGAGTGGACTCTTACCAAGGTAAGTCTGTCAGTCTCCTAGTTCAAAAAATCTAAATAACTTTACCAACCAAAACTAACCTATATATATATATATATATATATATGTTGATATTTTACGTTGTCCATTATTTTTCCGTTGCACTGACTTTATGAAGTAGATATATTACTATTGTAAGTACTTTTATCCACCACTAAGTGCAATAATTTTACCTTGTTGTGATGAGGCACCTTTCGGTCACTTGACCATTGTCGAATCACTGACATTTTTCTCTGGAAAATCCACAACAAGGTAAAATTATTGCACTTAGTGGTGGATAAAAGTATTTACAATAGTAATATATCAACTTCATATATATATCTTGATATTTTACGTTGCCCATTATTTTTACGTTGCACTGACTTTATGAAGTTAATATATTACTACAGTGCTGGCAAAAAGTTTAGGGACACCCCTAGATTTATATGTTTTTGCTATTGTCCTAAAACTTTCTGCCAATCATATATTAGTAACTTATCAATGAATTGGGCATGAAAAGTTACGATTTTCCTGAAATTTTCATTCATTTATAACTAAGGGTTGGCAAATTATAAATGTTTTTCCCATTTTAAAATTTTTGAGGAAACCCCTGTTTTTTTTCAATTAAAAATGTATAATAAAAAAAATACACATCTGATTCAAATGATACTTTGTACACATGTTTAGCATAACATTTAGAATGTACATATGCATTATTTATTATTTACAAAAAATCACCTCTCATTTGGTACCAGGTTAACTTTGCTTTAGATTTTCAGATTTTTCAGCATAAAATTCTCACATTTCAATAGTGAATATCTAGTGAACGGAGCCACTTGGAGCGGAACTGACTGTACCGTTGTGTTCCTCGCGTCATGGCGGGGCGGGGGGACATATGCGCGCGAATCTGTTGTTGTTCAGACGTTCCTCAGTTGTGTTGACATAACCCTACTTGTTCAGTGCGCTTTTCTAGGGTTGATTCCCAAAAACATGGGTCGTTCATCTGTGACTGTTGAAGTTAGGTGGCAAATTGTTGGTATGCATAAGACCGGCATGACGTACAGAGCAATTGGACATGCATTGAACGTTTCTAAGACTTCTGTTGAGAACACTGTGAATAAATTTAAGAAGACGGATACTGTCATCGATGCGCCTAGAAGCGGACGTCCCCGTAAGACGACACCTCGCCAAGATCGCAAGCTGCTTAATAGCAGCTGTTGAAGGCTCAGTCAACAGCACATCTTACTGCAAGATCATGGAAGAAGTAATGCTTCCCTCAGCTGCAAGGTTACTTGGTGAAAATTTCATTTTTCAGCAAGACAATGCCCCCTGCCTTAAATCCTGTTAAACCATGGCATGGTTTCGCGATCAAGATGTAGAAATTCTCCCTTGGCCAGCCCGAAGCCCTGATTTAAATCCCATTGAAAACATATGGAATACTATGGGTCGCGCGGTTGGCCAAAAAGAAGCCTACCAACAAGAACGAGCTCAAGCTAATGATTGCTCAACTCTGGAAAGACATCAGCAAGGAAGAGTGCAGAAAGCTCATTGACACGGTGCCAGACCGTGTAAAAAGCTGCTACAAGGCCAAAGGCGGGCCAATAGACTATTAAGTTCATAGTTTGTTTTTTTTTCTCAAATTTACAATTTGACTTTCATTTTTTGTATAAATGAATTGACTTAAAGCTAAAAGTTGTACTTTTTTCGCCTGTCCCTAAACTTTTTGCCGGCACTGTATTGTAAATACTTTTTATCCACTACTAAGTGCAATAATTTTACCTTGTGTGATGAGGCACCTTTCGGTCATTTGACCATTGTCGGATTACTCTATTGTACACAAGAAAACAGTGTTGCATAACTACAAATATATATATAGTTATATATATATATATATATATATATATATATATATATATATATATATATATATATATATATATATATATATATATATATAGATTTTTTGGACTAGGAGACTGACAGACTTACCTTGGTAAGAGTCCACACTGTAGTCTTGAAATAGAAACACATAAAAGCACTTAAACAATGATACTGACTTTATGAAGTTAATATGTCGACAATGGTCAAGTGACCGAAAGGTGCCTCATCACTCAAGGTAAAATTATTGCACTTAATGGTGGATAAAATTACTTACAATAGTAATATATTAACTTCATATATATATATATATATATATATATATATATATATATATATATATATATAGAGAGAGAGAGAGAGAGAGAGAGAGAGAGAGAGAGAGAAATTAATTGATAAAATCATTGAATTTGGCTTTTGTATAAGATGACTGCTTGACTTATCTTTGACTAGAATGAATGTAATGCTTTGGTAGAAGAGCCATGGCCTTAAATACAAAACCTTATAGCATTGTTTGTTACGAAAATTATTCGTACTTCTATAGAGTAGTAATTATGTAATCCTTAGAATGTATACTATGTAAAATATGTGTTACATCATGATAAACTGTGTATGACTGAAAGCAATAATCGTGGACATATAAATTTGAGGTTTCATTGTGTGTTTGCATGCGTATGTGGATGTGCATGTGTATGTATTTTGATTATCTACTAATTAGTTGTAAATATAATGACAATTTTCAATGTAGAAGGACAGACTGTAATTAAAATTGGGAATGTAATTAAAATACTAATTTAATGATTACAGACAAATGGAACAAGAAACTGATCGATGGCGGCAACCAAGAAAAGATGCATTAGGAAGTAATTCCGGAGATAACTTAGCAATATCTCCTTCATTACATTCATCTCAAGAAATAATTAGGTAAGATTTTCATTTCTAAAACTTAGGCTTAATGTTTACAGTCTTTTACGTGGGATGTCTAAAAAATAAGTTACACTTCCTTTTTCCTAAACAAAAATTTTTCAATATTTTTATTTAAACATGTTTTTTAAACTAAATTTAAAAACCTACATTTTTACGTAATCACCTTTTTTTAAATACATTTTTGATAACGTTGTAAAAGTTTATTCAGTCAGCGTTATACCATTCTGTCGCCATACCGATTAGCCATACTTTCAATGCCTTGCTTCAAATCATCCTCTTGTAGGAAGTGTCTTCTTCTAAGATGTCGCTTCAGCTGGAGAAACAAATGGAAGACACTTGGTGGAAGGTCAGGCGAGTAAGGCGGATGTCCAAAAGATCCATTTCTACCCCTTAAAGCATGCCTTGAGTTTAATAAGCATTGTTGTCGCGTAACAAAACAAAACTGTTTTTGTCAGTTTTGATAGACGCAGATTGTCAGAAGGGCCAAATAAGTTTTGGTACCTTTTTAATTTTTTTTCAGTAAGTTAGTAATTTCTTCTCATTAAGGAAACAAATTATTTAAAAAAATTTGTAAACTATATTTTCACCAAAATTTCACCAGAAACCAAAGAAATCCCCTGGGATTTCCCCCAGTCCTAGATCCCCAGATCGGAAACATTCTGCACCCCTGGTTACAAGTGCTTTTCTGAAGCATGGAGACAACATAGTATTAACGATCAAGCAGAGTAAGCATTAAAAAAAACACTTGGTTCTATGAAGTAAAAACGAAAATCAGTGTCAAGAAACCCTCGCCATACTCTGCTAACAACATTTTGTAGAGACAAGATAGTTTTGTCCATGGTAATGAATGGGTTAAAAAATATTTATCCCACAGTTTAGATAGATTTTTCATTTATGTTTTAAAATTAATATTTCAATATATAATATTCTTTTAATCATTTTTGCTATGATTCATATAAAATTTTTATAATACAGAATAAAAATCGTATTTCTGATTTGTATAACTTTTGTTTTAGGTTAAATGCAGAGGTGGAAAGATTAGAAGTGCAATATAAGGAAAGTTTAAGTCAGCAGCAAGCGAGGTTTAACTTGGAAATTAACAGTTTACGTGAACAATTACAAGAAGCGGAAAATAGGAGAGACTTTTTAGAAAGAGAGGTATGAAACAGTAATTTTATGATTTGATAACATAAACCTTATATGTGTAGTTATAACCATACAATTATAATTAAATTTATAACAGTTATGATATTAATATTTATTTACATTATTTCTTTAACTTGAACAAATATTTTTGTTGTTGGAAATACATTTTAATTTAGTTAAATAACCACAATGAATTTTAAATTCTAGTGAAACTAATTGCTTACAAAGATTACATACTATGTAAGTAAGCAACAAATTTTGTAGATAAGCAAAAAGTCCCTTGAATTTAGAAATAAAACTTAATAACTTTAAAAACTATTCTAGTAACCTTTTTTCTAAATCAATTAGATCATAATTTGTGTTGTTATAGGCATGATTCTCAGGTCAAGAATAAAATTATTCCGTGTAGAATTAAAATCTTTTAACTAGTAAAAGGAATAGTAAATTAATGTTTCATTATATTATAAGATAATTTTCATAGATCATTTCCATTTCTATTATAACAAAAGAATTAAACTTATTTTATTTTTAGATAATAAATAAGAGGTAGGGTAAGTTGAGATTGCCTGCATAACCCAGGCAAAATATTTGTTTGTAGGTCTGTCTAAGGTTGGAAGAGAAAGGGGAGTACGAGGTTTGTCCATTTAGTTTTGCAGAAATATTGTCTCATACTGAATAACCTTAATAGCATTTTCCTTAACTCAACCTTGCATCTGTTTCAAGTATATTAGTTCTACCAGTTTTTAGTGTGCAATAGTTTCCCCCTTAAAATATAACTAATAACCCATACCAATTTTACCATCCGAAAGAAAGTTCATGCTAGAATTGACTCTTAACTTGTAATGATTCTTTGGACAATCTTAAATCAAGTTACATATATTTTCCTCTTTGTATTTTGCTATAACTGGTAGTCATTAGTTTTCCTCTTTTTGCTATGAATTTACCTTAGTCATTTTGGTAGAACAACAATTTAAAACATTGCAATATAAAAACTTACATATTCTTAGGAATGTTTATAAACATTTTGTTTTAATTACAGATTCTTATCTTTGCCTAGTAAAAGTTATCAATTTTATGAAACGATTTCTCAGCAATGGGTTAAATTAAAGGTGTGCATGTTTTAAGATATTAGATTTTTCTTTAGGAATATTTTTCCTAAACACCACAAAATGGTTAGCATGTTTTATATCGATTTTTATTTGTTCTAAGTTAGATTTATACAAAATAGCTTACACTACTACTGTGTGAGGTTGATGAAAGAAAACATTATCTATGGAAACATAATCGTGTTTCCCCATATCATATGCTGAGGTAGAATGTTCAGTCAAGTATCCAATAGTAAAATTATTAATGTACCATGTCCAAGGTATTGCACCATTTATTTTTGACTTTTGCCAACTATATTATAGTGTGATGGCTTTATATAATGATCCATACAAATGAAATAAAATGCTAAAAAAAATTTCTTATTGTTTTGTTTTTATAATAGGGTTATACAAAATAAATAGTAATTCTGCAACCAATCATAGTTTACCAGTTTGTTGTGTTCACTACTGAACACAAGTGTCATTTAATTTCTTGCCGCATATTTCTATACTAGAAATATACCATCCAATTTTGGCTTTTCACTTGACATCATCATACCATTTATTTAGCATTCTACCTGACTCTATTTTAGCTCTTTAGGGCTTCATGCTAACACTTTTTTTGTCCATCTGTTGTATAAAAACTTGCCTTTGCTCCCCACCCATCTACATTTACTTTCTACAATCCTTCTAACTGTGACTTCCCTGTATACATTCATCTACTTTTGGCACTATCATTTCTACATATTCCAAAATCGATTCATTTATATTTCATTTACCATTGTTAGTTTTTGTGATAACTAGTTTCTGCACTGCTACTCTTAAATGTTGCTTAATTGGAAAGGCAAGTTTTCCAGTGATGTCAGTTAAAATAAATAATTCAACAATGACTGTTTTGTTATTGCCCACAAACTGTTTTTTTCCTGACCTTGGAAAATTGTCAAAACGAACTATTTCATCCAATATTCCCTTTGGGGTATTCAGCTCTTGGGTCTGAAAGAAAGAAGTTAAATCAATTTTCTCGAAAGACCACACATAAATTAAGAGGCAAATCTGTGATAATAGGTTATGAACGAGATTATAAAATATAGTAAACAAATTGCTGATGCCTCTAATTAAAACTAAAGTGACCATTTTAATTGCCCTTTTAAACATACTTTTGATGAGATAGTCCATTTCAGAAAAATATTTGACTTGACGAGACTGTGCACAACCTTTATCCACATGATAAATAATAATAATGGGTAATATTTTCTCTAAAACTGATTAAAATTGTTTTGAAATGGTCACTAACAGAAGGAAATTAAAATAAAATAGTTGCATTTGAGGTTGAAGTACTTATAATGTATTCATCAAAAATAGAGCATGTGCTAACATGTTGAGATTAGCTAACTTACTTGGGTGAGAAATTACCAAATTGTGAGTTTATAGGCTAGTTGAATTAGGTAAATAAATAATCCTTTGAACTAAGACAGATCTCGACATTTGTATAGTGAAGATTTAATCAATATGGAGAGATGTAATAACAACAATGCGTGAGCAAGCCAAGATGGAGAGAGATGCAGAAACCAGAAGCGAATAAGACTTTTTTTTACTATTAGTTCGAGACTGACAGGAAAGAGAAGATTTTGCAAGAATTCTGGGTGATGATATAGATGTCACATGCACAATAGATTTAGTTGGCACTGACTAAAGTTGTCAAGAACATAGAGCAAAAAGAGAACTTTGCTGAAAAAAGCAGCAACAAAGTGCGTAGTAGATCACACATTATAATTTTGGTAGCCTAAAACTGTTCCTTGCTAATAACTGAGTTAGATCGGAAATGGTTAGAAGAGGTTAGGCTCTATACCAAATATACTACTCACCAAAAACTATTAGTTCTTAATACGACTGGGAAAAAAGGAAAAGAAGACTGTAAACCAGGAAAAATGGGTGGCGAGAATAGGCTACGGATAAAAAAGGAAAATGTCGATATCGTCTTTCACAGGAAGAGTTCTTCGAAGAGTAGAAGAGACGATTAGGCTTTATTAAGAGTTGCAAATGTTGGCAAAGAGGAAACTTTGTCAAAGAAGAGCATGGAGAGAGGTGTTCCAGAATGCATACTAAAATGGGGAAAGAGTTACATACAAGCTGCTTGATAGTCTTTCTTGGGTAGAACCATAGGATGCTTAGTGGCATAGAGGAAAACAGAGTGGTGCAACGTGTCATCCACTCTGAGATGACCTAGCTTGTAAAGAAAGGTATTAAAGGCCAAAGAAAATTTTTTAAACGTTGTTTTTGCTGAATAGTGATGATAAAGTTAGAGCAAAAAAAGTTTGGTAGGAAAGTATTTTGTTGCAACACCAGTCAGCAAATAATTAGATTTTCTGGTTCGTGAGTAAACGACTTTCTTAGTTGAGCAAAGATTTCTAGTTGTCCAGTATAGGGTGGGGCAGCAGGAGAATTTCCAATGTGAAGAGTTAACCCAGGAAGAGAGTTTTTAGCCTAAAGTGACCAGATAAAAGAATTTTCAGTATGAGGTTGAGACACACTTGCAGGGGGAAATGTTCACTAAAACTAGGAAGAATTGTTTTGAAATGGTCACTAACAGGAGGAAATTAAAACAAAATAGTTTCATTTGAGGTTAAAACACTTATAATGTTCATGAAAAAAAAAGAGCATGTGCTAACATGTTGAGATTAGCTTACTTACTTGGGTGAGAAATAACCAAATTGTGAGTTTATAGGTTAGTTGAAATTAGGTAAATGAATAAACCTTTAAATTGAGGTAGATCTTGACACTTATATAATAAGGATTTAATCTATGGAGAGAGTTGTGGAAACCAGAAGGGAATGTGGCTAGTTTTATTATCAGGCACTGATGGCAAAAAGAAGAGTTTGCAAGAATCCTGGGTGAAGACATATATGTCATATGCACAATAGATTTAGTCGCCACTGACTAAAATTCTCAAGAACATGGCAAAGAGAAAATTACGCTAAGTGAAGTAGTTCCAAAATGTGCAATAGATTTGACAATAGCCTGTGTTGTTTGCAACCAACTGAATTATTGGAAATAGTTGGAAAAGGTTAGTCTTGGTACCAAAACACCCTTATATTTTAAATAATTCAATTTTCAGTACATCAAAGGTAAATTAAGATTTTTATTAAGTGACTTATATATTAGTTTTGAGTATGAAGTTAATGACATACTTTAACAATGCTAAAAGTTATTAACTTGCAAAAATATTGAGTGAAATTCTTGTTTAGGCACATTAAATTGTAAGTGATAGGTGAATGTATTCGCAAGGACTTATATGTTTATTAGAAATAAATCTAAAATGATTTTAAATATTGATACTTTTTATTCTAAAAATATTATCATTTAAAACAATATATATTTACAAAACTTATTACATAAAACGTTTTCTTGTCAGTAATTTATAAGTGTTTTTTGGAGGTAATTTTGTGCACTATAAACACACTTTCCTAAGAACATTACTTTCAAAAGTTTGTGTGTATCATTGGAATATGTATTTCTATTACACTCATCACAAGTTTTTTAATAAACGACTCTCATTGGATTTGACTTGAGGTTCCATATACATGTGTTTTTATTTTCGATTTTACAAGAACCTTACTAATATTTACTGCTAATTTAATAACTTTTCCAGCTTGCTTCTACATAGTTTTATTGTTGATTTTCTAACATATTGATTACAATTAGGATTTACATACAATTAGGTTGAGTAGTATTACAATACTTTTTTGTTAAACAAATTTAATTTTGGCATTAATGTAAACAATTATATTTTCTTTGAAGTATAAATTTAAATGAAGTTAAGTGTTTAATAAATTTACAAAACTTTTTTAAACCTAATTTTGAGTGATAACATTGTTATCAATGTTAACTAAAAGTTATTTTTGTACAATGGCATGTCCATCTTTGTACATAGGTAGCTTTTTAACACTTTGAATGTTAAAATACACTTTGAATGGCCTTGAAATACACGACTTTTTATATAATGCTGGCAGTTTTTATTGTGATAATCAGAAATCATTACTCTGAAGTTATATTTAATAAAAATAATGTGCTTACATTGCTAAGATTACCCTTATTCTTCTTAATAGTGATACAAAAACTATTTAAGTTTATCAAAAATAAAATTTTAAACAAAATTTGTTTTTGATAAATTTTTTTTTAAACACGCTTCCTCATAATATGTTTACACATAATTACTACTATTTAAATAATATTTGATTAGCTTATTATCTTAACTTCATTGCAATTTATAATTTTTTTGGAATGATATAATTTGAAATAATGGCAATGCAGATTTGCACTCACAGTAGAAGCTTGTAAGGCAAAAACAATCACAATATAAGTAATGCATATTTTTTATTTGCTTTCAATGTGAATAAATGAAAGTGAAATAGTTCATCACTATTTAAAACAATTTATTTTTAAAAATATTGTTATGAAATAACAAAACCGTAACAAAAAATGGTGGCAAATTTTCAAAACCTTCAATAATTTTTTTCCCTGAATTGCTACTGGGATTGTCATTTTCAAAGACAGAGTTGTTGTCAGATTCGTTGAATAAACTCTTCCATATTCATAAATATATTCTCTTTCAATAAATAGTAACTTGATTCATCATTATTACATATGAAGCCATGATGAAGTCAGAAATGGCAAACAGCTGAAATCCAAATCCAATGCAACCTACAGATTTTCTCTGTAAATCACCTGATTCAATACAACTTTAATCTAGACACTGGGAAGTGAATTATTTTGTACTAAGATCCTCATAAATGTCACAGAATGAACAAACTAAGTTGACATTAGAGTTTTGTAATTTTATTAACTAAAACATCAAAGATAATCTAATATGTCGTCTGCATTTTTTTGAGTTTTTTAAAACATCACCAGCACTAAAAGTGTAAAATGCCAACATTACAGTAAAAAGATTCGTACGGTTTTAGAGCTAAAAGTTATTCTTATTTATTTTTCTCTATCACAGATTCAATGTAAAAGGTAATATATGAATTTCAGTAAAAAAAAAGAGAAGACCATATTTTATTTGTTGCTGCCAGGTTACTATTTATTTGAAGCTTCATTCTGCACAATTTCCATAGTATTTTGTAAAACCTAATGGTTTATATATTATATATTTAGCATTTAATAAAAAGATTATATAATATACTCATATAAATTTTATTTACAGTAAACTCCCGATTATCCGTGGGCGGATTAACCGGTTTGCGGATTATCCGGGGTCTGCCATTGTTTTACAAATATCCAATTTTTATTCCAGTCAGATTCATGTGTTTAAATTTCCAAACGGTGAATTACGACGTAAATACATATAAGGCTTAATAGAAGTTAAGATGAAAAGAATATATATGTAAATATGTACGTACTAATTTTTACATTAAAAGGGAAGCATCCCGACGTGGGCCAGCGAAATAAAAGGGGCGAGCCGACTACTGTATATAAGAGACAATGACAAAATGCTTGGACGCCCGAAAACCTAATGTGTATTATAAGATTGTAAATAAATGTCAGCTAATCTCGGCTATAAATAGTCTAGGACGTGTCATATGCATTATCCATGTCTGTCATGTACATTATCGATCTTTATGGCTTTGTGACATACGTGACACAAGTAGACACTGTGCGACAAAATGGTTCTCAAGAAACTTAGATAGCACATTAAAGCTAAATCAATGCTCACAAAAAAACAGACAAAAGTGACAGATTTTTTTGTTAAAAAGTGAAAGTATTATGTGTAAAAGAAATTACATATGTACATACATACTTACTTTTGACATATATTTATGTACGTATTGTAAATAGTTAGACATATAAATGCACATGTTATAATCCGTCTAATACATCGACATTTTAAATTATTTTCTGTATTTATTTTGTCCTCTGAAGATTATTTGTGAATTGCATTAACCGGGGTAATTATTTGTGTAACTTATGGTATAATAATCGATTATCGATCGTTTTGCGTATTCTTTGTTCATAGTGGATTATCCGGCGTTGCCGGGCCACCCTATTCCACGGATAATCGAGAGTTCACTGTACTTATCTTTTATCAAACTTGCATGTTTTAAGGTTTACTGCACCAGTAATGATATGAATAAGTGCAACATTGTAAAACCTTTGTAATTCAACCATGTTTATTTAATAATTTTATGTTTAACTTTGTAAAAAAACATGTATTTCTGTAGGCTTGATATTATACAAAGCATCATTATATTACAACAACAATATATTCTTCATCAGAAATAAATATAATTAGTTTTGTATTCAAAATTATAATAAGCAACAGCACAAACTAAATTTATAAAAATTCAAATTAACTATTTCAACTGCAGTAATTGTAATATAAATTAAAACATGCATGCAGTCTGTTTTGTTTTTGAAAAAGCATGTTTTTATGCCTTTTTGATGACAGTTGACTTTTGTTTTCTAGTTTGTTCAAAATTAATTGTTTTCCTTGATGTTTTAGAAAGTTTGGTGAGATAAAACCTAATAATTTAATTTGAAATATGGGTATACGGTGATTTTTTAATCTCTATAAAGATTTAAAAGTCTTTTATTACAATCGAATGGTGATTATAGTAATTAATATAGTAAAATATTTGAACAGTTTTCTTCAAAAGTGAATATTAATAAACAAAATTCTTATACCACTAATCAAAGTCTGTTTTTTTCTATAAAATGAATTTTGTTGCAGTAAGAATGACAAATTGTGTTAAAAAATGTTTTTACTCTAAACTTGCAATATATAAACTTTGCGTTATAGAGCAAAGTATAAAAATAAATAAATAAATAAAAATACAAAAATGCACTCTAATATAAATTAGCTAAACAAGATGTTTTATTTAATACTTTTAAATTAACATTTATTTTGATTCTAAACATTTTAATTGATCTTTTGCAGAATATTAAATTTTATAACTCGATAATTGATTTAATTTACTATCTGATTTTACAGATCAATTTCAAATTAATCTTAATTGAAGGTTGTATTTTATATATTTATAATAAAACTAGGGGCCCGTACCAGCAATTGCTGCATCTTATTTATTACAATTAAATGAAATAAAATACTCACTGTTAAATACCTTTTAATAGTTTAAATATTTTATTAATAATGTGATTTAAATACAAATACATTTTATGCTAGAATAACAATAATATTTTTTGATAATTTTTTATGTCTGAATACTCGGTTTCCCAAATAGACCTCAATTTTTTTTTTAAGATTTGCTATTAAGCTTTGTCTATTGTCATTGCAAATGTTAGCCTCATTGGAAATTGAGTCCTAACAAATGAAAAAGGCATATTTTTATCTGTAGTTTTATTCTTGGAAGGAATATTGCTTGGCCTAAGTTTTTGCCAGTAACTATTTCCAAGTATAATGATTTTTCAAAGATAGCTTACACAAAGTTTTAACATCATTTATCATCCCAGAAGTCATATTCATATTTCTAATCAAAATAACCATAGCTCCAACCTTTATTTTTAAATTGTGTTTGCATTCCAGGTGGTTTTATTAAATCTAAATATTCAAGTGGTATGTTTAACCTTTCAGTTTCATCAGGTACTATGGCGTCTATACTTGAGTAAGATTTTTATATTCTAGGAATCAAGTAAGAACTTGTGTTGAGTTTTCACAGTCGTCGTTGAGAGGACAGATAATTGCCTTTGTTGATGAGGCACAATATTTCCATTATTGAAATCATGTTCATAAACATGATTAACTATGGAGTTGTCATATAACTCTTGAGGAATCTTAGTTAAATTTCTATCTAAATCGGTATTTATTTGTCCATTACCTAATTCTAGCAACCACTCAGCAAATTCTTTATCATCATCTATTGCTCGCTTGTTTTTTGTAAGATATAATATATGAAAAGCAGGCTAAATGTTACTTCTTTGATTAGACGATTCAATTATTTGAACCTTTCCTGTATGTGTGGAATTACTAGCAATACTTGTCTAAAATCTCCACCAAATCTATTATTTTCCTCCAATTGGTCTTTGTTCTATAATGAAATCATGCAATGAACGACCAATACAATAAACTGCATGTGCTGTGACCACTGAAGCCTTGTTAATTATAATGATTGTTGAATTTCTTCATAGATTGACTTTGTCATCAGTATGTTTTATGGATGAAAAGGATGTTTCTATAAATGGAACAGCAAGTCCAAATAATCTGTGCTACGTTATACCACCATCTAAAATGTGTGCTACGATTCCAGTCCATGTTGCAGCTAAAGCACTCAGTCTCATTTCTCGTACAACTTGCAAGAATTAACAAACGTTTTTCCACATTCTTCAGTAGATTATAAGAAAAATAACGAATTACTATCAGTACCAGTTGTTGTCAATTTTGATAAAATAGTGTCAACAATATTTTTTTTTATCAAGCCTGCCTACACTATTCGGAATCACATAATTTTCATTATTTAGAGGGCACCTAAAATTATGGATATATTCATCAGTCCCTCCTCGTGCATTGTAAATGATCCTTTTATTGGATTAATAACCCTTTTCTCTGCAGCGCATCATTCCTAAATACTCTTCTACGAACTCGTGGTCTTTCTCCATTACAATTCATTTCAACATCTTTACTTAAACAGAACACTAAAATCGTCAAACATAAACAATAAACTACGGAGTGTTCTTGTAAATTATCCTTAACTATTATTTCTACTGCACACCATTCCAAAATAATTCATACTTGTAGCCTTCCTCTATTAGATCCATTCCGATATTTTATTTAAACAAAATAATAAAAATAAAATGAATAAACCACCATCAGCTGATGTTATCACCATCTGGTATGTTTATTAATCACTATCTGGCTTATAAGGCTTATGTGTTAATAAACCCACTTTATTGATATTTCCATTAGAAAATCATTTATCAAGGCCAGTGGGGCAAAGCCCAGGTTATTTTTGACATGGTTGATAGTTTTCCCATTGACTTTAGCCCTCAAGCTTTAATATGAATCTAATTTTGCTATCTTATCTTGTTCCATGCTCGAGCCGAGAAATCTCAAAGGGACCGATTCGCTTCCTGAATTAAATATATAGATTAAACATTGTTATTGACTTTATGAACAACTAAAATATTTTTCAGTATTTAACATGAACAATTCTAAAATTTTAGGTACAAATGGCCAAAGATAAATTAGATGCAAGTCGTTTAGAAAGTTTAACTGATAGCGAGGAAACAATATCAGAACTTTCAAGGCGTCATGAGAGAGAAAGACTTATTTTATTAGAAGAAAATAAAAAATTATCTATGGATAGAGATAAGGTAAGAAACGTTATGTTTTATTTATATTATGTAGTTGTTATTATTCAAGTACCCAGTAGAATCTCTACTAATGGTGTTAGACATTAGAATATAAAGGCTGGTAACATTTTTATTCATTTTGTATATCTAAATGTTCGAGAAAGTAATTAGTTAATACAAAATCTAAATTCATGAAAAAATATAGTTTCGGGATTATCCACAGTTGTATAAATATAGTGGAGCTAAAGTTTTTCACTATTTTTGTTTAATTTGTCAAAAGCTTACAAACCCCTCTTGAGAAAATCAATATGTGTGTGTGTGTGTATAATTGTAAACAACCATTCCACCACCAAGTGCAATTATTTTTACCCCATGTGATGAGGCATCTTTCTGTCAATTGACCATTGAACAATAATAACTACAGACTACATATACAGAAGACATACTATATAAAAACATCACACATGCAGATCAAGAGAAAATGCGTGTAACGTCAACAAATACCAACATCACGGACCGAACATCTACACCAGAAAAATATCAGTGATTCGACAATGGTCAAGTGACCGAAAGGTGCCTCATCACAACAAGGTAAAATTATTACACTTAGTGGTGGAAAAAATATTTACAATAGTAAAATATCAACTTCGAAACTAAGATATATATATATCTTGATATTTAACGTTATCCATAGTTTTTCCGTTGCACTGACTTTATGAAGTTAATATATTACTATGTAAGTAATTTTATCCACCATTAAGTGCAATAATTTTACCTTGAGTGATGAGGCACCTTTCGGTCAATTGACCGAAAGGTGCCTCATCACTCAAGGTAAAATTATTGCACTTAATGGTGGATAAAATTACTTACATAGTAATATATTAACTTCATATATATATATATATATATATATATATATATATATATATATATAGATTTTTTGGACTAGGAGACTGACAGACTTACCTTGGTAAGAGTCCACACTGTAGTCTTGAAATAGAAACACATAAAAGCACTTAAACAATGATATATTTCAACCACACAGTGGTCTTTGTCAATCGAAGAGAAAACACAAAAAGAAATATGGGAGAATGAAATAAAATAAATATAAGTTGTAATCACAGATTGTGTAGAGTAGAAATCAGATGTCACAGATTAAAGATATATATATATTGTTTCCATGAGCATATGAGTGATTATAGTTTATATAAGTCTGCCAGGGAAAAAGAGATAAGGCTATTAGGAGAAAAAAAAAATGAATGGATTTATCTGATGTTGAGGTTAGGGGATTCTCTAGACTTGGTATACCACTGGTATGATAGTTCCCACCTTCTCAGTTCTGAGGGATTGCAATCAGGGGGGAGTGATTTAATTATTTTTGTGGTATAGCAGTAATCAAAAGTTGTGATGTTGTGACTCGCAGCATGTTGAGCTGTTGGTCTATCCATATTCATAATTTTAACATCATGTCTGTGGCCATTCATTCTGATATTCAGAATTCGGAATTCCTGAGGATGTTGGAAATGTCAACCAACGAAAAGCTTTGAGTGTATTATTCAATAAATTAAATATTCCTGTATTAGTGTATATTATTTAATCTTAAAAATATTCTAACAGGAAAACACATTTGATATTCTATATATATTTTCTTGTATTCATATATAATTCATACTTTAAATTCACTTAAATAAGAATGTTACTTGATATATTTGCTAGTCGACTTCAAACGCTTTATACTCATTCTTGAGCATCAGAAGAATGTGATATTTTTGGAGAGATTTTGCCTTTACTCTTTAAAATACAATTCTTTACACATGTTATACTGTGGTATATGATAATCCTAACCAACTTTCTACACTGGTCTAAATGCAAGAATAATCTTTGAGTCACTGAGAGATTAAAAGGAATTTTGATAAGTTTTGCAATTACAATTCCTTCAATGCCTAAATAGAAAAATCATTCAACAAGAAACCTTATTTAAACGTTTAAGACAAGTAAATTATAATCAAAGTGTGATTTTCATAAAATTAACATTGTTTCATTAAGTAGGTATTGTCAAAGGAATACGATTCAGGCGCGTATCCAGCGACCTGCTTTGGAGGGGGGGGCATTATATATATATAATAAATGTGTGTGTGTGTGTGTGTGCGCGCGTGTATGTAAGAACATAGAAGTTCTTTCTACGCTTGTGTTAGAAATCGGTAACGTGATTAAGATTCGTAGCAAATTAGACTTTTCAATAAATAATTATTCCAGTTTCGATAACACTTATGGCTAGAGAATATTATTAATTTCATAATAAGCTATTATTATTAAAATGGTTTATTAATTAATATAAGTAGTTATTCTTTCAACACGAACAATTCCGGAGTCAACTGCGAATATTACGCTTGCAAAATTACGTATAGAAAATCATATGTTCGAGACTAAGCTTCACTAGCGCTATCTGTTGTTAAAACGTTTAGACAATTACGAGGGTATGCCGAGAGGATGCGTCACATTTTCAAATTAAAAATTAAAATTTTATTTTTTATTTACAATAAAAGACAAATTAACTTAAATAAAAGTCTAATTTAATAGAACGTCCTAATTTAATAATATATTGTCGATTTTTAACTCAAAGTTCTTGAGGGTTGGGGGGCGATCGCCCCCCCCTTGGATACGCGCCTGCGGTTTTAGTATAAGTTGCTTATTGTATGAAAAATTTAATTTCATTGTAAATTACGTTTATTCATATCTCTTCAAGATTATTACAAAAGGTGATTTTATAGTAATTTCTTTTGTTTTCAGTTTAGTGATACTGTAAACCGTATGCAGAATGAAAGACGTCAGCTTGAGGAGGAATTTGAAGAACTTCATAACAGAAAAGAGGCAATTGCTCAGTGGGAAGCGCAAATTACTGAAATCATACAATGGTAATTTATTATTACTTAAACAGATTAAATTTTTTTAAGGGTATGCTATTTCTATGGCCACTAGTTAAACATTATACTATGGAAAATATAAATATATAAAAAATAAGGTCCCTGTACATACTGAATTGGTGGTCTATGCATTACAAAGTCATACTACAAACACAGGGTATTTCATATTAATGTTTCCAATTTCATACGGTCATTGCCCGAACATGAGAGGAGGTAGAAGGGTGAGGATGGCATCTTAGGACACATCATGACACACAGTTTTCAGTGTGAGCAATAACTGGGTCGGGACAGCATCGTGCAGATCTGTGATCATAATGCAGTTTGTGTTTCTTATTCATTATGCTATTGGTCGCCATGATCCTTTTCCTAATTGACCAACAACTGAAGTCCTTCAGTTTTTTCTTCTCCTTTTTTGATTGATATAGATAATTGTATGATCGAAATATGTCTATAGTGTGATGCGTTTTTATTTGTGTCTATTTTTTTATTTTCAAGAGATTGCAGTCTATTGCCACTAGGTAAGTCTGTCAGTCTCCTATCTAGTCCAAAAATTCCTAAATAAGCTTTAAGCTCTACTAGAACTAACCTAATATATATATATAGATTTTTTGGACTAGGAGACTGACAGACTTACCTTGGTAAGAGTCCCAAGGTATATATATATTAAATATGGTGATATTTTCTTGTAATATAGTTAATAAATTTAAAATATTTCAGAAACAAGACACTTTTAATGAATATATTTATTCAAAGCTTTTCGCCGATAAAATATTACCAGCATCTTCAGGAAAATAATTATCTAATAAAATATTTTTACAAAATTAATTCATATGTGCTACAAACGACCATATGTTTATAAGTATTGTACTTTATGTAATTTTTTCTATGACATCAATGACCTTGTAAATAGTTTGGTGCCTTGATCTCACTTGAATTCGTTCATTAATTAATTTGTCTTTAACTTTATGCTTATAAATTTCCAATGTTTCAAATATATTCATTTTTAATCCTTTATTTAATTGTTTTATTAATTTCATATTTTCTATTTCCGGAAACTCATGTCCATTATTAATACAATGCGTAGCTAAATTTGATTTGTATATGTTTGGTTTGACATAAGCATTTAAATGTTCTTTGTATCTTTCTTTTAATTTCTTTTTTGTTTGTGCTACATATAATTTATTACAAGTTTGACATTTTATATTATATACTCCATTTCTTTCGTGCATATTATTTTGATTTTTGTTATTGTTTATTAAATTTTTAATTTTATTATCAGTTTTATATGTAATTTGTTTCTTTAAATAATCTTGTAATTTTATTTATTTCGTTACCAGTGAATGTAAAAGTTGTCCAAATATTTTCTCTCTTATTAGGTACAAAGTACCTAATATGTATTTTATCGGCGAAAAGCTTTGAATAAATATATTCATTAAAAGTATTCTTGTTTCTGAAATATTTTAAATTTATTATATATATATATATATTGTTACGTATTGAAAATTATTATAGACTCATTTCTTTTATTTTAAACCCGCCGCCCAAGTCAGACAAAGCTCACCCGTGATAAGGTTGGTTCTGCAGTTTGAACCGGCAGAGCAAGTTGGGCCTTTCGGGAGTGTAGACAGATCTACCTTCTAGTATACTATTATACTTTTCAATCTCCGTACCTTAGGTACTAGAATACGTGAATGTAACTATTTTATTAATGTTTATACCAAATGTGACCAGTGCGTGGAATACGAACAAGTTTTATGGCCAGAAATCGCTTATTTAATACGCGAGTGTGATAAGTGTGTATTCCATGGTGCACGTAAGTACAAACTATTAGTTTATATAATTATAATAATTATTGGTCCTCCGAAACTATTGTTACCAAACATATATATATATATATGAAGTTAATATATTACTATTGTAACTAATTTTATCCACCATTAAGTGCAATGATTTTACCTTGTGTGATGAGGCGCCTTTCGGTCAAGAGTGATTCGACAATGGTCAAGTGACCGAAAGGCGCCTCATCACACAAGGTAAAAAGGTGCATCATCATTGCACTTGATGGTGGATAAAATTACTTGCAATAGCTCGTCTTTATGCCTTTTAGAAACATTTTATAAAGAGATACACTTTCATGTAATGCAATAGGTTGAATGGTTTTGTATTTTGTGCACAAGCTGAAAATGTGCTTTATTTTTGTTTAGGGTGAATGATGAAAAAGATGCAAGAGGTTACCTTCAAGCTCTAGCAACAAAAATGACTGAGGAGCTTGAGATCCTGAAACATACAGGTGGTGGGACATTGCCTCCTTCGGTAAGATAAAATCTTTCTCACTTATAAAATGGTAATTTAATACTATGTTTGATTGTTTTTTAGAATATGAAACATAGTTTTTAAACCAAATTGCAAGAAATGTTTACAAAAATTTTTGATAGTAAAAACTATGTTTAAATATATATATATATATATATTTACAAATTCGTACCTTTTATGATTCTCACAAAAAAACGGTAATTTTTCTAATGGAGTTAGAGTTTACTTTTACCCTATCAATGTGTTACCGAGTTTTTGCTTCCATTAATAGAAACCTGCATGTGTTGCCACCAAATTAAGCATCAAAGGAATTTTATGAAATTCTATAAACACAATTTAATAGTTAATTAACCACTCCATATGCGAATTGAGTCCGACATCACAAAAAATCCTTTTCCGCTCAAATGTTGGGCTCAGTCCGACATATATTAACGACGGATTTATTATGTACTTTAGATCGTTGAGTTAGATGAGTACAATGTTAATTTACTGTGTTATAAGAAAGGGATGTTTGATTTATAATCCTGATTGGCTGTACAGTAATACCCCGTACTTACGCGATAGGTGAGATTGAGCGATAACGGTGTAAGTCGAATTCGCGTAAGTCGGGGTATAAGTTTACATACAATCACATAGGAATCATGTTTAAATTGAGACCGAAGATTAAATAAACTAATAATTTAGAAGGAAAATGTGTATGTATAAACATCTTAAATAATAATACAACAAAAAATTATATTATATACATACATATTGCAAAGAAGTAATTTTGAAGAAGAATAAAAAAGAAGTTATTTTGACATAAAAGGCTTCATAAAATCTAGTAAATTTGTGTGACGAATTGAAAATTTTTTCTTCTTGTACAGAATTTGATACTCGAAGCATCTTGAATTGTTTCCAAAAATCTTCAACAGAGAGCTCGTTGTTCTGTCTCATAGCTTCGTGCAGATGTACAAATTATCTTCTTTTGTAATAAGCTTTAAATGTTTTGATGACTCCCTGATCCATCGGTCGAGGCAAACTAGTTGTGTTTAGTGACAACAATAACAGACCGACAATAATGTTCAACTTGAGGTATGAAATGATGACCAAACCAGTCTTCAAAAAGGGAAGCTGTCACCCAACCGTGACTTCCAAATTACAGGCAAGGTAGCTTCAGAAATATTTGTTAATGCCCTTGGAATTTCTGAGCGATAAACTATAAAAGGTTGCAACTTACAGCCACCAGCTGTATTTGTGCCAAACCTCAGTGTCAATCGGTCTTTAGCAACCTTAAAACCTGGAAATATTTTCTCTTTATGCGCTATAAGCATTCTTTTAGGGATTTTCTTTCAGAACAGGCCAGTTTCTGCGTAACTTGGACAGCATGATCTAAAACCGCGTAACTTGGGAATCGCGCAAGACGGGGTAGCGTAAGTTGAGGTAATATTGTATTTATCATATTTTCAGTAAATAAAAAACTGGTCCCAGACAGTTGTTTACGATGTCTGCACAGTAAGCAGCATATAGCTGGGATAGTTGATTGATCACTGTTGATGTAAACGTATTCTCATTTGTATTCTGTTTTGTTTATTTAGTGTTTTGGTTTTATGGATTTTAGAGGTATCGGTAGTGAACTGTTTTATAATAAATGGACAACAATAACCCTTGCTTGAAATATTTAAACACCCTTGATGTACATTTTGCTAACACCGTTAGCTTCATGAGAAGGTTACAAATATAATCCTCAGTTTAACAGTGTTAGTGAAATTTAGATTAAGGGTATTTAAATATCTTTAGCAAGTTTTATTGCTGTTCATTTATACTATGTTCTGTATCAACTTGAACTGTTTTATAGTGTATAATTTAGACAGATCTGCCAACAACTTGCCTCCAATATGTCAACTATACTACTACAAGCAGCACATTGAAGATCCTATCTCTGATATTTGAAACATTTGTAGAAAACCTGATAGGCCTGCTTCAATTGAACGTGATATTGCTATAAGAATGAATACATTATACCATTCCATTAGAGCCCACGACAGAAAAAAAAAAAACAGACTGTGCAGTATGTTCTAACAGAAAAGGGTTAGGAAGGAGACAATTTCATTACTATGCGACTTGCCCAAATAACCTGGAATTACATCCCAAAATTTGTTTTGAAAAATCTCGCACTTACAAAGACTAAAAACAATAAGTTGAAGTGTTTTGTAAGTCAATTTGGTTTTCTTTTAAAATAATTACATGAAAATGAACTGTTATGTCACCTTCTAACCTAGTTGCAGCTGATTATTATAGTAAGTACACCATCATTGGTGTTTTTACCCAAGTGCATAAGTTTTACATTTTATTGAATAAATGTTATAAAAAGATTTTTGTAATGATATCTCTGCATATATTTCTATTCTGTATTACTTTTAACTTCAGAAGACTCCGTAATTCATGATGAAGAAAATGTTATTTTATCAACAAAGCTAAAAATAATTTTGGTTTCTATAACTCATGGAAAAAGCAGTCATTGAAAATGGTTGTTTTCCAAGAATAAAGAGAAAGCTACATATCATTTGCTAATGGCCAATTATTGTCCGTAGTAGAAGAATGTCCTCAACTGGCATAGAGTGATCAATTAATGGGACATAGCAGGAAGGACTCAGATGTGCTTAAAATTTCTTAAGAAACAAGAAACTGGAGTTATCTCCATGAATATTCTTATCTCAACTTTTTTAAATTTACATTGAACCTGCTGGGAAATAAACTGGGTTGATACCTAGCAATCACAAACAGCCTATCTAAAGTAAATATAGAAAAACTAATGCTCTGTGGGGCTACGAAGTCAATGGCAGTATTAACCTTGCAACTACAGACCAACATTGAAGAGTTAGTGCAGAGAGGAAGTAAATAATGTATTCTAAGTTCTGGTAATGATTATAGATAGATAGTATACTAGCATAATGACATACATGCAACAAAAGACACAAACTTTACCAATTTAATTCTCTTTCATGGAATTAGGTATCCATTAAAGTATTCAATTATTATTTTAAAATTGCTTTTAATTTGTGACAAAAGGAATTACTGATTTTTTTTACCAGTTTTGTAACAAAACGTCCTACAGAAAAATGAGGGGATTAACAATTAACGTATTTCTTTAAGGATTTTAATAAAATAGTACCTGTATTAGATTAGACAACCAGAGGACATATTGTATACATAGTATACAATAACTTATAAATATCACATATAAATTTTGATTAGGTATAACTATCTAGTCTAACTGTAAGAATAGTAATATATAATTTTTTTCATGTTATAGGATAAAAATTGGCGAAATCGGAGGAGCCAAAAATTGGAAAAAATGGAGTTACTGAATTTACAGAGCAGTTTGCAGTCTGAAATTCAAGCAAAAACTGCAATTAGTGAAGAACTTAGTAAAACTCGTTCAGACCTCATTGCTGCTCAGAAGT
Source organism: Prosapia bicincta (assembly GCA_036971475.1). Lineage (NCBI taxonomy): Eukaryota > Metazoa > Arthropoda > Insecta > Hemiptera > Cercopidae > Prosapia > Prosapia bicincta. Next base: position 108,938,402 of record JBAIZL010000002.1, on the reverse strand, counting down.
AATTACATTAATTGTATAGATGTGTTTAAATGTTCTGAAACATATCATTTGGTTCTTTGCTTTTTTTTTAAAACTATTGCTATTCATCATGTATTTTTTTTATTACCTCAGATTTTTAAGTTGCCAACTTAAATATTGCAAACTTTTATCAGTTTTAGGCCAGATCCGGTTACAGTAATTTTATAGAAATGGATCTTCTTATTGAATATTCATTACTTGTTTCTCCCATGTTGATTACGTTGATAACATGAGGGTTTTTTTAATACATTATTTTATCTTTTAATTGTTTAGTTATGATATTAACACTTTAGCTGCCACATCATGCCAATTGGCCCGATGGCCCAGTAGGCTGAGCTGAATACCGTTGGGCCACTAGACCCGACATTGTTGTCTAGTAACGTTATATGTTTATTCGTATTACTCAACCGGTGTTGCTACTTTTGGAAAAATTATGTACAGTATTAAACAACAAGCTTCACACTACTTACAGGTTCTATCACAATGGTTTTTGTTTGATAGATAAATGCCGACAGTATTATAAACATGATGTTATGTCGGGATTTATGGCCCGACACATATTTCTTAACAATTTTAGTAAAGATGAGTTGATTATTCCAATCAAACAAATTGGTTCATTGAAAAAAGATGATTTTATATACTTTCACAATAAAATAAATCATTTTTAATGACATTATATTGATTTTCACTATTGTTTTCAAAATTTCACAGAAGCTAAAAATAAGTCAGAAATATTGACTAAATATATAGTTGTATAATAATTATTGCAAAAACGGTCTTGGTTGAAGTTAAATACAAACATTGGTACACTTAGATAAACTCATCCTTACTAGGAAGTAAATTACAACATAAATATTCCTTAAATCATATATTCTAGGTTTCAAAACTTTTTCAAGTTAAGAACCTTGTGTATTATTTATCATACCTGAAGCATTACTTATCAGACAGAGGATAAGTTTACACTTCCCTTCTATATACAAAATATTTATAAACTCACAAATCAATCACTTGTGATATATAAACATGTCTTCTTTGTGATAAGAGCCAAACACTTTACTCTCCAGTCAGCTTATGTGGGTAAAGGGAACATGAAATTGTGGTTTTGTTGTTTATTGTTTACACACAAAACAAAAGAAATTTTAAGAGAGTGTTGCAGGCATAAGAAAATATAAATATCTCAAAAGCAATGTCAGGTCAATTGGCCTGATTGAGTTTATTTAGGAATCATTTATGCTATAAATATACTGAAGTTAATATATTACTATTGTAAGTAATTTTATCCACCATTAAGTGCAATAATTTTACCTTGAGTGATGAGGCACCTTTCGGTCACTTGACCATTGTCGAATCACTGATATTTTTCTGGTGTAGATGTTCGGTCCGTGATATTGGTATTTGTTGACGTTACACGCACTTTCTCTTGATCTGTGTGTATGATGTTTTTATATAGTATGTCTTCTGTATATGTTGTTTGTAGATTCATTAAATTGTTGTGTATGTTTTTATAAATGTGGTATTTTTCTAGTGAGTTTAGTTCTATTGGGTTATTATTTATTTCAAGTATGGTTAGGTTATTTTCGTAATTTGTTATTTCATGTTTATGTGATATTAGGTGTGCTGCAACATTTGATACTTTTGAATTTTTGTTTTTGAATGCTCTATAATGTTCTTCAAATCTTATTTTAAATGATCTGGTTGTTTTTCCTATGTAAAAAGCGTTGCAGTTGTTGCATGTAATTTTGTAAATTCCTGCTAGGTTATGTTTTTCTGAATTTGTTTTGTGGTTTGTGTTATTAAGATATTTTATTATTTTGTTGTTTGGTTTGTATGTTGGAGTGTAGTATTCTTTGTTGTATATATTTGTTATTTTTTCTATTTTGTTATTGGTGTATTTATATTTTAGGTAGATTTTTTTATTTTCATTATTTTTGTGTTCCGGTTGTAGTGTTGTGTTGAGGTTAGGTTTTTTGTGAATTTATTGTATATATAACATATTATATATTTATTGTATATATTGTATATATTGTATATAATATAACACCAAAATACGCTAAATTACACATAAAAAATAAACAAAACACTATTATCAATAAAGCAACAAAAATAGCAGAATCACACATAATTAAACAAAACGTTAAATCTGCCTACCATAAAAAAAGCCAAATCAATTTACAACTATACACAACCAATTTGGAAATAATGAAAACTTTTGATACTCTCACACCTATTATTCATGAAAAAACACAACAAATTATAATAAAACATAAAACAAACACTATAAACAGACAAAACAGAAAAATCGAAAATTTATCAAAACAACATAACCTAAAAAATAGCCTAGAACCAATCCACACATCAAAACAACAACATAACCTAAAAAATAGCCTAGAACCAATCCACACCTCTAACAACAATAAATTCATAAACTTAACTAAAACACAATTTACTGAAAAAGAAAAAATAATAATAACAAATTCCTTCAAATATAACCTACCTAACTTCAACAAAAAACAAATAATAAAAAACCTAATAGTTGACACAGAATCTAACATCCACAAAATTACCCACCAAAATACTGAACACATAAGAAACAATATTAATAATAAAATTAACCAAATAAAAACGGAAAAAAACAAAAAAACGGAACAATATATTAATAAAAAAGAAATTATAAAACTCAGAGAAAAACTAGAAAACAACGACTACTTAATATTAAAATCAGATAAAACAAATACACCAGTAATAATAGAAAATACCAAATACATCGATTCAATGACTAACTACATAAAAGAAAATAAATACGAACAAATCCCAGACCCAACTAGCAAATACCTTATTACAATAAAAAACTTAATAGTCACTCACCGAAACACCCTAAACTATAACAATAAATTAAAATACCACACAAGACTATACCCATTCAAACCATGCGCACCAATATTATCAGGGATACCTAAAATCCACAAACCCAGCACACCATTTAGACCACTAATAAATTTCACAACAGCACCATCTTACATAATCGCAAAAATTCTAGACAAAATCATAAGATCTAAAATACATATCAACAACACATACAGTATAAAAAATGGATACGAATTAATTAATAAAATTAAAACGATAAAAACAAACAGCAACACAAAAATAATAAGTTATGACATAACTAACATGTACCCTAGTATCCCAATAGAAGAAACCATAGAAATAATAAAAAACAAACTGATACACAATAACGAAAAAAGAAACATAATAGATAGTATCATTACGCTAACCAAACACATATGTAACCAAAATTACTTCCAATTTAACAATAAATATTATAAACAAACAACTGGACTCCCCATGAGTTTACCCATATCATCTGTCATGTCAGAAATATATTTACAACACTTTGAACAAATAATAATTAAACCTAAATAAACACACACAATATTTCACTATGGACAAGGTATGTAGACGATATACTTGTAATATACCAACCTACCATTCACAACGAACACATCATAATATTAAACAAACTAAATACATACAACGAAAACATACAATTCACCGTTGAAACAGAAACAAATAGAACAATCAACTTCCTCGACATCACTTTAAATATAAATGATAATAAAATAGAAACTACAGTATACAGGAAACCTACTTCCAACAACACCACAATACACTACAGATCTAACCACCCCTGGACACACAAAATTAACACTTACAGTAACATGATAAATAAAGCAATAAAATACACACAGGATAACAAACAAAAATTAAATGAAGAATTAGATAACATTACAAAAATAGCAATAGAAAATGGATACAACAAACATATTATAAAAAATATATACAATAAATTCACAAAAAAACCTAACCTCAACACAACACTACAACCGGAACACGAAAATAATGAAAATAAAAAAATCTACCTAAAATATAAATACACCAATAACAAAATAGAAAAAATAACAAATATATACAACAAAGAATACTACACTCCAACATACAAACCAAACAACAAAATAATAAAATATCTTAATAACACAAACCACAAAACAAATTCAGAAAAACATAACCTATCAGGAATTTACAAAATCACATGCAACAACTGTAACGCTTTTTACATAGGAAAAACAACCAGAACATTTAAAATAAGATTTGAAGAACATTATAGAGCATTCAAAAACAAAAATTCTAAAGTATCAAATGTTGCAGCACACCTAATATCCCATAAACACGAAATAACAAATTACGAAAATAACCTAACCATACTTGAAATAAATAACAACCCAATAGAACTAAACTCACTAGAAAAATACCACATTTATAAAAACATACACAACAATTTAATGAATCTACAAACAACATATACAGAAGACATACTATATAGAAACATCATACACACAGATCAAGAGAAAGTGCGCGCAACGTCAACAAACACCAATATCACAGACCGAACATCTACAACAGAAAAATATCAGTGATTCGACAATGGTCAATTGACCGAAAGGTGCCTCATCACTCAAGGTAAAACTATTGCACTTAATGGTGGATAAAATTACTTACAAAAGTAATATATTAACTTCATATATATATATATATATATATATATATATATATATATATATATATATATATATAATGATAAGAAACCTATGTTAGTACTTAGATATGATAGGGGAACAAAAATTAAGTACACATTATTCAAAAATAGACTTAGAATATTCTGGCAATTCTCCAAGTGTGTTTAGTTATGATATTAAACAAAAACTTCAATTACAAAACTAATTATACTCTAAACTAGTTATAAATGTATTATATGTATTGTTATTTATTTTCCTCTATAGATATAGATATTTGTATTCATTGGTAATTGTTTTATTAACTAAGTGAACAACTGACTGTGGTGACACTCTCTGAAACATTTCATTTACAAAGCCACACTGCTATTGATGAAGAATTTTGTAAAATTGATACAAAATTTCACCCCGTAGTGAAAACTATCAGTAGCAGTATGGGTTTGTAAGTAAATCAGCTGTTTTGAAAGGCATCAGCACAGTAAGTTTTGTGTGTGTAGTTATTAAACAATTATTTATAAATATAGTCAGTGAAATCAAGATGATTACATCAGCCGACGATATTTTTAATTTAATATTAAAAAAACTGACAGCACTACAAGATAATGCAGATGCAGCATTCAAAAAAGTCTCACATTTTTTCAAACAAGAAAATAGTTATATTTTGGGATGGTTTTAATCATTATCCCTTATTAAAATAGTTTAATGTAATATTCTAAGTGGTTAATAATATTGGTTTGGGTTTTAATCCAATATGTTTGAGCTGTTATAAAATACACATTTTATTGTTATAATATTTTCAAATATATCACTATGTTTTAGAGAGCTGCGAGACTTTCTTCAACGTTATGAAAATTTGTCTCACGAATTAAAGAGGAAAGAACTTCAAATCAAGGAATTACAAAGTAGACTGGATTCTGGCGAAGGCTGTGAGTCTCTCATGAAAAACACTTGCTCTCGCATGTCTTCTCTCCCCTAACCTTTGCATATTCTAACAAACCTTTTAATCTAGTCTCTGTCAGTATTATTTTTTTGTAGCTCACTTTAGGTTGTGGTTTTTGCTTCTGAAGCACCAATATTCAATGTTGAAGTTTAATCAAAACTTTGCATGAAACCTTCAATTTATTAATATTTATATTATATATATATAAATATTGTTTACAAGTATTTATTTATATTGTATTATAAAACATTTATAACTGATTAAGATTCTCAAAAAATTAGTAGCAATTAATAATTGCTATTATTATTATTGTAAACAAAAATGGAATATTAAATCATTTTAAACCTAACAATTTTCTAGTTTTTAATTTTCTCTTTATATTTTTTTGCTTTTGACTATGAGCTACCTGTGACACTAATTATTATGTAAGGGGGAAATATTTCTTCTCCAGAAAGAGGTTCAGGTTTAAAATGGTACTTTGTTTAAACAATTCTAATTTAATATTCCAATCTATCTATTTACATATATTGTCTATCTTGCTTTAAAAACCTCCATTTAAAAAAACTTTATGTACTGAATTTATTAAACTTATATTCAATGTCTTTAAAAATGTTTTTACTACTTGATGGTTACAGTTTTCTTAAAAACGTTTTTTTTTGTATTATGTATTACAGTTGAACAACTGTGTACTATACCCATTTGTATAGTTTGTGTTTGGTTTTTAAATATAATCTTTATTGACATGTTTTAGAACATCCAAAAATAGTTTAAAGAAATGGTTTTATGTTTTAAAACTAATGGTATGTAACTTTTATTATTTTTTTACTCATGTCTTATTTTCATGTATAACTGAACTGATCGGAATATCACATTCATAATACGAGGTCTATATGGCATCAGTTGGCTTTTATTAGGCCAAATTGCAAAGTTACAGATAAATACTTATAAATCACTCCTCTATTTTTGGATTTAACCCACTGTGGATTAAATCATTCACACTTCGAGCGACCCAGCGGGTACAAATTGATTTTGAAGTAGGTGGTCGTGGTAACTGAATTGTGTTGAATATAAACTTAAAGAATTTTATAAGTACTATTATAATATTAGTATTACAAAGTATTGAAAGTTAATAACTTTTAATCGTTTGATTAAATCAGGTGTTTATACTTAATAATTTAACAAAAATAAAGCATAAGTTTAATTGATTATTTATAATCATTATTAGTAATAAAAAAATATTCTTTATTTGAATTAATAATAAAAGTACTAATATTTGTATTTAAAATAAAAAATATATAAAATAAATTAATTAAAAATATAAATTACCTATCGTCTGATACTTAGCTGTTGATTGTAGGCTATCCCCTACGAAACTAATTGTTCACTTTTCAATTGTAAACAATTTTAAAAATGTATTTACACATTCTTACTCATAGTTACATTAGGAAAACTATGTGGACACAATCACATAAGGCCGGCATTGTTGCCATTGATATCACTTTGATCACTATACACTATCGAGTAGCATGCGATCAAACTCAGACAATGGTGATACAGAATTAAGATATAACAATTAAGACTAGATTAAGAGCTTGACCTAAATGGAAGCTGTTAAGTGGGTTATAAGAAACTGTTAATACAGCAGTAAAAATCCTTCTTTATTTGTTTTGTCATTCTTGGGATGGATATTAATATCTTTGTTTACGGTGACAGTTTCAAGAGGGAAAAACATTTGCTAACTTATGAGAAATCACTGAAGCATGAGAAGTACACACACTAACAAGGGACAGGCAGACTAAAAATTCTATGACTGACTATAGATAACACACATGTTTCTGCATAATACAGTCCCATAACAAATAATTAATGAGGCATAAGTTGAAGTATCGGTCTACAATGGGTTAATCCAAATATATAATTGAAAAAACAATCACTGCCCATGGTTAACAAGGTAAACAAAACCAATGTTGAAACAATTATTCACGTAAATAATAGTTGTTTTAAAATGATGGTATTTATCATAACTTTTCTTTTCAATTCCTGAAAGAATTGTTACCTCCTGGAAGAAGAGGTATATCTTCTTACCTCCTTGTAAAAAGAGTTGGAAATGGATAGAGATCTCTTTTCCTTGGTTGAAATCAGATCTTCAGGTAAAAGACCATGTTCACCCAGTACCATAATTTTCCTTAATTCCCGATATTGAGGGTTTTGTTCATTCCTTATGGATCTTATACTCCACGTAGCCTCCCAATTCATAAACAGGAATATAATGTATAGAGGCCCTGTGAATCGAATACAGAGTATATATATTTCAGGTATATTAACCTCAAGAACAATGTGCTAAATTGTTCCCTATAGAGTAGTCCTTTGCTATTTGCTGGGTTTAAATTCCGTGATTACAAAAATTTCAAATAGTGAAAACCAGCTTGAATAGAAAATAATAGGTTTCAGTCTATTAGCCTTGAAATCTAATAACTTTGGTACTGTATTGTTTGAATCTATTACAAATATGTTTAATACAATTTTGTGTTTAGTTGTTTATTTTTAAAAAAGGTTTTTCAAATTTGTGACACTAAACACTAAACTAAATAATTACAATTACTATACGCTACAGCAATGGCAGCTTTGAATCTTGAAAATGCTACTGGATTAATTACCATTTATACAGTGTAGCAGTGTACACTTTTGGCAGCAGATTAGTAAATGTAGCATGTATTGCTTGTAAAATGTGATGGCAATAATTCATAGAATTCCTAACTGGTTTACTGTATATGGTGTGTTGAACTTCATTCCAGAGACTTCTTATATTTGACCTCAGGATTTATCTAACCTTTTGGCCAAGGATAAATGCGTTTTAGATCAGGGAGTTTTATGTTCTTAACCTCACGCCTATCCCTAACCCTAAACCTATCAATTGTTTTTAGTCATTTCCTATCTCTTAGTAGGCAAAAATTATAGACTATGACGAATCATATTGACTAACTGATTTGAAACCATACAAAAATGCTCCCAAGAAAATAATGAATTTGAGTTTATGTAGCATATACTTTTAAACTATTTACTATTAATATGATTAAATAGTTACTGTAATCTCCTATTTACTTGCTTATGCTGAGCGAATCATATTATTCTGTATGCTAGACAACAAACACTGAACATCATTCACAATTTTCCCTGATACATTCTATTTCACTATGTATTATATTTCCATTGTTTCATGTTCATACCTACTTTTACTGTTATCGTAAAAGCATAAATCATTGCTTAATAACTAACTTTATTAAACTGGTACAGTCAGTTAATTTATTTACAGCCTTAATGAAACTTGTATAAAACTAAATTTTCATTTAGATTAATTTCTTGGAGAAATCATTCTTTATTGTATTTTTTGGCAAGGTATAAGGAATTTATGAAATGGTTTTTAATAATTCTTCTGGTTTGTTTAGCAGAGCGTTTCTTAATATTTAATCATAAAATTTAAAAACTTTAAATAGAAGCATTAAATTTACAAATTCTTAGACATTGGATATACACACATAAAATGTACATAATCATATTTTTTAGCCTTATTTCTTAAGAATGAAGAATTTTAGAAAAGTAAGTTGCTCTATTTGTACCTGATCAGTTATATAAAATGAAAACTTAACTGAATTTAGATCTGTGTAGTAGTAAGAATTAAGTGCATTGTGTCATTAATTTATTTTACTGTAAATTAGCCTGTTTGCATGTAGTTTTTATTTATTAAAATTATTTGCTAACATTTTTTTTGCTTTATTTCACCTGTTATTGCATGCTTTTTGCATTCTAACCAAATATTTTTAATTACTGCTTAATTTAGTTAATGTTTTAATTATAGCTGTTTGTAGAATCAGATTTACCTGGTCGGTTACATGTCATGAAAATATTTTACAAACTATTTTCCTGTTATTACATTCGAATAAGCAGAGTAAGCAAATTGCCAAGGCATCTTGAAATGTCCTTTCATCGGTCAATACAAATTTTAAATATTTTGAATATATCATTTTAAATGGGTGTATTGTTTACGAAAACTCTTATAAAAGGTGTTTCATTTTGTGATAAATGAATAATAACAAGTGATCAGCCTATTGTACTCACTTTATTGTATATCTCTCATTAGTGAGCGTTTTTATATGAATGAAATATATTTTTATTTTGTTATTAGTAATTATTCCATCTTGATAACATGCTTTGTTAGTACACATTTTGTTTTTATAACATACTTTTTATATTAATAAGTGAGATTTTGGAAGGTAAAGTAAACTTAAAATTTTTATTGAAATCAGTCCTTAGACCTGACCAAGATAGTAAGCGTAACAAATTAAATTTGTTAATAGTGGTTTGAATTCATAACAGCTCTGAAATTTAAATTGTTTGATTATTGTATAGATAAATAATGTATTGGTTGAGTGTGACAGCTTTTAAAATGAAATTTGCTTTAATCATCAAGGTTTTAATGATAAAGTATTCTTTTATTGGAGAATATAAAATTGTGTAAAGAAGTTCTACATTCACATGTTTTAAGCTTATGCTTTTAGTTCTAAATTTGATTCACACCTATAACTCTCTGGCTTGTAGAGTTTCTTCAAATATAGGAAAAAGTACAGTAAATTATCTAAGCGACCCTTGAAAAAGCATATTGTCCTTGAAAATTAGAATGTTTTTTATACAAATTTTCAGGGTTCGAAAAAAATCACGAGGAGGAAATCTTTTAAAATGGGAGCATGTTAAGCGGATTCTATTATACTTGTATTGTACTTGTACGAGGATACCGCACATTAGCAAAGAAATTTTATGAGAATTCACTTGTTTATTACATACATTTAATAATAAAAAACTGTAACATTTGTTGATTCCATCTTCGCGTGAGCTACGCTAAAATCACTAAACACTTTTAAATGTTTTAAACTTGCCTATAGTTGCACTTACTTTGCTTGTTGAGGATGGCCGTTTCGGGAGATGTGTCCCTTTGTCAACTTAGACTGCAACTGCATTTTTACAGCACTTACGGTCTGAGTTGACAAAGGGACACATCTCCCGAAATGGCCGTCCTCAACAAGCAAAGTAAGTGCTACTATAGGCAAGTTTAAAACATTTAAAAGTGTTTAGTTAAAAAAATGTAATTTCAAGTTTTATTAAAAAAAAGTATAAATTTCTTAATACAAAATATTAAAGAAAAATAATTCTGTTTGTTGTTAATTGACAAAAAAAAAATTAAGTCAATATAAAATAGGTTAGAGATATTAAAAACAAACAATCTAAAGTTAGTGTTAGGTTTGGTCAGTTGTACGGTCAACATCATTAATAGACTGAGAAAATGAGAAAAATAAATGAGGTGTAAACATCCAGTGAGCTAAAAAAACAAAAATGTAGACGGTAATGAAAAATATAGATGTGCGAGTATATATTATTGAATAGGTCGTTATTTAAAACAATTGCAATACCAACTGGCTAGCAAATTGTTATTTATTACTAAAGGTTTCTCTTTATCATCATTACTTTATGTCATAAATATCCAAAAATATCTATAAGGAAAACGCAAATATAGAATGCAGCACAGACGTTTATATAAATATACATATAATGTGTGAAAAGAATCGATGATACTGTCTCCAACAGAGGTTGTAGTATAATTTTTAAAAAGAAATTAAATGTGTGTAATTTTGTTCAATTATGTATGAGAAAATTTAAAAGTAAAATACATACTGTTTGACACAAAGTAACTATTGTAATAAGGGACCAGCACAGTAGTAAATTATAGTGAGGGAATAATACTGAAGTGTAAAGAAATAAACTGAATATACGTGTAGAATGCAAACTACGACAGGAGTGTAAACAAGTAATTTGCTAAACTTGTTTCAAAATTATAATTTGATATTTTTAAATACATTTTTAATAAATAATGAATTAAAAATAATCCTAACAGACTATATAAGTAACCCTACAGAAACAAGAGGATTGAAAAACACTGCCCTATTTTTAATTATTACATATGTAATAAATTTATTCTTGTGTTAGTTAATATGAATATTCAATCAGAAGGGAAGTGTTGGCTATTTAATAAGAAAAAGTTATACAGTGTAGAGAAATAAACTTGCAAAAGATAAATGAGGGTATGTAATTAAAAATTGTAAGACATTTTTGAAAAAAAATATACTGTAGTGAATTGAAACAAGTAATATGAAAAGAAATTTTAAAGTCAATTCCTACTTAAGTCAAGAAAGAAAATTTTTATTCTACTTACTTTTTATTAAATAATTACCATTGATATAAATATTAGAATATGGATAATTTGAATGTCTTTAATTTTAAATTGTAAATAATTCAAAGTTTTGGGTTGGTCCCTTGAATTTATATGGTACCAATGTAAAAATGTTATGGATAATTCAAAGTTCAATTTTTAAAAATTCTAAGTAATTTGTTTGGATACGGGCTCGAATTTCAGGGCACTAGTCAATTGCCTGCATTTGGTTCGAGGTCAAAGTGTTTGGTGTATAAGCAGTGACAGGAATTCTCCATAAGAGGTATCGATTAAATGATTGACAGTTACTGATCAATGGTCTGCTTAGTTAGTTGTTACATTAGTGTGCCTATTTTATGGGAAGATGTTCCCCATGCACCTGTCGAATGGGAAGCCAATATGGACATCATATTTGAAGAGTACAGTAATATAAGACAAACCAGTAGAAGAATATGGAGAAATATCTGATGAAGATATTTTAGTAGAAGTGAAAAACAAAAATTTGTCAGATTCAGAAGAAAATCTGGCTGTAGGGAGTTCCCAACCTCAGAGGCTTTTCAACATTTACGTGATTTTCGGCAGTACATTGAAGGACAAATCCATGTTAATGATGGTAATTTCCATTCTCTAAATAAACTTGAGAATTTGGCAAATGCTAAAAGATTTAATTGTGTAAGGCAATCAGACATTACAAAATATTTTGACAAACTTTAATTTTGAACTGCACATATCTATCCATAACTTACTGTATATTATATGTATATAATGTATTCATGTTTTTTCTTGCTAATATTAACTGCAGTAACTATTAACTTTTAATAATTATAACTTGTATAAATCTGCAATGCTTAAGTTTATTACTTATTCAAATTTGAGTGCTAAATGTGTGTGTGTGGTCTCTGTTTTAAAATAACATTGACCATTGACACGATACCTAAAGACGGCCGAAACATTTGTCGTATACACACATAATAAAATCTGGACTGCTTTTGACCGAAAGGGTATTTTCCAACTTTTTCATGAATATTTTCATTACTTACTTCAGCTTTGAATTATCCAAGTTCTCATGTATTAAAATTAATTTAATTAAATTAATGCAATGTTATTTGAAAAAAAACTATCAACATCAAGGGCCATTCACTACAAGTTTTATAAAAAATCATTTGAACTTGAGTGGATGAATAAAAAGTATTTGAATAAAGATTGAAAATTTGATACATACATATAGGGAAGTGTGAACTAATAGGAATTGAAAAGAGGGAGAGTTTTAAATGTAAGAAGATACAGATATTTGGGGTTTCTAAACCCCAAAGAAACCACAGCTAACATTTCATTGTTTAATATTTACATAAATGACTATGGTAATTAGTTGATAGAGAAAGACGGACCAACAAAAAACGCTCACTGATGACCAAGGGTTAACAAGGAATTTATAACAAATATATGTTGGCAAAATTGAAGGATTAATTACTTCACGAATAATTACAACTGACGTATATTATAGTTTATACTATATTTAAGTGCTAGTAAAACAAAATATACTCTCTGAAACTAACAATCAGGATCTACTAGCAGTTGAATACTGCTGATATCATGTCATCTTGGATGCAATGTGGCTTGGAAATTGTCCTTTTCATGTTAAGTCGCTCATTGTCTGTTTAACCCCATTATGTGTATATGTATAATGTGTTATGTAATGTCGGTTGCTGTGTTTGTTTTTGAATCCTTAGATACAGCTGTACTGTTGGTTGGGTGCATGTGGGATTAGGTTTGGGGGGGGGAGCACGTAATGAAATCCTGTTTTGGGTGAAAAAAACACTCGATGACCCTGATTACATCTTTAAAAAATCTGAACCATAGGAATTTATAACCAATTAGGGTACATTTACAATCCGGCATTCTGTATGTATGTGTAAAATATATTTTAATGTAAGAGATTTTCAGGATATAATCAATTGTTAATTATTGGGAGTGTTCCATTAAACAATAATACAATTTTAAAATTTAGCATTCTGAACTTACTTCTAAAATTTTGTTTTAGAATTTTAAAAACGTTATCCATTTTATCAGCTAAATGTTTAAATAAATTGAAAAATATTGTTTCTTAATGGTTATCACTGTAAGTCATGTTTAAGTTGTGGTTAACTTGAAGTGTCGGTGTTTCGACTTTATTTAGTACAGTAAACTGCGGATTATCCGGGGTCTGCCATTGTTTTACAAATGTATCCAATTTTTATTCCAATCAGATTCATGTGTTTAAATTTCCAAACGGTGAACTACGACGTAAATACATGTAAGGCTCAATAGAAGTTAAGATGAAGGAAATAGATATGTACGTACTAATTTTTACATTGAAAGGGAAGCATCCCGACACGAGCCAGCGAAATAAACAGGGCGACCAGACTGCAGTATATATGACACAATGACAAAATGCTTGGACGCCTGAAAACCTAATGTGTATCATAAGATTGTAAACAAATATCAGCTAATCTCGGCTATAAATAGTCTAGGACGTGACATATGCATTATCCATGTCTGGCATATACATTATTGATCTTTATGGCTTTGTGACACATGTGACGCAAATAGACACTGTGCGACAAAATGGTTCTCAAGAAACTTAGATCGCACATTAAAGCTAAATCAATGCTCACAAAAACAGACGTGACAGATTTTTTTTGTTAAAAAGTGAAAGTATTATGTGTAAAGGAAATTACATATGTACATACATACTTAATTTTGACATATACTTATGTACGTATTGTAAATAGTTAGACATATAAATGTACATGTTATAATCCGTCAAATACATCGACATTTTAAATTATTTTCTGTATTTATTTTGTCCTGTGAAGATTATTTGTGAATTGCATTAACCGGGGTCATTATTTGTGTAACTTATGGTATAATAATCGATTTTCGATTGTTTTGCGTATTCTTTGTTCATAGCGGATTATCCGGGGAATTCAATATCCGGCGTTGCCGGGCCACCTTATTCCACGGATAATCGGGCGTTTGTTGTTGTTGTTGATCGGGCGTTTACTGTACTTATATGAGCATCTTATATATGATGTGAGTTTTTATCATAAGCTAATTGATCCTTTAGGGCAAGATAACAATTCATGCAGAAGAAGAATTAATTTTAAACACATGATCTTACTTAACCCTCCCCATTGTAGATCGTGTAACAAATCATTCACGATTAAAGAATATATAAAAATTGATCAGGAGATGACGAAGGTAAAACTACCATGGGTATTTGCTTGGCTTATAAATCTCTTTTTTCTTTGTAAGCAGTGGGGGGGGGGGGATTAAACAAACCTGAATTCCAAAAATGATATTACACTTGCTCTTTTGCTACTAATTACAATAATAATTATACATAAAACTAGTTAACTTATTCGAAAGCAGCTGTAAAGTCCTTTTCCTCCATATGAGTCATTACAGATGGAGGCATAAGATACATATGGCAGGTGCCAAGAATTGGTTCACAATGTCACGAAGAACATAGTGTTACAATGATAACTCATTGCACACTCAATGAAAGCACCAATAACTTGGCAAAAATATTTTTCTTTATATCAGCGGCAAAGTACACATATAATAGCAATAGCAGTGGCCAAAATGGTAAATTTTGTATCATTTGATTAGATTTACTTTATTTCATCATTGAACACACGTTTTATTTCTTCCTTTTCTATAAAGTTGAAAAGTCCTCCTTTGGGGAAACAAAACAATAATAATTCTCTCTCCATGTTAGATAATGTTGAGACTCAAGTTAAACTGTGCAAACTCTTTGTGAATTTTTTACTGCAGTTTTGTCATATGCAGTATTTTACATTTTAGTTTTGAATACTTATAGTAATGATAGTAATGACTGTAATAAGTCCTGTCTTAAAAAGAAATCCGTTATTAAAATTTTCATGTTTTTTTTTAAAGTAATAAACTTAGTTAAATATAAATTATAATTTTTTGAATCATTGTTTTAATGTAGGAAAAACTAAATAAAAACTGATTACTCTTAAAATATGTTTTTTGTTGAAATAACATATTGCTTAAAGCGTGGAACGAAGATTAATTTTCAACTCATGGTATTTGAGAATGAAATATTAATAGGCGTTAATAAATAATAATGTTAGAATGTGTAATGCAAAGAAAATGGCACTACACCATTTTAGGCTCATGCCAGTATAAAATAGCAGCACTCAGGATACACAAAGTTGAAAACTTTGCATCATAGATGTGTAACTAACAAATTTTAAAACTATGCTGAATTAAGTCTTTTAATCTATGCTTATGAAAAGTCCATTTAAGTGTTTTTGTTGCCTGAGTGTTAATTTTTTGAATTTGTTTGTCATTTATGTTTTCTTTAACTTTATTAATGTGCTTAGTAATACAATATAAAATTTTCATGAAAGAAAATTCAAATTATTCATGATTTTCATAAACAGTTAATAGTGGTTTTATATTATTATAACTATTAATAATTTTAATTAATTATAAAATATTTATAAGAATCTATTTATGAATCAATTCATTTGCTAAAACCTGCCTTAAAAAAATTAAAGTTATCAATGTTTCTACAATTTTTTGCTTTTCAATATCAAGCAGTTAATTGTACAGTTTCTATTTTTAATAGAAACTTATTTCTAAACACGTGTGCAGAACAGAAATAAACATTTTATGAATATGTCATTGAAATGAAGGAACAAATTTCTTAATTTTTAAGTTATATAAAAACTTGTTTTGTGTTGTTTTTATTAATGATGTTTTATAGAGTACAAAGTTTTTAGAAGTGTTTCATGGTATATTGTTTTAGGTTGAAGCTATAACAGATAAATTGGCTTTGTATTAACAATTGAAGAAATGTAGTGGCAAAGAAATTTTTTTCTTTAGAAATTTATTTTGCCAAGTCTATTTTGAACCTGTTTTGGTTATGATTTATTTGAGTAATAATTAAAGTGCATAAAAACAAATTCCTAACATAAAGAGGTTGAGTAATATGGGGATCCAATGAAGTTAAATAGTGAAGTGTATAATGGAAAATGATGTAGGTGATGTTATGTTTATCTTGTGTAGACAAAATGCCTCTGTTTATCGGAGTAACAAGCTGCCTCTGGGGCTTGCTTCTGCTGCTTATTCGAATGTATTTCTGAGTGACAACATCCTGCCATCTCGTCACTTCGGGTAACGTAGCATTGTGCCGTGTGTGCCATCGAGTTGATGCTTTCTTAACTTTTTTGTGATTGACAATCCTTAATAGATTTTTGTTTTGTAGTGTGGGCTTGTATTGAATTCCTATGACCATCTAAAACCTTAGCTAAGTCATGAAACCTGGGTCATTTTGTGTTATAAAAACTAGAATAGATCCTGAAAAAATATTTTTTTCCAAATTGAATATAATATAAATAAATTCACATTTATAACCTAATAAATATTGTTTTAGCCATGTATATTATTTCAATTTTTAAAGTACACAAATACTTTCAGAAAAAATTTCAAAGTTGTATCATGGAAATAATTATTTCAAATAACTATGAATTTGGTAAACCCATCCCTACAAATACAGTAAGAGTGATTTAATAATTAACTAATTTCTTACCAAATGTTGTGTACTGTTTAATGTTGTCCTTGTAATGTGTTGTTTAGTGAATTATAACAAGCTTCCTTTATTACTTTGTTTCTATAAAGTAAGTATGTAAATAAAAAATCTTTCAGTTCTTTATGTACTCATTGATAATTTCTGTAGATGTTTTTATTTTAAAATGGAAGATATTAAAGTATGCTTTTCTTATTCTGTAGCTAAAATACAATGTGGCAGGTCCCTGTGCAAGATGGCACCATACAAATGAAAATAATTTTTTTATGAACAAACTTTGGTTAAAATATTACACTTGAGTCAAAAAAGACTTTGCCACTTTGAAAATTCATGTAAATCTATTAAATTGAGTTACAGAATTGGTAGACGTGTTATTTCGTATTAAATAATCACCTAGTGCTGTATTAAATCAAAAAAGGCTTTACAACTTTGAAATCATATAAAAATGTGAAGATATGACTGCCACACTCATTCTAGCAAATGAAACATAACTTATGCAACCACAGAATTGTAAGATGTGCAAGATTGTCGGCTAGATGTGGAATATACATTTTATCTTTAATGAAACCCCAGAGAAAAAAAAATCTATAGGTGTCAGGTTGGGGAAGCGAAGTGATCATGCAATTGCCCTCCATGCCCCATCCCCCGACATGGGAAGTAACCTTTTAGGAAATCCGAAACTTCCATGAACAAGTAAGTTGCATCTTGTTCATTTTCATCTAAAGATATTGAGGAATTAGTTGTTGCTTCTTCAGATTCTGCAGATGTGATGTTCAACTTTCCCTGACATGATATGTAGACTCACCGCTGAAGATTATTGAGTTCAGGAGGGACTTCCTCTATGTAATCAAACACCTAGTACAAAATCCTCCAGAAGCTACTTTATGTAAAGCAGTAATCTGTTGTACTATAGTAAATATATTTGGGTTTAAGTTTAAATATTTACATGGCACTTTTTTTGTAAAACTGTTTTTTGTAAAATTTTAATCTTCGCAAGAAGCATTCCACATTGATTGTTTTGGATTGTGGGGAAAGCTTTCCCTAACAGGAACACTAAGGTGTGGGAGACATGGTGATTGCACATAGCAAACCGAACAACCACTTAGAACAAAATTTGTCTGCCAGTGGTAAATTATAGGCCGTTTAGGAAACTGTTTCCCATATTTGGTGTGAAATTTACACTTGTTACTGAGTTTGTTTTGTGAAACAGTAACACATAGCTAGCATGCTCCGCATCAGTAAACATAGCCGTTATATCAACGGCAATGCTGTTGCTAACAGTGACCGGATTTGATACTACATTACTATGTGAGTCAAACAAGAAGTGTTCTGATGCGAAATTGCACATCTAATGGTTTTATAAGTCATAGTTATAAATTCTGTATAGTTTTAAACTTATAAAGTCCTATTTTGTATTTGCTACTACGGCACTGTGTCAGTCAAATCGGAAGTCCTTTTCTCAATAATACAAAATAACACTTTCACTGATTCTGTTAATTCTGTTAAAGTTTGAAGACTTCTTTGCTGTTGCTATAGATATTACTGTTGATATGGCCTTTAATTCTTAACTGTTTTAACCATAATACAGTTAACCATTATTAATTAAATATAATAATTGATTATATAATTGAAGAAATGCTATAAATTATAGAATTTCAGCAAATGTAGCGTTTGTACTATATGAAAATGAATCAGATATACAAAATATTTTTTGTACACTTTTTTGGATAATAATAAATGCAATAATATATGCGAATCAAACCTTTAACTTTTCTCTGTATAGTCCTCTGCGTGCTCTATATATTGTATCTGATATGGGAGCTACCTCTTCATTAAAAATTTGATGGCAATTCATCAACCAATTTATCATTTAGAATTATTCACTCCCCAAAGGGATTCTATCAAGGGTGCAAACGAGAAAAAAACCTACAAAGACAAATCTGGACAGTATGGAGAATGGAATTGGTGTCATGAATATATTAATCTCATGGTATAGAGGGTAGTGGCACAGATATGTTTTTTGCGAATGATTTTGTTTTTGTAATATTTCAAATGCTACAAACTATTTGATTCTATAACTATGCGATAATGCTACTTTTGTTGATATTTTAAACAGGCTATAGCATTGTTTTCACACAGACCATATCGTTGTATTAATATTTGAAAATAAGTATGGCATTACTACATCCATAATTCCACAAGTCCAAATCTATTGGTTGGTGCATACTTGGTAATAATGTATAAATGGATTCAACAGAACAACATGCACATAGGCTAAAATTCAGTTTTATGGTCTCCAAATAATGCACTTATTCTACAACCCTAAAGCATTTATGTTGTGGATCTAAGGTCTGTTGTTTTAATTTTTTTTAGGCCAAAAAGCTTAAGAAAATGCTAATATTAAGCTATATTAAGTAAAAATTTCTCAGTATTTCCTCATTTCTCTTTAGAAACTGACAATTTTGGCAAAATCTTGTGCTAGTCTACACCTTGTCTACAAAGCATTTCTAGACCTATATTTATAAGAACTTTTTCTTTATTTTTACATGTAAAAATAGCTTGAAGTTTATTTATGTCTTCTTAGTTGAACATAAGGATATTTGTATTCTTGTATTTGTGATGTGTAAGAATCTTTAATCATTCCTAAGGTTACGTAGAAGTGGTATTGGAAAAGAACAGGTGTAAACTCAAGAGTCAGTCACCAGACCTGGTGCTGACTAGGTTGGGACATGAATCCCTTGCAGCAGCACATCTCTTACAGTTTAATATCTACCCTTTGTAAAACAAAAACTTTGTGAGATCTTTTACAAGGCTTATGAACGTCGATTTGGAGTAGCCATAGTTAACAACAATATTTAGAATTTAAACAGTTTTTGTGGAAGAATGCGATTGTTTAATTATTTTATGCAGAATTAGATTAGTGACAGATAAATTTAAACTCTCCTCAATAAATTTCTTATAGTGGCTTCCCTTTTATTTTATTAATATGAAATGAGGTTATTATAACAAATGTATAAAACACCACTTGCATTATATCAGCAATGCTTGCAAAATGATTTACGTTCCCTGAACCAAGCCATGACTGATTGCATCTAGCCGACTCTAACACTTTAATAATATCCTTTACTTAAATAATACAAATTGCCAGTAAGAAATGATATTTGTGTAACAATATATAGCTATTTTGTAAAGTTATTAAAAATTAAACATTTGTTAACATGATATTGAAATTTTTTGTTTCGATTTTGAATGTATTTTGTCTCCTTTTGTCAATGTATGTATTGATTAACAGTATGTTCATCTTTGATAATTAGAATTATAGTTTATCATTGTTTTTACCTCAGAAATTCGTATAATTTATTTACAACAGTATTCACACTTTAAATAATGCAATTTTTGTTTACATTGTTATGAGGTCTGAACTTTTGAAATTGCTTCAAATCCTGTATAGTTAGTTATCCATGCTACAACTAGCACTAATAACTAATTCTTTCAAAACTAAATAAGATGGGTTCCGTATTGTACAGTTTGATCAGTTGGCTAATAAAGCCACGTAAGAGAACACCAGCCATCAGCAATGTGAAAAATTTCCAAGATAACAAAACCCTCAACTAAAATGTTGGGCTGGTGATTCATGGAAGTCATTGTTTAATTTTGCTGGAAGAGGCAGAATGAATCACGTTATGCATTAGATCATGTAAAACTTTAATTTAAAAAATTTGGAATGCATTGCTTCTCAGCAAAAATGTCATCACAATTACTGAAGAGGAAGCTAAAAGATCCATGTCAGCAAGGTCAACAATTGCATCACTATGCCAACAATAATCAAAACAGATTACTTGTTTCAGAAGCAAAACCTTAAAGATGATAAAATCTTTTATTTTCACTTTCTAAATACTCGACAGTGTTGTTGACAGGTTTTCTAACTGATCAAACTTTAACAGTGTTGATGGCAGGTTTTCCAACTGATCGAACTGTGCAAGAGACTAGCATCTCTAAGTTTTAAGTTTAAACCTAGTTTTTAAAAAAATACAACTTAACGAATTTGCATATCATACACAAACAATTTACACTGTACAGAAAGGCAATTTCAAAAGTTCTTTGAAACTTCGTATTTCAAAAAGTTACATTGACTGCTTTCAAATAGCATTTTTGTTCAAAGGGAAAAAATATTTAGTAAGAATATTAATTTTATTGATATATTAAATAAATATAAATGACTTTATATCATTAAATTGTTATTTTTTAACAATTTTTCTGAACTTATTACAAATACCATAGTTTATGTAAAGAATGACATTTCTATAACAAACTTTATTGAATGTAATTTTTCATTTCTTTAATGTAATATTTTGCTGTGGTTATGTTATATATTTATTTTTAACTGCAGTAATACTTATGTCATGGTAATTTTAATATATTTTGCAGCTTATAATACTGCCAAATGTTTCAATTTTCTTTTTCAGTGTCAGTAATGTTTAGCTACTGTTTTAAATTATTTTGTACAGTAAATCATAAAATTGTTGATTTTGGTTTTTATTAAGTAAACAAGCATTATGAGTCCTATTTATTTTGTTCAACATAAAACAAAATGTTTTTAGTGAACATGAATTCGAGTAAATACTAAATGGAAGTATAAATAATATTCGAGATGGCTTGTGAGTGAAAGTTATAATTAAAGAATAAAAATATGGTACAACCATTTTTTTTTATTTACTTTTGCTAAAACTTTATGGGTTATGTTTAATATATATATATATATATATTTTTTAGTTAATTTCATTTGTGTATCTTCACTGAGAATTACGACAAATTAGTCGTTGAAACGCGTTTGAAATTAAAAGTATATTTGTGAGTTGTACCATATTTTTATTCTTTAACTAAATGGAAGTGTTTACCAAACTGGGAATCCTAGGCTTAACTGATGACTTAAAATACTAAGCAATTAATTTAAATTTTTACTTGAAATGTTTTTCCAATCCTGTAGTATATAGTTATTAATTTTACCTTTAAAAAGATTATATCATTCTGACAAAAAAGTAAGTAATAAATTCAATGAGAGAATTTAAAAAGGCAGCATATTAAAGATTTCCTTGGTCATAATTAACTACCTGAGTTGGTGGTATACTTTTTAACTCCGAGGATTAAACAAACATACAAAAAAAATAATCTTCATTTAATAGCTTGAGTATGAATTCGTGTACTATATGGAAATGAGGTTGCAATAATGATTGAAGTTGTAGACTGATTGTAGTTTTCATTCATTATTTCTTTGATTAAAACCATATTATGCCTTGAAACTAAGAAGGGACATTATATTTTTATTATTTTATGATTGATTTAATCTTATATTTTGTTATCATGGAACTGATAAAATGTAATGTTTAAATTTAGAACCCTTACTTTTTCATGCTAAATGAAGAAAATACTTATTTAGGATTAGGCTGTCTCTATAATGAACTTGATATGTATTCTTCAAAGCTAGAGGTTTACTAAATTTTCAGGAATGTTATTTGTTAGTCTTAAATTATTACTCTTGATTTTTTTAAAAGTTATTAACATTAAATTTAAAAAAAAAGTTGAGTAAGTGTAGCTTAAGCTGTTGGAGTATGAAGTGTACTTTTTTTTAAAGTAATGAGTGTAATTATAAATTGGCGAAATCATATGAATTCAAGAGTTTTATTTTTATAGGTTGTGTATATTGTATATCCATTTGCTGTTTCTTAAATGATTTTAAGAAAGGATTGTTTTCTTTAAAAAATTTATTTTGTTTGCTTATGAAATTAATGTGACATTTTTGTTTTCATAACAGTTTTGGAACGTCCTTCGTCACAGATGTCCTATTTAGATCATTTCCTTAAAGAATCCTCAACCCGACATGGTGGCTCAGTTGAAAGTGAAGAGGGAGACATAGAAGATAACAGAGCACCCTCGATAGCAAGTAGTCAATCTCATAACTCCGAACTAAGTATAGTAAGTTATAAAGGCTTCAATTTGAATTCAAGACATTGTAATTATGTATGATTTATAATTCTCTGCAAACATATCCTTCAAAATTGTACATACTATTATTATTAAATAAGGAGGCCTTTTTGTAATTGCTCTTGTGAAATTAAATTATATCAGTTCTTTATAAGTTAAGAAGAGATAATAAAAATTTGTAGGTAAGCAGTTAACCCTTAGCATGCGGGACATATAAAGGACAACTAACAGATTACGTGCTATTAGGTAAAAAAAAACTTTTGTGAAATGTTCAAAGTTCTATTTAATTCCTAATTGAGTTCCTACAGATATATTTAAACAACAACAAAAATAATTAACTAGTTATTTTTATAATTTTTTATGTTTTTACACATTAATCATTGAAAATTTACTTACAGATGTAAACATATTTAGCTAATTCAACACATCAATAAATCCATTTAAAATAAAATTAAAGTAACTAAAATTATTATTCACGAAATCATAAACGATAAATTATTCTTACAGTACAAATAAAGGTCACTCACGTAAAGAGTAAACAACTATAGCAAACACAATGCGAACACAAAATACGACACAGTTGGCAGGCACTGCGTCCTGCCCAGAATTCTCGTCATACGCGCATGCATAGACAACGTAATGGCGCCTGATGGCTAAAACAACAGAATGAGGATCAGTAGTACGTAGCCGAGAACAATAAACATAGCAGAAGAGTTTATTTACACTAAACAAACATTGTCACACATTGTAATGGAACTTAAATAAACAACTAAGACTTCCATATACAAAATATTGTAAATACGAGATTTCCTGTAATACGCGCTAGCAGAGATTTCAACCTTACAAGAAATCACGTTATATGCGTGCAAAGAGTTAATTATGGTGTTTTTTTTGCTTTACTCTTGTTAGCATTTTTTTGTCATATTTTATGTATTATTGTATTTATAAATATTAATAATGAGAGTATAAACACTGTGATTTTGACTACAATAAATAAATACAATATACCTACTCCAATATTCATATTAGAAAACTAGGTTCAATATTATATATACATCCCTTCAGATATTTTTAGAGATAGACATTTTAGTAGATATTTTACTGAAAGTTTATATATATATATATATTCCTGATATTTAATATTATCCATTGTTTTTCCGTTGCACTGACTTTATGAAGTTAATAAATTACTAATTTTGAGTAATTTTATCCACCATTAAGTGCAATAATTTTACCTTGAGTGATGAGGCACCTTTCGGTCTTTGACCATTGTCGAATCACTGATTGTTCTCTGCTGTGGATGCTATGTCCGTGAAGCCGGTGTTTGTAGAAGTTACGCGCACTATTTCTTGATCTGTGTGTATGAGGTTTCTGTATAGTATGTCTTCTGTATATGTTGTTTGTAAATTCATTAAGTTGTTGTGTATGTTTTTATAAATGTGGTATTTTTCTAGTGAGTTTAGTTCTATTGGGTTGTTATTTATTTCCAGTATGGTTAGGTTATTTTCGTAATTTGTAATTTCGTGTTTATGGGAAATTAGGTGTGCTGCAACATTTGATACTTTAGAATTTTTATTTTTGAATGCTCTATAATGTTCTTCAAATCTTATTTTAAACGTTCTGGATGTTTTTCCTATGTAAAAGGCGTTACAGTTGTTGCAAGTGATTTTGTAGATTCCTGATAGGTTATGATTTTCTGAATTTGTTATGTGGTTTTTGTTACTAAGATATTTTATTATTTTGTTGTTTGGTTTGTAAGTTGGAGTGTAGTATTCTTTGTTGTATATATTCGTTATTTTTTCTATTTTGTTATTGGTATATTTATATTTTAGGTAGATTTTTTTATTTTTATTGTTTTCGTGTTCCGGTTGTAGTGTTGTGTTGAGGTTAGGTTTTTTTGTGAATTTATTGTATATATTTTTTATAATGTGTTTGTTGTATCCATTTTCTATTGCTATTTTTGTAATGTTATCTAATTCTTCATTTAATTTTTGTTTGTTATCCTGTGTGTATTTTATTGCTTTATTTATCATGTTACTGTAAGTGTTAATTTTGTGTGTCCAGGGGTGGTTAGATTTGTAGTGTATTGTGGTGTTGTTGGAAGTAGGTTTCCTGTATACTGTAGTTTCTATTTTATTATCATTTATATTTAAAGTAATGTCGAGGAAGTTGATTGTTCTATTTATTTCTGTTTCAACGGTGAATTGTATGTTTTCGTTGTATGTATTTAGTTTGTTTAATATTATGAGGTGTTCGTTGTGAATGGTAGGTTGGTATATTACAAGTATATCGTCTACATATCTTGTCCATAGTAAGATATTGTGTGTGTTTATTATAGGTTTAATTATTATTTGTTCAAAGTGTTGTAAATATATTTCTGACATGACAGATGAAATGGGTGAACCCATGGGGAGACCTGTTGTTTGTTTATAATATTTATTGTTAAATTGGAAGTAATTTTGGTTACATATGTGTTTGGTTAGCGTAATGATACTATCTATTATGTTACTTTTTTCGTTATTGTGTATCAGTTTGTTTTTTATTATTTCTATGGTTTCTTCTATTGGGATACTAGGGTACATGTTAGTTATGTCATAACTTATTATTTTTGTGTTGCTGTTTGTTTTTATCGTTTTTATTTTATTAATTAATTCGTATCCATTTTTTATATTGTATGTGTTGTTGATGTGTATTTTAGACCTTAGGATTTTGTCTAGGATTTTTGCGATTATGTAAGATGGTGCTGTTGTGAAATTTATTAGTGGTCTAAATGGTGTGTTTGGTTTATGGATTTTAGGTATCCCTGATAATACGGGTGCGCATGGTTTAAATGGGTATAATCTTGTGTGGTATTTTAATTTATTGTTATAGTTTAGGGTGTTACGGTGAGTGACTATTAAGTTTTTATTGTAATAAGGTATTTGTTAGTTGGGTCTGGGATTTGTTCGTATTTGTTTTCTTTTATGTAGTTAGTCATTGAATCGATATATTTGGTATTTTCTATTATTACTGGAGTATTTGTTTTATCTGATTTTAATATTAAGTAATCGTTGTTTTCTAGTTTTTCTCTGAGTTTTATAATTTCTTTTTTATTAATATATTGTTCCGTTTTTTTGTTTTTTTCCGTTTTTATTAGGTTAATTTTATTATTAATGTTATTTCTTATGTGTTCAGTATTTTGGTGGGTAATTTTGTGGATGTTAGATTCTGTGTCAACTATTAAGTTTTTTATTATTTGTTTTTTGTTGAAGTTAGGTAGGTTATATTTGAAGGAATTTGTTATTATTATTTTTTCTTTTTCAGTAAATTCTGTTTTAGTTAAGTTTATGAATTTATTATTGTTTCAATAATAAATTCATAAACTTAACTAAAACAGAATTTACTGAAAAAGAAAAAATAATAATAACAAATTCCTTCAAATATAACCTACCTAACTTCAACAAAAAACAAATAATAAAAAACTTAATAGTTGACACAGAATCTAACATCCACAAAATTACCCACCAAAATACTGAACACATAAGAAATAACATTAATAATAAAATTAACCTAATAAAAACGGAAAAAAACAAAAAAACGGAACAATATATTAATAAAAAAGAAATTATAAAACTCAGAGAAAAACTAGAAAACAACGATTACTTAATATTAAAATCAGATAAAACAAATACTCCAGTAATAATAGAAAATACCAAATATATCGATTCAATGACTAACTACATAAAAGAAAACAAATACGAACAAATCCCAGACCCAACTAACAAATACCTTATTACAATAAAAAACTTAATAGTCACTCACCGTAACACCCTAAACTATAACAATAAATTAAAATACCACACAAGATTATACCCATTTAAACCATGCGCACCCGTATTATCAGGGATACCTAAAATCCATAAACCAAACACACCATTTAGACCACTAATAAATTTCACAACAGCACCATCTTACATAATCGCAAAAATCCTAGACAAAATCCTAAGGTCTAAAATACACATCAACAACACATACAATATAAAAAATGGATACGAATTAATTAATAAAATAAAAACGATAAAAACAAACAGCAACACAAAAATAATAAGTTATGACATAACTAACATGTACCCTAGTATTCCAATAGAAGAAACCATAGAAATAATAAAAAACAAACTGATACACAATAACGAAAAAAGTAACATAATAGATAGTATCATTACGCTAACCAAACACATATGTAACCAAAATTACTTCCAATTTAACAATAAATATTATAAACAAACAACAGGTCTCCCCATGGGTTCACCCATTTCATCTGTCATGTCAGAAATATATTTACAACACTTTGAACAAATAATAATTAAACCTATAATAAACACACACAATATCTTACTATGGACAAGATATGTAGACGATATACTTGTAATATACCAACCTACCATTCACAACGAACACCTCATAATATTAAACAAACTAAATACATACAACGAAAACATACAATTCACCGTTGAAACAGAAATAAATAGAACAATCAACTTCCTCGACATTACTTTAAATATAAATGATAATAAAATAGAAACTACAGTATACAGGAAACCTACTTCCAACAACACCACAATACACTACAAATCTAACCACCCCTGGACACACAAAATTAACACTTACAGTAACATGATAAATAAAGCAATAAAATACACACAGGATAACAAACAAAAATTAAATGAAGAATTAGATAACATTACAAAAATAGCAATAGAAAATGGATACAACAAACACATTATAAAAAATATATACAATAAATTCACAAAAAAACCTAACCTCAACACAACACTACAACCGGAACACGAAAACAATAAAAATAAAAAAATCTACCTAAAATATAAATATACCAATAACAAAATAGAAAAAATAACGAATATATACAACAAAGAATACTACACTCCAACTTACAAACCAAACAACAAAATAATAAAATATCTTAGTAACAAAAACCACATAACAAATTCAGAAAATCATAACCTATCAGGAATCTACAAAATCACTTGCAACAACTGTAACGCCTTTTACATAGGAAAAACATCCAGAACGTTTAAAATAAGATTTGAAGAACATTATAGAGCATTCAAAAATAAAAATTCTAAAGTATCAAATGTTGCAGCACACCTAATTTCCCATAAACACGAAATTACAAATTACGAAAATAACCTAACCATACTGGAAATAAATAACAACCCAATAGAACTAAACTCACTAGAAAAATACCACATTTATAAAAACATACACAACAACTTAATGAATTTACAAACAACATATACAGAAGACATACTATACAGAAACCTCATACACACAGATCAAGAAATAGTGCGCGTAACTTCTACAAACACCGGCTTCACGGACATAGCATCCACAGCAGAGAACAATCAGTGATTCGACAATGGTCAAAGACCGAAAGGTGCCTCATCACTCAAGGTAAAATTATTGCACTTAATGGTGGATAAAATTACTCAAAATTAGTAATTTATTAACTTCATATATATATATATATATATATATATATATATATATATATATATATTTAGGTTAGTTTTGGTTGGTAAAGATATATATAGAATTAGGATTTAAGTTATAACTCCTTAATTAGTTTTAAAAGATTTATTTTAGAGACATTTTTATTTTATAGACTTTGATTTATTATATAGTTTTAAACATAAATAATTGACTTCAGACTATTTAATAAATATGTTTAGAATCATAGTAGCGTTTTTTGGAAACCAGTAATATATGAAAAAGCTATTGTCTTTTTTAATGGAAACTGACAAAGTTAATTAAATATTTTTATTAGAATTCAAATCATTTTTAGAGTCTTAATAATTTAATTTTGTATTTATCTGTTTTCAAGGATCCTGGTTCTCCTTTGAGTATACCACATCATCATTCAACGCATGCACACCATCATCAACATCTTCCACCTAAGCCTAAGTCACACCAGTTTTTAGTTCGTACTTTTTCTTCTCCAACCAAATGTAATCATTGTACGTCTTTGATGGTGGGTTTAACAAGGCAAGGAGTTGTATGTGAAGTGTGTGGATTCGCATGTCATACAGCATGCTGTGATAAAGTCCCCCCTGTGTGTCCTGTACCATCTGATCAAAGTAAGTTGGTGTAATTTTTATGTTGTTTCTATTTCAACCAATTGTTCTAAAGATTAGTAAAATCTATGCCATATTTTTAAAAAAATTCAAAGAAAAAACTCATATTTCTGTTTCCTGCAAAGAATTGTGTGTGTGCCCGCGTGCACACGCTTGTATTATGTGTGTTGAGAAGAAATGTATCAAGAATATATCTGCTAGGAGAAATATACTGTGCATTTTATATACCTTACTAACTATTACATCAAGGCCCTAATTTCCAACAAACCAATTATTTAGTATTATGGTGCTAAAATATAATACACTACATTTGAATAATATGATCAAAGGAACAATTATTTATTATCTTGAGCAACTGTGGAACATTAGTTAAACATGATAATAACCCAATATCCACAACAAGAAATTAATTTATTAATTATTAATCTTTTACCTAATGTTCATTTCGAACACATGTACATGTTCATAGTATCATTTCTTTAATATCTATGTTTGTTTTTATTTCAGCAAAAAGACCTCTTGGAATTGACCCTACGAGAGGGATTGGTACAGCATATGAAGGTTATGTCAAAGTACCTAAAACTGGTGGAGTGAAGAAAGGGTGGATAAGGCAGTTTGTTGTAGTTTGTGATTTTAAATTATTCTTATATGACATTTCGCCAGATAGAAATGCATTACCTTCAGTTTACGTATCTCAAGTCCTTGATATGAGGGACGAAGAATTTGCTGTTTCCAGTGTTAGAGACTCTGATGTTATTCACGCTACCAAGAAAGACATCCCATGTATTTTTAGGGTAATGCATAACAATAAATAGCTCAATGCATGGATAATTGGTTTCTCTATAGTAATGTTTCTAGGTGTCTGGTTAATCTGTAGGACTCGGTTATATTTCTAGTAACGGTTTATAACCAGTTGAAATTGTTGTAAGAAAGTGGTTGAAACTTCTGTATGGTTTGGCTTTGCTTGTATTTAACCATATAAGATTCATATTTTTCAAAAATATTAAAATTTATAAGTTGAAAAGTTTATTAAATTGAAAATAATGCTTATAAATATTTCTATAACATTTTAAATTTTTATATTAAAATATATTTATATTTATATCTGTAAATATAATAATATGCTTATTTACAAAATAAAATCAAATAATTTTTTGGACAATTCTGAAATAGTATATACTAATTGTGAAACCGTTCAAACTTCTTAACCCATTCATGAATTGGCCTTAAATATTTACTGGGCAAATTTATTTTCTAGTTAATGTTTATTTTGTTTGTGTTTCAACATACCTTGACTAATTCTTCAAATATTTGGAAGACTTCTAAGAAATATTGTGCATTGTTTTATTTATTAAACTGTTCATCTAAAATACCTAAACGTGTTAGAGTAAATTATCTAAAATATATTTTATAATTTACTTCAATTTAGCATGTTTTTCATATAAATTACCTGATATTTCTAAGACTTTTCCTACTAGAAATTTTTCAGGGATTGTAAGCTGGGGTAAGTAGCTACCAGAACCCTTAGGTCTGTCAACTTAAAGAGATATGCCAAACCATCTACAAGATAAAAAAAAATCATTCTATTTCCAACGATTTATTCTAGTTCTTCTATTTTCTAATAAAGTCTGATCTTATGATCAGGGAATATTTATATAAATTAGTAAAACATTTTGAATAAAGGAGTTATAATTCACAAATGAAAATTAATTTACATTCATAAAATTAAAAAGATTATAGAGTTATTCTACAACTAAATAGTGATATTTACTTTCTCAAAATTTTGTATCCAACTTAATTTCAATCCAAGAAAGAAACAAGATTAACCCTTTAATATAATACAGTAGAATCTCATTACTACGGATCCTTTTGGACGTCAGTTATAATGGGCTGTATTTTGAAAATAAATCATAATTAAACTGCTAACCACGAATATACAAGTCAAGTGGCATTCTCTCTAAAAATGATGACATCAAACTGTAAATAGTGTATAAATATTGTTAGTAATTATAATACTAATATAATAAGTTACAATGAAAATATTGGAAAGAACCCCAATACCACAACCCTCTTAAAGGGTTTAATCTTAAGTAACTTGTTTTATTTGTTATTTTTGTGGTATTGCTGTTCTTTCCAATATTTTTATTGTAATATATTGTAACACTGTGCTCTTGTTATTGTATAATTTAATAAGTGCTAGAAAACGTTTTGTTGAACAAGACGTTTGCAGTACTTGCATTCCAAGCTATTAAACTCTAAAAGGTCACTAGTGTAAAATGTCACATCTGTTTGTTAAAACTATCTCAATTGATGCAAAATAATTGTAAATAATGTAGGCATATAAGTAATGATTTCTTTTCAAGTATTGACAATGGGGTATGCAATATAAGTATGTGCACCACAGCACTAGGAAGGCTATTTGTTAAAATTTCTCTTGTGGGGTGAGATTTCCTAAATTTTATTTGGGCATAACTGAGTTATTCAGCCTTCCTACAGCGATGTGACACTTACATTGGCCTGAAAAGTGGCTTTTGTGCATAACATGCTCAAAACGGTTTCAAAATCAATTTAAAAACTTGCAAGAGAAAAAATATTTATTAGCTCTGTCATTGAATTTTATGTTGCAGTAGTCATAGGGAATGTGCTAAATTACTTTTTATTATTGAAAATCAAATTTACCCTTTTTTAATAATTTTCATTTTTTCTTTAACGTTTTATAATTTTTTTATCCAGTTTATTTGTATTTTATCCACTTTACAAGAACTGTTAGCTTTATAAAGGATTTTTATTAAAATGAACAACCCTAAGCCCCATTTAGTCTATAATAATGAAGCTCTTCTGTATAGACTATTAATAACTTCTGTGGTGTTTTTTTGAAGGATGGTTTTATATACTACCTTAGTTTCTCTTGAATTTTTGGTAAATTATGTTTCTAACCTCTTTTATTAATTCCATACTTCTTCCGTTTTAGTCGATTTTTCTCATGTCGAAGTACTTTTGTTAGAACATGATTCAGGCTCAGAGAAGGCGTAGAACATGTTCACTACATCCAACTGCTGTTTATGGTAGAGGGGAAAAATTGATATCAGAGATTTAAGTTTAAACTTAAAAACAGAGCTGAGTTGTACTTTAAACTTATGAAAATGGGAAAATAGCCTTGTGTTTAGGCTGTAATTATTTGTGCAATAATGTATTTTTGACTTCAAACGTTATTTGATCTCCACCATTTTATAAAATATTCATGTAAATAAATATATCTTTAAAAACTTAGATTAATTGAAGCCCTAATTATGAATAAATTAATTAATATAAGTAAACTTGATAAAATAATAAATTGTTTCTCCAAATACAAATTATTTAGATATGGCGAATCAATAAAGGCTATTATTTAGGTATTTTAAAAAACTGTGTTGTTATTTCTAAACTAATGAAATTATTATTTTAAAAATTAATAATGAAAATATTTTGTAGATTTTTAACTATATTTCTATTATTGTGTTTTTATTTGTACTAATATGTGAAAGTAAATATTGTAAAATATATAACAATTATATAATGAAACACTGAATTTAATGTTAGACAAAATAGTGAAAAATGCTTCCAGATTGGGGCTTAAACAAATTTATTTTTCTTCTACTTTATATTTCCAAAAGAATTGTAAATTTTTAAATATCGGTGAAGTGTGAAACAGAATGATGAGTCTATTGAACACCACTTTTTTGTTAACCAAAAAACAAATGATCCTTTTACAAAACAAGAATGCTATATTTTATTCTTTCAAAAGAATGAAAAATCACTGCAAAGAGTAAATGACGTTTTATTGATGTCAGATCAAAGTTAACACTTTGTTTTAATAGGTCATACCTACTAGTTTTAGTAGCTCACACCTCTCAATAAACTACATTAGTAACAATGTAATCTTCACAGTATATTACTGTAAATCATTTGTGAGCTTTATTGTTGAAATTGATTAATGGAATCTGTGAATAAAAAAAATCTTGAATAAAATACATAATTTAACTCTTTCAGCCCAATGAATTTAACTATTTTAAAATTGTTGCTTTGAAACTTTCAGATAACCACGTCACTTATGGATCCTCCTGGTTTAAAAAATCATACATTAATGTTGGCTGATACGGAAAGTGAGAAGAGTAAATGGGTTGTTGCTTTGAGCGAACTGCATCGAATTCTGAAACGTAATAACCTACCAAATACTACAGTAAGTTGAAAATGTGGAGATAAATATTTACTTGGTTAAGCAATATAAATGCACAATCTACAACTTGCATTTTAGCAGAACCTCAAACTTTAAATCATCGTATATGAGTTTATTCCCACTTGTCCATACAGTTGTTAACCCTCTTCAACCTCACCCTTATCTCTTGGTTTCTTTTTTCCTAATACCATTTCCTAGATCATCCTGAAATCCTCCCTTTCTGTATATACTCGTATAGTTTGAAACCTGTTACTCTTATGTTAACTCATAGATATTTGACGTGACATGAAGATCCCCAGCAAATACTGTTTGGTTATAATAAGCTGCTTGTTATTCACTGCAAGTAAGATCGTCACATGTTGTGAAATGGTTAAGTCACCCATCAGTTGGGTCAACTCATTTCCACCAACAAGCAAACTATTTTTCGTGTTATTGCTGCTAGTATAATTTTATAAACACCTAGCCTCATTTTGTTCGGCTTTATCTCATCTGTCAAACTGTTTCTAGTAATTGCTATAAGCTTATAGGCAGGATCTCACCAGCACAGTGCTCTTATTTGTTACATTTTAATTTTCTTCTAAACATAATTATATCATAGAATTAACATTTATTTGTAAAACTCATAAATTTTGTAGTCCAGTATGTTCGGTGAAACTCAATTAATCACTTTTACATTATAATCTAAAAGTAACTTATTTGTAAGTTATGTATTAAAAAATATACTTTTTTTATCCATTTGATTAATAGCTGATATTTCAACTTTAGAAAACCCCGTGGAAAGTCTGTCTGCATCTAAACTTATGCTGTATTTTCCGATCAATATTATAATCTTGATGACATTTTGTCACTTTTATTTTATGCTTGAGTCACTTATTCTATTTTTGGTAGTTACTTGTATAAAGTAATAGCGATGGACAAACATTAGCTATTTATTTTTGGAGTTTAGAAACATGTAACTTGTCATAAATCAAATTTTTGATGGTTTATAAGACTTGACACTGTTTATTGAATCACTTAAAACCTCCATTGTTCGTTTGACTTTTCAGTGTTAGATTTTGGAATAATTATTTAAATTTAATGGTTTCTAAAAAAATAAATAATGTTAAATAAATTGTTTTTATTCAGCAATATATACTATATCCAATAACAATAAAACTAAAGTCAACACGTATTATACAAAAGGATAAAATCAAGTAAATTTCTACTAAGTCAAGAAAAAAAAATTATTTTAGTTATTTTTAATTAATAATTACAATTTATATATATATTCATTAATGATTGAAAATTTGGACATGATATATAAATATATGTATATAGGGAAAGTGTAAATTAATTGGTAGGAGTTGAAAAAAGTCACAAAACTAAGTTTTTGTAATGGTTTAGACATGCATAATTTTCAATATTCAATAAAAACAAGTTTCAATGTCAAAAATTATATTTAGTACAAATTTATGTAAAAAGAATAAACAGATAATCTAAATTATTTATGATCCAATGTCAACTCATATTTCAATCAAGTTTTAAATTTTCACTTTAAATCCTTGTTTCAGATTTTCCGAGCTAGGGAACTGCTAGACAATACTTTAGCTTTTATTAAAAATGCCATGTCAGGGGCTATTATAGACCCAGATCGTCTAGTCATTGGAACAGAGGAAGGGCTGTTCTGTTTAGATCTGGATCGCAGCGGTAACTAATTTTAAGCTACTAGATTAAAAATATTAATATGTTTCAAAATTGTTATTATTCATTAATTTAAATAACATTTGTTCTCTAATATCCTTGATGTAGAGTTTATGAAACCACTGTTTGTGGATTGTTTTTTAGCGTATTTTCCAAAAGTTTCATTTATTGTAAAATATTTACACAAAGTTTTAGTATTTACAAATTTTTAAAATTTTAATTTTTATGCAGTATAGAAGAATTTTGATCTATAATTTGTTTTATTGTATTGTCGTTTCTAGTTCAACAAAGATTAAATTGAACAGCATATGTAGTTGGGTTAGGTTAAAACTTATATCTCGAGATTTTTTTTATTAAAGAGGACACTGACAGACATATATGGGTAATAATGCAATATGTTTTCATGGTCTTAATGAAAATAAACACACTGAAACATTTGCTAACTTTAAAAGACACATGTAACAACATGAAGTATAAACTGATATCTGTCACAGGTGTAGGTAACTTCCAGATTTCCAAAACATATATTCCAGAATATGGTTTACTTATCAAAAGTATATAAAATTGTATAGCTTAAATATAAATAAATATATATATATATATATATATATATATATATATATATATATATATATATATAATTGGACATCTGGAAGTAGCTTATATATTGAACTAGATAGGAGACTGTCAGACTTGAAAGAAGGTAAATGGAGTTGCTAAAAATGGTAGAATTTAGGGGGTAGGTAAAAGGAATTTTATCTGATGTTGAGGTTAGGAGGCTCTCTAGATTTGGTGTACCACTGGTATGACAACGCCCATCTTCTCAATTTGTTGGGATGTGTATTGGACATGTCTTGCATCTAGGAAAGATGCAAATAGTTTCCAGAGCCTAGCAACCAATGTGGACTTCAAGATTCAGGGTCATCATACTTGTACATCCAAAAATGTAATATACCAGTTGCAATGTAAATTTTGCCTGGCACAGTACATAAGCATTACCACGGATGGTCTGAGCATCAGAATGAATGGCAACCGACAAGCCATTGGAACCATAAACATAACAGGCCAACTGTTCAACATGCTGCTAGTCACAACATCATATCTTTCAGTGATTATTATACCCCCAAAATAATTAAGGCCCTCCCCCTGATTGCAACCCTTCAAAATTGAGAAGATGGGAGTTGCCATACCAGTGGTATAACAAATCTAGATAGAGTACCTCCTAACCTCAAGATCAGATAAAACTCGTTTTACTTTTCCCCTAACTTCTACCTTTCATTTGCATCTCTCTCCCTTGCAAAATTTATCTTTTTTGTCTGTATATATTTATTTGTACAAGACACATGTAATGAATCAAGTCATTATCAAACAACTGATTCCATGCTTTCAGAGGTGTATTTGAATGTTTGCTTCTCCCTTTACCCCTGCCAAATGAGTTATAATAATGCGGAAAAGGTTCTTACATTTTGAGGGCCAGTTTGCGATACCATTTTATCGGTAGCACAATCACTCTAACTTTTTTGTCTATTTTAGATATGCCATAGTAACAAATAACACATTCACTATAAGGTAAATCACCTTCGTCATAGGTGTACTCATCCAAGTTCAGTTCTAAGCGACAGTTTTTGGCATAAATTCTCTTTGGAATAAATTCTCATAAAATCCTCTAAGCTATAATTCATGTTAATAAATACACAAAAACCTCTTAACCACAAACTTTCTTTATTTTACCCTTATGTACAGTCTTTGTATGTTACCCTCTGAGGATGGTTACTTTGTAACTGAAATGTACATAAGGGTAAAATAAAGAAAGTTTGTGGTTAAGAGGTTTTTGTGTATTTATTATTAAATTCAACCACAGTATATTCCTAATAAATAGTATCATTCATGTTATTTATATTGCCTGATTTACCTAAATTTTCAATTCCAAATCTCGATCAACGTCTTCATAAACAATACTAGCCTAATCAACATCACTGTAGGCACTTTGTTCACTATCGGAAAAATGCACACTTTCCTCAACGTTATCACTTTCTTTGCTTGAAGATCCTCCATATACTTCATTTCATTTTCTGTCTCTTGTAACAAATGATTTATAAAATTTGTGTCGTCTCTTATCGCCATGACAAAATATGAACGTAGATAATTTAAAATAGATTACAAATATTACTTTTATAAATTAAAACGAACTTCAGTTATAAAATTCTCACAAAAGGCATATCAAAATAAAATTCACTCATACAAATCTTGCTAAAAAATGAATGAAAATTAATTTATATTATAAAAACCTTGCAAAATACAATTGAAAATAAACTTCACTTATAGAAACCAGTAATGTGACGTGAGGACTCGCGCAGAGTAAAAACTTTCCAAACTGTTGCAACAATATCTTCATAACGTTATAAGTAAACAAAAACTTTCAAACTATGTGATGTAGGGACAGAAATAGATACAGGGTGAGTCAATTAGAAGGTAAGTTGGAGGTGAAAGAATTTCAGAATTTGCAACTGTTTTAAATTCTTTGTTGGAAACTCACTTTGAGAATATTTACCTTGCCCGAGTCCGCTAGGGTTAATATTGTTTAGAATTTTGTTTCACGGTTGGCATATTTAACAAATATCAAGTAATTTTTAAATTTCAAAATACATTAATATGATTTTCCTATGTTAGAATAATATTTTATCTTGTTTATTTTCAGAAATAGCTCGTGTAGGTGAAGGAAAGAAAGTGTACCAACTAGAATATGTAGTAGAAGAGCAGTTGTTAGTTCTCCTCTCTGGGAAGCAACGACATTTAAGGTTAATACCTGTTCGAGCGTTAGATGGAGATGAAGTGGAATGGATAAAAGTAGCAGAAACAAAGGGTTGCATCACGTTTGTGACTGGAGTAATGCGGCGTTCACCTCAGCTTGGTTATTGTTTATGTGTTGCTATTAAACGACAGGTAATATCCTCAATAAATTTTATTGTTTCAGATATTTGAGTTTATTCTCTTCCAGTAATATTATAACCTAATTACTACTTTAATTCATGTTTTTAATTTTGTCTGCAAAGGTATAACATTACAAACTACAATCACTTATTCAGCCTGTCCACCTAAGAGACTAAAATTGTTTTGACATCTTGAAGATTGTAAATGTATCGGGAATGAGTGAATGATATGGGAATAAATATTTTATTTAAAGAACTAAAGTGTAATTATATTCTACCGTTTATATAATAGTATTTTATGGTGTATTTAAACATACTGGTAAATGTAAACATGACCTTTAAAGTATTAATGTCTCGATTCCATTAACAATACACAGATGACTAGGGCCAGATGCTAATTCCTTGAATCCAAATACAACAATTATGACATCATCGATGGCAGCCACAAAGGATGGAAACTAACTTTGTTTATTCATTGTTTGTATTAACATTGATTTGTTAAATTTACAAATATTATAATTCAGTTGCTAAGGGGTAGATTGGATCCTGTTTACAGTAATCTAGTTACACAAACTCTATTTCTCTGCTGCCTCGGTACAAAATTTAATTTTCAGATTCAACACTCTAATGTAATTTGTTCACACGTACCTGCCACTCAAGGGCATTCAAATGTAACTTAAAATACATGCATAAGCCTCAGTGCACATTTTATTGATCTCTGATTCAGTCCATTTCGGCTAGTTCCAACGTTTTACACAGGCAAACTAGTCATATGAAAGCATGTAATAAATTCATAAGGTCGCATTTAACCTCAAAGATATTTCATAAATAATTGAAACAGGCTTCACTTTTATTTTAAACATTCAATTTTGATTTCAGTTTCATTAGTTTTTTTTTTTTTTGTATTCCATTAATATAAAAGACTTAGCATTTCACCAATTTTCAAAATTTAACTTCTATTTCAGCAAAATTGTAAACTTCTCCTTTTGTTGGTTTATACACATTCTGTTTTTATTTTCCTTTCAAATTCTATAACCGCAACCAGTTTAGAGCAATGTAGGGCAAATCTTAACGTATTATTCCTTGTCCTTTAACAAGTCTCAGATTTTACTAGTGATGTCTATACCAGAAAACAGTGCTCAGAAAGGTTCACAGTGGCCATCGAGATCAAATTTATCTCCCCGAGTGGAGCATATGTGGGACGTCGGTCCAGGACGAGAGATCGTACAGTGCATACCAATAGTCGGATGGTCTCTACCAATAGTTATTTTCTTAACATTGCCGTAGCGAACATGTTAAATAACTTGTAATATCTGTTACTTTTATTGTTTTTGTGGTATTGGGGTTGTTTCTAATATTTTCATTGTGATATACTAGGATTATCAAATTCCAAATAATAGTTTATTGCTAAACACAATTTTAGGAGTCTCATAATTTAGATGCTCACAGTGTCAATTAAGAATCTTAGGAGTATAAAAATATTAAATAATGTAAAAGTTTATTTATTAGTAAATACTTTATCTTACTCAGACAACGTCTGTGACAACTCTGTCATGAAACACTGTGCTGCACGATAGAGTCTTGCCCGCGTTGGCAAGGTGTCATCATAATGGTAATGATCCAGAGCTTTTCAGATGATCAACCTCAACTTCCAGGCAGTGAGAATGGGTGGAGGAATGATCAAGGCTCATGCATTGTAGATGGCTCTGCAGATAGTCATGGCTGATCACCATGACCAAAAGGTTTCGAAAGGTAGTTACTACAATACCCCTTGGCAGGCCACTGGGGTTGGCATTTGACCTTTTGATCAGCTCCCAGCTTTTACTGGAAGCTGCTTCCTTGGTTGTCTTCAACATTTGGCTGGTGTCTGTTTTATAAGGCTGCATGAAGCTGGATAGCTTAAAGGGGCACAATCAGCTATGCGAGCCTCAGCATGCTTGTTGCCATCGGGCCACAGCATCCCGTCTCCAGTAAAACAGTGTTTCACTGGCCAGAATTTGAAATAGAGCATCTTTGCACCTTGCGATAAAATCGTGTTCTTGATGTAATACAAAGGTATAGCCTGCAATGCGGAAGTTAAGCCTGAATGAAAGACGACTTTATTTGTATCATTGTGAATTGAAAATCTTTCAATGGTAGGACGAATGGCTGCTATTTCATCTTTAGAGTTATTTCTGTGTAAACCAATTGGGAATGACCCTTCCAAGAAGGTTGTATAGAATCCAGCTACGGTGTACTTTCTTATGGCCGATCCATCAAGTGTATTGAACTACCATTCAATAGCAGGGAAATTTTAGACAGAATTTCTAGAAGCAGTTAAACTTAAGAGACAGAAGGATATTGGCTTTATGTTCGGTGATGCCAAGCAGAACCAGGTTCACAGGCGCATTCTCGACAAAAGGTCTTTCACTCACCTGATTTGATACCTTCCCTGTAGATCCAGAGGTCTTTGTGATGGCATATTTTGAGTCTTGAGCTGCACATTGGCAAGGGGATACTTTTCCCAAAAATTTCCAATTGTTGATGACCTTTCGAAATATTTCAAGGTAGTGTTGTTGCTACTGGTCCCAAGTGGTTCGGTACCTGAGTAACATTCCATAGTTGCTATTTGGATTGAAAAAAATACCACTGCACACGTAGGGCACTATTCAGAACTGTGTTCAGTTTCTTCTTTGAAGCCTCTCTAGTTATTCTGTAGGCCTTGCAGTCATTCTCCAAGACAGGTCTGATGTACGACTGATGCTAAAAATCATGCATGTAATTTCCAATGCACCACAGGTAGAGGCGGTGAAGTGCTTGTTTGAAGACAAGTTCAAAAGCCATCCATATATTTGATGCTAGGTACATTATTTAGCTCGATTATGAGGTCATTCATCATATCATTAAAAGACACACAATCTGTTAATGTATAAAATACCTCATCTTGATGAGCTCTACATGATTTAGTCTGCCTCATTTCAGAATAATATGTTGAGGCATCTGCCCCGGTACTGTGCTATTGCCACCCTGCACTTCCAATGACAGTCAAATCCATTTGCTGCAACATGATGTAGGTACAGAGGAGTAGCTCATTTAATGTTGTACCATGAGGATATAAAGTACAATACAACCCATGTATTACTAAATACAATATCAATATATTACACAATTTAGATCAAGGCCTATTCCAAATTCTAATTTCTTTCACTTGTAAAGAAAAAATTATTAAAAAAAAAAAATTGGTTTGGTTTAATATATTTGTTAATAAGTAATACTTCTAACTTATATTAGTAATAATTTTAAATGATACATTCTTTGTTACTGTCAGCACACCACAAATCATGAGACCATGTCTCTTAGGGGATTAGCCGACCATTAGTTTATTACGTTAGTAGTCATAATTGGGGTTTTTCCTGCTGCTAAGAAGGGTTGCAGAAGTAGTAAATAAACAGAGGTTTAATATAAAATTATTATCGTCATTAATTGGCATTTGTGTTTTATTAAACAATTCACAATTTATGTTTATTATTCAAGTAAGAATAATGCTGACAAAAAATTCTGAATTTTATTAAGCAAAAGTTAAAATTAATAATTACTTGAATTTTTGGATTTTTTTAAAATTAACAATTTGTTAACTTTTTTTCAGAATACATCACAGGTTATAATATATGAAATAACAAGAACCAAAACACGTCATAAACGTTTGCGAGAGGTGATGCTTCCAACTCAAGCTCAGACCTTACACATTTTTAGTGAAGGTCGTCTTTGTGTGGGGTACCAATCTGGTTTTAGTTTATATAGCATCACAGGCGACCACCATCCTTTGTGTAAGAGCATATTTTAAAATTATTGTTAATTATAAATAACTAACTTCTTAGTATAGTCTTTTACCAACAAGCTTGTTACAACTACTCTGTGTCTAGCCAATACCACTGTGTTTTATTTTTAGTCTTTTAAGTATTTGAATGACAATATTCACTTCTTATTTTTAAAGCTTCCCTAACCCTAAGTGGGCAGTGTTATAACTGTTGAAACTAGGTTTTTAGAAAAAAATCAAAGCAATATGATGAACCCTAAGAGTATGATGAATTTATATAAATAATTTGAAAATAGTATTCACCGGATGAAAGTATTTATTTTAGTAAAAAGCATTTTATTTTAGGTATCCAAAATGCAAAATGGATTATGAAAACCTATTTTATATCAAAATAATTTTGTAGTTTAAACCATTACACTTTACAAATGAAGTCAGATCGTTTTAACACAGTATTGCTAGTGGTACAATAACGAGCTTAGTTCCTCTTGAATTTTTGTCGTAGCTTCAAGAAAGTATTTGTTTACTTCAAGACTGTTTATTTATAGTAATATGTCACATACAAGACTAGATGTCTTTACAATCTAAGTTATATTTAAATCTTACTCGTAAATAAAGAAAGATATAGCCCATAATTTATAGTTTATATAGCCCAAAGTATAGTTTATACTTGGAATATTAGTCAGAAGTTTTTGTTTATGTGTTGTATTACTGTGTAAAATGAAAAATCTGCAGTCATCTGAGATAATGCAGATGCAAGCAAGAGGCTGAAAGTGAGTGTAGTGACGTTAGGCTATAACATTGTAAAATTCCAACATGTAGACAAAGAATATTTCAAACTCTATCACAGTAGAAAAAAAATTGTAGATTAAAAAATGCATATAAATACTGTTTTATGAAATATTTTTTTAATTAGTGCATTTCTGTGTACATTTGAAGTGAACGATGACAGTAGGAGCCAAGAGCTAACACAAACATTTTAGCTGTTTTTACTAATAATTATTACAAATAATAATAATAAATTGAATAAGGTTCATATAGTAAAAATATTGCACTCATATATGTAATATTTAGTCCTTTATAAGTGAGAACATTATTGTGGGGGAATACAACTCAATTGGTACAACAAATAAAATCTCAAGTGCTAATTGTCATGGTGTGGATCTAATTGCTTCCTTAATAGGCTAATAAATTTTATAATTATCAGATTAATGAAAGGAATAAAAGATTTAATTTCTATTTTATCTTTATCTCTTAAATTTTTGCAACTGTTAGTATAATGTCTAAAGTCGTCGATTCAATGGTCAAATTTCAATTCAAATTTAAAGTAGGTACTATTAGACTTAACAGAAAATAAATACACAAAATTCTGTATGAATTTAAAATTGCATTTATTATTTTTTTAAAAAAACATGAGGTTTTATGTTATTGAGGTCAAAATATAACTTGTTTTATAAGTAGTTCTCATTAAGTCTAACATTTTGTTTACCTAGGATTACATTTTTCAAAATTCCCTATCACAAAATATCCAGCATGACCTAACCTTCTATTTTAAATTTATCAGACAACCTAGATCTTATTTATGTTTTATGAATTAGTTCTAATTGCTGCATTAGAAGTCAAAATTGTGAGGTAAATGGGACAGAACAATTTTTCCAAAACTTTGGAGGTAATGTGAGTTTTGGGGAGATGAGTATTGTCATACAGCAGTAGCAGATTCTTTTATACTGCATCTCTCATTGATGGATTGATACAAATTTACAAAGATGTCACCGAACTGTGACATTTTATTGTTCCACCTTTTTCTAAAACTTCAACCACAATATCATACTAAACAAATCACCAATAAAATTTGGGGTTGAAAAACGTGTTCTGAATTTTTTTTCATTGTATTGAGTGAGAGTGTAATTTATTATTTATTTCAACCATGGGATTTGATAAACATTCAGAATTTGTTTCATAAAACAGAGTATCCGACACCTTAAATTACATCTTGAATTTCATAAAAATTGAAATATCTTTCTAAATGATCTTCCTTCTTTATGTCTTCTTTTTTAGTAGTTGTTAGTCCATTTTTAAATCTTCAAACTCACTGCTATATTATGGAGATTCAATGAATTTGAACAATATGTATGAACCACGTGTTATATTTATGGATTTCAGATGCTGAATGACCACACAGAACATTGTGCACCTCATACTCTATGGAACTGTTTCAGTATATGGGATCAATATCAAATATGACATTGCTCTGTCTTTTGCAAATATTTCTTCACTTTCTGAATTTTGTCTAGAAGACATATATGTATAGAAGGTTATTTTTT
Source organism: Prosapia bicincta (assembly GCA_036971475.1). Taxonomy (NCBI): domain Eukaryota; kingdom Metazoa; phylum Arthropoda; class Insecta; order Hemiptera; family Cercopidae; genus Prosapia; species Prosapia bicincta. Next base: position 108,893,962 of record JBAIZL010000002.1, on the reverse strand, counting down.
AAAATCACAATATCAGAGAAACTACATAAGAATAATTAAAGATAGAACTTGAAATTACTTTCTACACCCAAACAAAATATATTATTTACATGAGCATATTACTTCTTCAGCATTTAACATTGTGTTGTTAGCTAAAGATTTTTTAAAATTTCTGAAACATATACAATTTTAATTAAAAACAAATAAACATTTTCATTTTGTTGTAGCTCTTGTCCATCCTGACAATCAGCTGATGGGTTTCTTAGCCTACAGTGCTGTAGATTCTATGCGTGCCATAGAGTTACCTCGAGGTGAATATTTACTTGTATTTCAAACGCTTGGAATATATGTTGATGCTCAAGGGCGAAAATCTCGAGATACTGAGTTGATGTATCCAGCTATACCATTGGCAGTTAGTAAGTATTACCATTTTTTAAAAGCATACTTTAAAAGTCTTTCTTTAAATATATTTAATTAGTTTTAAAATGAAATTTTCTAGGTTAAGGCAAAAAAAAGTATGTATTAAAAAATAGTTGCTGTAATAATAATATCAATAAATACTTAAATATCCATACCTAATAGTTTTGTGTAAAGTTATTCCATTTAATTTCTTTAAATGAGTGTTAAAATGAGAAAAATAAATGTTAAATGATATATTATCATTGTAAACAAAATATTTAATGTGATGAAAGCAGATTGAGAAAAGTAATAAATCATATGTTCAAGTATATTAGTAACATATATCACATTTTTCTAAAATAATTGTTCATGTTTAATTTAGCCTTTTAAGAGATAGTAATCCCTTTACATATTGCCAAATTTATAGTAAAGGAAGCTAATAATTAAAAAGAGGTATACTTCCGAGAAGCGTCTGGTCTGATTTATGAATGTGGCTAAATTCCAATTTCAAAATAAATTCATTTTATAATCATTATTTTTAAATACTAAAAGCAAATATTATTTAATTTTGTACAGGTTATTGTGATGGTCATATTCTGGTCTACAGTGAAACGCACATAGATGTTTTTAATGCTGCGAGTGGAGATTGGTTACAGACAATAAATGTGAAACGAGCACGACCCCTTAACAGTACCGGCACACTCAGTATTTGTGTTATCAATGACATGCCTCACATAATTTACCTTAGCAATATACATCAGAGTAAGTAACGCTTATTGTTTAAAAAACAATATTTCTATACACCTTTGAAAGTGTATGATTATTTTCTTTGTATATATTGTAGAAATACTTTCTTGTTTAATCAAAATTTTGTGTGTAGTTTTACCCCACCTCACACAGCAAACAACTGTATGCAAGTGGGCGGATGTTTTGGCCAACACTTCCGTAGACAAATACATTTTGTGGGCTAGGACCTACCATGCTCAAATATCAAAACAAAGGAGTCATTTTCTCTAACATTACTGTCCCGGTAATGGAGCAAACATGGATCCCAAATTACATGGTGACATCTCACAGGTTCTATTTATTATTCCATGTCAATTACAACATAAGGAAACAACCCATTAGTTTAATACAAAGCAGACAGCTCCTCCCTCATAAACAAGTGCTACGCTCCTAATGCGACTGTTAAGAAATGGAGCATAACACAAACTTCAGGCAAAATGTCTGTTTCCAGATATTCTTGAAATTGCTGACAAAGCCATTCAAAAACTATGCATGCAGATTGATAAATTTCTATTTGTTTGCACATTTGATAAGTTAGTACCAATTTTTTGTCATTCTATCTGCATACATTCATTTGTTACTGGTTTTGCCAACCTTTAAAATCAGTTATTGTGTGTATCTTATTTATGGAAAAGTGAAAGAGAACAATGCTTTATGACTGTATCGTTATCTTGGGAGTTTCCTCAAGTGTCAAGAAGTGTGTTTTACAAGATAGTGAGAGAATTTTTGAAGTACCAAAAGTTGTGCTCACACTGAGTTCCAAAAATTAAAAAAAAAACAAATGTTTAGCCAGTTCTCTTATATTCCTAGAGTGGTGCCATTTCCTTGCCATCCCATCACTCATGATATTTTCTCTGTACACTTCACAGATCTCACAATGAATGTCAGCTGCTTTCATGTCTTTAACACTAAGAAAATATAACACACTGTTTATTTCACTGTCTGCAGCAATTTAAATACACATAAACAACCTTTTACATCAATTTCTGACTAATGATACAGAGGTGGAATTCCAAAAGGTAATTACAGTTTATATAGATTTACTGTACTGACGTTAAAATTAAAAGGAAGAAGGTTAAAAATATAAATTTGTTTATAAAAATATCTAAATGAAATTCCTGTAGTTTAAACCTACTTAATATTTTGAATTAATCATGTCCTCTTGTTATTTGGCTGAAGCAGTTGGAACAAAAGGTTTTTATACATAACATATTGAAAGTTATTATACCTGATATATTAGTTTTAAGAACAGATCGATTGTGATACTTTTAGACACTAGAAATAAATATAATAAATATTTGGGAGGAAAACAATATTTCTTGGTCAAATAAACTGTCAAGTTCTGGAATGTTAAGTAGAGTGTAGACAACAACAATGAAGAAAGATGATTCTAATGTCTTGCAATGAAGATTATAGGTAAAGACTTTAATGATTCTTTCATGAATGAAAATTATGTGCATGGAGGATTATTGGTTTAACTGCATTTATATATGTTACGGTTAACTTTGTCTATTAATATTAAGTTAATTAGAGCTTTGATAGTGAGAGGTTTTCATAATGGAAAATATTAAAAGAGTTCACTCAAAAGAAACACACTAGTGATTGTGTATTGAGTATGACATGGAAATCATAAGTCTAGCTTCATTGAGTGTACTTGACATGAAAAATAAATTTGATAATACTATTTTTCTACATGTTGTTTGAAACGTTGTGCATCCGAAAACGGGACCGTCCTATAAATTTCAGAAAAGCGATGATTTATTGTAATTATTAAAAAATACAAACTGATCTGACTTATCAGAGATATTAGTTTTACTATTACAAATTCCGCTGTTTGGCATGACCGTCCTTAACAGAATATTCCTCAGACGCCGCCATGTAGATGTTGTGGCTGGCAGAGGCGAGAATGTTTTGGGAAGGTCTCGTCCACAGTTAAGTGTTAGTAGTGAGCATCCTAAGCATTTAACATCTTTGCTATTGGAATGTTTGGGTTTACGAACATCTCCTTGTGAAATAATACATTTTATACTCCCTTACTTGCCTTTTATCTTCCAAGCCATTTTAAATTATATTCTACTAACTAGTTAATATTGGGTATACTCCATGCATTATTGTTACTGTACTTAAGTCAAAAGGGGTGTAAGAATTTTATTATTTTGGGTCGGGAAATATACGAGAATTAAAAAATTATAACTGAGTAACCACCTTGCACCACAGTCTTGTAATGCTCAAAAACAGAGAGCACTGTTGTATAACTCTTGAAAATTGATGCACAAATATATGTAAGAATCTTCTTGGTATATAGTGACTAAAATGTTATCTAGATCTTCAGGGTGTAAGTTTTTTTAATGTATATTAATAGTTTTTATGTCAATTTCAAGGAGAGCTCATCAATGTAACAGACTATGATGCATCTGGAAAGAGTGTTGCAAGACCACGGCGCCGGTTTTCGATAAGAGAAGGTCATAGAGCTACAAAAACGTGAGTATTACAATTAAAACAAAATAATAAACCTTTTAAAATATCAATTATTAATATAGATAGTTAGCTAAATAACTGAGGGGGTATTAGAATTAAAACCAAATAATAAACCGTTTAAAATATCAAAAATACTTCGAGATCAGCCCAGTCTAGAATTCAGTGTCAGTTGTGAGCTTCCAGTGCAATTAAGCACTACCCAAGAAATATAGTTAACAGGAACAGAATGTCCTAAAATATTTTCAGTTGTATTTTCTAAAATATTTTGTAATATAACTCAGTTTTTCTAACTTTTAAAACTATATTCAAAATCTGCAGGCCTGACAGAAGATCGAAAATGATATCAGCACCAACTAATTTCAATCACATTAGTCATATGGGACCTGGAGATGGGATTCAAATTCAGCGCCTTTTAGATTTACCTACAACCTTAGAAACTGCAGACCATACGCCACATTCTCATGCCCAACAACAAAGAGTAAGTTAATAAAGTAGTTTATAAATTTATTTTCAATAATTTGGTTGTTAATGCATGGTATTATTACATTGTATTTGTTTGCAGATTTTACATGGTCCTCCAGTGCCTACAAAAATGGCCCATCCGCCTCCAAGGCATCCACCTCACCCTGAACCTAGACATCTGCCGCGCACACCTTCCCAGCACCAAACATACTCTGGCCACAATGGTGAGACTGGTTACCATAAGTTGATAACTGAAATATTTTTTGTGCAATATTTTTTAGAACTTATTATTCCATCATTCATTTATTATCACTAAACATCATATTCAAGATGTCTGGCTTATCTAAGTAGCCTTATTAGGCTTGTCATTTGGTTCCAGCCTAGTAGTACACCAGGTATATATAGTGAAAACTCACCATTTCATAATGTATTATGTTTTTTGTCTTCCTAGAAGTATAAGTTCATTACAGTTTATTTAATCATAGAAGGCTGAACCTAAGAATAAAAATAATTTAATTTTCGTTTATATGTAGGCTTTTATCAATTATGAAAAATGTAAAAATAATGTTAATAATAGACTTATCTTAGTTGTGTGATTGGTGAACGCATCCTAGTGTCCATTATATAAACTAATAAAAATAACAGTGTTATAAATCATGGCATAGTGTTTGATTAACTTGTAAAATAATTTGCTACAAACTAATTAATTAGGATAGTAAGCAAAGTTATTGTTCTTTTTACAATTTTTTGCTTGATAAATGGTAATTAAGTTTTATCAATTGGAAACTACAACTGCACTCTTAATATGTGATTCAACAACGTTATAAAGACAATTAGTAATTGATAAATCTATTTACATTGTGATCATCTCTGACTGAAAGTGGCATCAAGAATTTTAATATTTTTTATAGTTTCTTTTGTAATAATTTTATCTATACATTTGTTTAATCTGTAAATAAATGTTAATATTGATAAGTATTAAATTGCTTATAAAGCTTCTTTTATATTAAAATTATGTGTTTTCTTTTTACAATTTTTGTTGAGACATTTTATATACAATATTTTTGTTCTTAAATCTAATGCTAATTACGGCTGCAACTTATGTGTCATCGATTATTTTTTGCAGAGTGTATACTTTTGAGACTTAGACATCATTGATAGTTAGTTGTTGAATGTTTAGTCTGTTTGGCCCTTCTTAATGTGTTATCCTATACATGCTTCCCAAAACTGTTACCACAAAGAAAGATATTTATATCCATCCTCAGATATATATATATATATTGTTGAGTGATTCGACAATGGTCAAAGACCGAAAGGTGCCTCATCACTCAAGGTAAAATTATTGCACTTAATGGTGGATAAAATTACTCAAAAATAGTAATATATTAACTTCATAAAGTCAGTGCAACGGAAAAACAATGGATAATGTTAAATATCAAGAATATATATATATATATATATATATATATATATAGATTTTTTGGACTAAGAGACTGACAGGCTTACCTTGGAAAGAGTCCACTCTGTAGTCTTGAAATAGAAACACATAAAAGCACTTAAACAGTGATATATTTCAACCACACAGTGGTCTTTGTCAATCAAAGAGAAAACACAAAGACCACTGTGTGGTTGAAATATATCATTGTTTAAGTGCTTTTATGTGTTTCTATTTCAAGACTACAGAGTGGACTCTTACCAAGGTAAGTCTGTCAGTCTCCTAGTCCAAAAAATCTAAATAATCTTTACCAACCAAAACTAACCTAAATATATATATATATATATATATATTGGACTATTTAGATTTTTTGGACTATAAATAATCTTTGCCAACCAAAACTAACCTATAAATATATATATATATATATATATATAGATTTTTTGGACTAGGAGACTGACAGACTTACCTTGGTAAGAGTCCACTCTGTAGTCTTGAAATAGAAACACATAAAAGCACTTAAACAATGATATATTTCAACCACACAGTGGTCTTTGTCAATCGAATAGAAAACACAAAAAGAAATATGAGAGAATGAAATAAAATAGTTGTAATCACAGATTGTGTAGAGTAGAAATCAGATGTCACAGATTAAAGATATAAATATATATATATATATATATATATATATATATATATATATATATATATATATATATATATATATAGATTTTTTGGACTAGGAGACTGACAGACTTACCTTGGTAAGAGTCCACACTGTAGTCTTGAAATAGAAACACATAAAAGCACTTAAACAATGATATATTTCAACCACACAGTGGTCTTTGTCAATCGAAGAGAAAACACAAAAAGAAATATGAGAGAATGAAATAAAATAAATATAAGTTGTAATCACAGATTGTGTACAGTAGAAATCAGATGACACAGATGCACAGATTAAGGATATATATATATATATATATATATATATATATATATATATATATATATATATATATTGTTTCCATGAGCATATGAGTGATTATAGTTTATATATGTCTGTCAGGGGAAAAGAGATAAGGCTATTAGGGGGGGGGGAATGAAAAAAAAATGAATGGATTTATCTGATGTTGAGGTTAGGGGATTCTCTGGACTTGGTATACCACTGGTATGATCGTTCCCACCTTCTCAGTTCTGAGGTACAGATATTTGTGAGAGTCGATCTATGAAATGATTGATGTCCTGGGTATGTGATGGAAGGTTCTTTACTAAGGGTTGAAGGTGTGAGTCGAGGAAAGCTGAAATTCTTTCCGTTACTGAATTGCAGCCAGCAATTATTGGTCTACCAGGTGGAGGGATTATGTTTTTGTGGATCTTTGGTAATATATAGAATTGAGGAGTAGAGGGGTTTTCATTATATAATAATTTTAGAGATGTTTCCGAAATGTTTTGTTCAGGAGTTGTATATTTGAGTAGGTCCGAGAGTAAATTGTTGAATTCTGTAGTGGGGTTATCTGTAAGTATTTTGTATGTTGTTATGTCTGACAGTTGCTTATTTGCTTCTTTTATGTAGTCTTCTTTGTTCATAATGACAGTGGTTGAACCTTTATCTGCTGGAAGAATCATAATATCTTTATTGTTTTTCAACGAAAATATTGCCGCTTTTTCTAATTTGGTAAGGTTAGGTTTAGTCTTCAAATTTTTAGTGAAATTTATATCGGTGATGCTTTGCATGATAAAGTTGATGTAAAGTTCAATGGGGTGATCAGGTAGTAGTGGTGGTGGATCCCAGTTGGAGGGTGGTTTGAATTTTGCAAGACATACGTCTATGTTTGTATCCGTTTTGAAAGTTGGTGTCTGAGCTATATAATTTTTTATCCTAAGTTTTCTGGCAAAGCTGAAAACATCTTTTCCTAACTTGAATTGGTCTCTATTTCCTTAGCTAGTGTGAATGACAGGCCTTTAGAAATTACTTGTAGTTGAAGTTCCGAGAGTGTGTGGTTGGAAATATTGTGCACGGCAACTGTTTTTGGTGAAGGGTTATTTCTTATATCAGGACTGTTTTTATTATTATTTTTGTTATTTAGCAATAATGATTGGGTTGGCAGTTTAGGGAGTTGTCCACAGGGTACTGGTATCTTGAAGAGAGAACTTAGGCTAGGTTTGTCACAAACAAGAGGTGGTTTGTCGGCAGGTAAAACTGGATTATCATATTTTTTGATTTGGCCAAAAAGATTTATTTCTTGAATGCAGAGTTTTGAAAGTTTATGTATTTTATTCTTTGCAAGATTGTCTTGCAGTATGTATGCTTTATTGAGAGTATCTTCCATTTGTTGTATTAGATATGGAAAATTGGAGGTAATTAATTTGGCAGTTGAGGTTAGTAGTTCAGATAATTTGACTTGTTCTTGTTTGTGACACTGTAAGACCAAACTTGTAATTTGGAAAGAGTTGTTTTTGTAAATTGGAGAAATAACAGTTTTGATATACTGGGGCATACCTGACATTGGTGATTTCATATTAAAACCCTTTGGTGTAATGCCTAGGTATAAGATAGGAAAGGAGGAAAGAACACATACAAAGATAGGGAAGGAATATGAAAATGGAAAGATTAAATATATGTTTATATATTTTTAGGTTAGTTTTGGTTGGTAAAGATTATTTAGATTTTTTGGACTAGGAGACTGATAGACTTACCTTGGTAAGAGTCCACACTGTAGTCTTAAAATAGAAACACATAAAAGCACTTAAACAATGATATATTTCAACCACACAGTGGTCTTTGTCAATCGAAGAGAAAACACAAACAGACTTATATAAACTATAATCACTCATATGCTCATGGAAACAATATATATATATATATATATATATATATATATATATATATCTTTAATCTGTGCATCTGTGTCATCTGATTTCTACTGTACACAATCTGTGATTACAACTTATATTTATTTTATTTCATTCTCTCATATTTCTTTTTGTGTTTTCTCTTCGATTGACAAAGACCACTGTGTGGTTGAAATATATCATTGTTTAAGTGCTTTTATGTGTTTCTATTTCAAGACTACAGTGTGGACTCTTACCAAGGTAAGTCTGTCAGTCTCCTAGTTCAAAAAATCTAAATAATCTTTACCAACCAAAACTAACCTAAATATATATATATATATATATATATATATATATATATATATATATATATATATATATATATATAGATTTTCTGGACTAGGAGACTGACAGACTTACCTTGATAAGAGTCCACTCTGTAGTCTTGAAATAGAAACACATAAAAGCACTTAAACAATGATATATTTCAACCACACAGTGGTCTTTGTCAATCGAAGAGAAAACACAAAAAGAAATATGAGAGTATATATATATATATATATCTGAATATCAGAATGAATGGCCACAGACATGATGTTAAAATTATGAATATGGATAGACCAACAGCTCAACATGCTGCGAGTCACAACATCACAACTTTTGATGACTGCTATACCACAAAAATAATTAAATCACTCCCCCCTGATTGCAATCCCTCAGAACTGAGAAGGTGGGAACTATCATACCAGTGGTATACCAAGTCCAGAGAATCCCCTAACCTCAACATCAGATAAATCCATTTTTTTTTTTTTTTTTCCTCCCAATAGCCTTATCTCTTTTCCCCTGACAGACTTATATAAACTATAATCACTCATATGCTCATGGAAACAATTTATATATATATATCTTTAATCTGTGCATCTGTGTCATCTGATTTCTACTCTACACAATCTGTGATTACAACTTATATTTATTTTATTTCATTCTCTCATATTTCTTTTTGTGTTTTCTCTTCGATTGATAAAGACCACTGTGTGGTTGAAATATATCATTGTTTAAGTGCTTTTATGTGTTTCTATTTCAAGACTACAGTGTGGACTCTTACCAAGGTAAGTCTGTCAGTCTCCTAGTCCAAAAAATCTAAATAATCTTTACCAACCAAAACTATATATATATATATATAGATTTTTGGACTAGGAGACTGACAGACTTACCTTGGTAAGAGTCCACTCTGTAGTCTTGAAATAGAAACACATAAAAGCACTTAAACAATGATATATTTCAACCACACAGTGGTCTTTGTCAATCGAAGACAAAACACACAAAAAAATATGAGAGTATATATATATATATATATATATATATATATATATATATATATATATATATATATATATATATATAGAGAGAGAGAGAGAGAGAGAGAGAGAGAGAGAGAGAGAGAGAGAGAGAGATTTTGGACTAGGAGACTGACAGACTTACCTTGGTAAGAGTCCACGCTGTAGTCTTGAAATATAAACACGTAAAAGCACTTAAACAATGATATATTTCAACCACACAGTGGTCTTTGTCAATCGAAGAGAAAACACAAAAAGAATGAAATAAAATAAATATAAGTTTTTTTTTTTTATTAATTTTTTTATTTTATTTATTTATTTTTTTTCTCCTAATAGCCTTATCTCTTTTCCCCTGACAGACTTATATAAACTATAATCACTCATATGCTCATGGAAACAATATATATATATATATATATATATATATATATATATATATATATATATATATATATATATATATATATATATCTTTAATCTGTGCATCTGTGTCATCTGATTTCTACTCTACACAATCTGTGATTACAACTTATATTTATTTTATTTCATTCTCTCATATTTCTTTTTGTGTTTTCTCTTCGATTGACAAACACCACTGTGTTATTTCATGTTTATGACATGACCCTGCTACTAAAATATATTACATACTAAAATAAGCACTCAACGTTTAACTCGGAATGTTTGTTTCTGTTTGTGCCAAGTGTTTCGGAGATCGATAATGTAAACGGAGACATAAATAATACATATGTCACGTCCGAGACTATCTATAGCCGAGATAAGCTAACATTTGTTTACTATAATCTTATGTTGACACATTAGGTTTTACGATCGTTGTTTTTTGCCGCGTTAAATGGGTCAAACTAAAAAAAAAACATTCAAATATATAAGTTAAACTAAATTAAATCTGTTCATAAAACTACCTGGAACATTGTTACAGTTGAAGCATCAAAAGTTAAATTGGGATGGTCAGATTTAAAAACGACTCAGGCACAATATTCTCCAAACTCTTCTGAAGCATTGACGTAAAAATAAAACCTTTATACAAACGCGTATCGACAGTAGAGAAGTTTCAATTAGCCTGGGAGTGAGCGTGCCGGTGGCCTCGCCGTATCTAAGAAAATAAGCTAGGAGTGCATCGGCACGCCCTCTGTACCTCGTAAGGGAACCCATAGCGTGCCGGACTTTATTATTCAGTCTAAAATTCTCCCCACTCCATCTTGTAGGTTAGTACTGGATATAGCGACCTAATTTTCATCCCCCCTTAAAGGTCGTTATAGACGATACCCAGTGTAACTAGTTTTTACTATAATTATAATTTTTAATAATATTAGTCAAAATATTATGTTTGTTATAGGTTCAACGACACGTAGGGCTCCAGCACCTCCGCGGCCATCAGTAACGCCACCTTCTTTACCTCGAACTCCTGATACAGCTCATCCTGATTCAGATTTGGCGTCTGCTATTTTGCACCATAGTGGTGCATCACTTCATGATATTGTTAAGGTGAGTATTAATCTTTAAAGGCAATAGTTTAAAATGTGATACCTCAGTGATTCGACAAGTAACCGAAAGATGCCTCAACACAAGGTAAAAATTGATTGTACTTTTGGAATAATTGTTTACAATTAACATATAATGATTCTATATAATATGTTTCTACATATGTGTGTGTATATATATATATATATATATATATATATATATATATTCTTGATATTTAACATTATCCATTGTTTTTCCGTTGCACTGACTTTATGAAGTTAATATATTACTATGTGAGTAATTTTATCCACCATTAAGTGCAATAATTTTACCTTGAGTGATGAGGCACCTTTCGGTCGTTGACCATTGTCGAATCACTGATTTTTCTCTGCTGTGGATGCTCGGTCCGTGAATCCGGTGTTTGTTGATGTTACGCGTACTTTTTCTTGATCTGTGTGTATGATATTTTTATCATACCACAGAAAACTACCACATTTATAAAAACATACACAACAACTTAATGAATCTACAAACAACATATACAGAAGACATACTATATAAAAATATCATACACACAGATCAAGAAAAAGTGCGCGTAACATCAACAAACACCGGATTCACGGACCGAGCATCCACAGCAGAGAAAAATCAGTGATTCGACAATGGTCAACGACCGAAAGGTGCCTCATCACTCAAGGTAAAATTATTGCACTTAATGGTGGATAAAATTACTCACATAGTAATATATTAACTTCATATATATATATATATATATATATGTATATATATATATATATATATATATATATATATATATATATATATATATATATATATATATAGATTTTTTGGACTAGGAGACTGACAGACTTACCTTGGTAAGAGTCCACTCTGTAGTCTTGAAATAGAAACACATAAAAGCACTTAAACAATGATATATTTCAACCACACAGTGGTCTTTGTCAATCGAAGAGAAAACACAAAAAGAAATATGAGAGAATGAAATAATTGTAATCACAGATTGTGTAGAGTAAAAATCAGATGTCACAGATGCACAGATTAAAGATATATATATTGTTTCCATGAACATATGAGTGATTATAGTTTATATAAGTCTGTCAGGGAAAAACAGATAAGGCTATTTGGGGGGGGGGGGGAAATGAATGGATTTATCTGATGTTGAGGTTAGGGGATTCTCTGGACTTGGTATACCAAGGGTATGATAGTTCCCACCTTCTCAGTTCTGAGGAATTGCAATCAGGTGGGAGTGATTTAATTATTTTTGTGGTATAGCAGGTACCTCTACCACCGGTAACTATTTTGGTCACCATAGATGTCACCTCTCTCTATACCAACATCCCTCATGCACATGGCCTATCTGCAATAGAGAATTTTCTAAACAAACGCCCAGGCAAGCCTTCTCCCACTACACCTTTTCTTGTGAACCTGACCAGGTTCATCCTCGAGAAGAACAACTTTCAGTTTGAGGGAAGGAACTACCTTCAAATAAAGGGAACAGCAATGGGTACCAGAATGGCACCATCGTACGCAAATCTGTACATGGGATTGTTGGAAGAAAGTTTTCTAAAGACACAAACACACCAGCCATTATGTTGGTATAGGTATATAGATGACATCTTCCTAATTTGGACACAGGGTGCTTCAACACTTGAGACATTTTTAGACAGCCTGACACAATTCTCCACACTTCAATTTACCTGGGAGAAATCTACATCAGCCATCACCTTTTTGGATGTAGAGGTAACACTCCAGAATGGAAATATCAACACAGGAATTCACATCAAACCGACAAACCACCTACAATATCTCCATTTCGACAGCAACCACCCAATAAACATAAAACGATCCATTCCATACAGTCAAGCAATCAGGGGTAAGAGAATCTGTTCGAATGATAGGGAATTGGAAGATTTTAATAGAAAGATATCAACAGCCTTCCAGAGAAGAGGATACCCAAAAAAACTCATTGAAAACCAAATTCATTCAGCACAATCCTCGGTTCACCATAAACCACAAACAGAACAAAATAAACTGTCTTTAATAACAGACTACCATCCTGGTCTACATAAACTCAACAAGATATTGAGAGATGGCTTCAAAATTCTTCAAGCTTCCGTCCACACCAAAAATCTTTTCACCAATCCACCGCAAATTTGGTACAAGCAACCTCCCAACTTGAAAAACATCCTAGTACATCCTAAACTACCAGACCCTGATGCAGAGAAACCACACAAACTTCCTCATGGCTCCTTCCCATGTAATAGACCTAGATGCAAGACGTGTCCAATACACCCCTCAGCAAATAGTTTCAACAGCCAAACAACAAAAATGGTCTTCAAAATACAGGGTCATCATAATTGTACATCGAAAAATGTCATATACCAGCTACAATGTAAAATTTGCTCAGCACAGTACATAGGCCTGACCACGGATGGTCTGAATATCAGAATGAATGGCCACAGACATGATGTTAAAATTATGAATATGGATAGACCAACAGCTCAACATGCTGCGAGTCACAACATCACAACTTTTGATGACTGCTATACCACAAAAATAATTAAATCACTCCCCCCTGATTGCAATCCCTCAGAACTGAGAAGGTGGGAACTATCATACCAGTGGTATACCAAGTCCAGAGAATCCCCTAACCTCAACATCAGATAAATCCATTAATTTTTTTTTTTTTTTTTTTTTTTTTTTTTTTTTTTTTAATTTCCAAATAGCCTTATCTCTTTTTCCCTGACAGACTTATATAAACTATAATCACTCATATGTTCATGGAAACAATATATATATCTTTCATCTGTGCATCTGTGACATCTGATTTCTACTCTACACAATCTGTGATTACAATTATTTCATTCTCTCATATTTCTTTTTGTGTTTTCTCTTCAATTGACAAAGACCACTGTGTGGTTGAAATATATCATTGTTTAAGTGCTTTTATGTGTTTCTATTTCAAGACTACAGTGTGGACTCTTACCAAGGTAAGTCTGTCAGTCTCCTAGTCCAAAAAATCTAAATAATCTTTACCAACCAAAACTAACCTAAATATATATATATATATATATATATATATATATATATATATATATATATATATATATATATATACACTCTATTTACAGTAGAGTCTCGAAATTCCTAGTCTCGAAAATTCGAGCCTATTTTATCTAGTTGAAAGAAAATGATAAGTCAGACTTCCAAGAAATGTTTATAGGCACACGGTATGCAAAGGAAAACACTTCACACTTCAGCCAGTGATCCATGAGGCATGTGAAAAGTTGCCCTGTCTAGTTGGTAAAAAGAATATGTAATTTTGTAAGGTGTGAGTTGATTAACAATTTGATGGAAAATCTCCATATAGACATCGTTATAACCATTATACAATCTCTGCTAAGTTACAGTGCTACTTTTATTTGCACCACCCTGTATATTCCAGGCTGTTTTAGAATGGTTTCCATGATTTTAAATATTATTTTGTGGGACATCTCGTAATATATGTATAGTGTACTATAAGATATGAGTGTAAGTGTGTGTGTTTATTTGTAGCCACAATGTAATGAAAGTACTTTATTTCGTATCCAGGTGTAAATAATATATTTGTGTCATCACAGGAATCGATTTGTGTAAATTATATTAACATAAAATGAGCAGTTACTAAACAATGAGACTGAATAGAAAAACAACTTTTTCAGTAAAGGAAACTGTAAATGTTGGTATATATTTGTTTGTAAAGACTTTAGATGAGCTCATTTCCTGTCATTTATAACAAAGATATAAATGTTGCTTGTGTGTTATGCTTAAATTGTTGAAGCTATTTTACTGATCTGTTTTGATTGTGCACAGTTTTGTTTTTGTGTGTAGAACTTGATATTTATTACCTAGGTTTAATTGAATCGTGTATTGGTTGTTATTTGGATCATAGGTTTATTTACTTGTTTTTTTTGTTCTTTATTTTCATATTTTTGTGAGTTATGACTATTACACATCTTAGTGTTAGTAAATTTGACCTGTGAAATGATAATTTAAGAAATAATTCTAGCAAGAGTATAAAGAAAATGATTACGAAAAGAGTAATCAAGACCCTAATACTTCTGACTTGAAATGTAAATGACTAAGATACACCTGAAACATACCTCTTATGCCAAAGACGCATTACGGTTTTTTGTCATTTCAGGTTGTCGATATTATTCTAAAGCTATTAATATAATTTAATATATTTATTTTTCATTTGATAGTATTTTTACAACATTCTAAGTCTGTTTGCATAGTTTTTTTTATAGGTGTTAAAGAAATTGTATTCAGTGCGTACCTGAGCATCTTTCCGTGCCAACCTGTAACATTATCGCATTACCTTTTTCCACCTCAAAATTTTTATGTCATAAATAAATATTTGAAAGAAGTTGGAAAAATTATTGAATACCGGTAATACGTTTTAGGTTTTAGCATCAGTTGCATGCTCTGTCTGTAGCTGTCAATGTTTTGATCCATCAAATTGTAGAAAAGATTTTAAAAAACTGTTATGTACAAAAGAGAAAATAATTTAATGAATGAATGTACTGAGATAGTCAGTGGTGGGGGTCAGATTAAATTTAATTGATTCTCAATTAAATTTATTATTTATATTTTACATCCATTTATATAGTCAATTATGTTTAGAGTAGAATACATTATCGTCGACTCTTGAATGAGCCAGTTAACTTATCGCTATGCTGGTTGATGAAGACACTGCCAGCACATGTGTCCTCATGTTAACGCTGAATTAATTAAAATGATTTGCAATAACATTCCTGAAACGAGTAGAATAAATTAATTATTTTAACTCTTCTAATTGTTATTATTTAAAGTAACTTGTATGTTTTGAGGTTGTATATATATATATATAACTTAGACATTGTTATCAGTATAAGTTAGATATCACATATTTATATAAAGCGCAAAATAAAAATTTGGTTTATTTTTGTAATAAGCTTGCAGTAGGTTTTTGTGTATCACAGAAGAGGTATTTTATTGTTACAATCTGCAATTAATAATAAAATATTGAAATCTGTGTTTTGCAGGAGCAATCAGTTGGTGGTATAGGAGGAAGCCCACGACATTCAATAGCTTCCAACAACAGCAGCAACCCCAGCACTCCACCAAGTCCTGGTCATGATCATGGATCTTCAAGTTACGACAGTTAGACATTTTAACAAATTTTAATAATCGCTAAGCTCGCCTCAAAACTTACTTGGGCATTCTGGAAAGTGAATGTAACACCAGTGAACCTACAGCATTCACTATTGTTAATCAATTTTATTAGGTAACCATTTGATGATAATTTATATGATAGCCATCTATTCATAGATACATCTGTTCAATCATTAAGTACTAACTACTATTTTGAACTTGAAAACACTACAAGTTTAAAGTTGTAGCTACTAGTTAAGTTATGTCTAATAAAAACTCTCAAGTCAGTAGAGTAACTGAAGCAGGAAGATTTAAGTATCCAACAATACCTGTCTCCTTCATTGACCATTAGAGTAACATGACAGTATGTAGTAACTGTAGCAAAGCAAGACTTCAAGTTTGTGCTATTATTAAGTGACATTTCTTTAAATCATGGCCTTATGATCACACATATTATATTCAAATTTTAACCAACAGATAGAACCCAATGTAACTCTTGTGATACTGTCTTAATACTTGTCATGCTTTATATAATATGGCCATACTTATTCTTTTGTAGTTTTATTTTAATCTTTCATAAATATTAAATTGTGATTATTTTGTATTTATTTGTAAAACAGTATTTAATACTTAATTTATTGTAAGATAATATTGTAGAGAAATCTATTGTTATGATTGTCATTATGATATAAACATAGCTTTATTCAATTTTCGATAAAGCCTTATACAGTTATGTATTTAAAAGTATACTATTTGTTACATTGTTGAGAAACAAAAGGAGGGTCACCTATCTCTTCACTTTTAACATAAAAACTCCAGTACTAAGTCGTATTAGTGTTGTTTATATTACATTAAGAAATTTAGCAGTATTTCTTTTAGCTTAATTTATATAAATAATATATAATAGTTTTATAGGACACTGTGACGAAAGATATGAAAGAACTTTTAAGTACTTATATTATTTGTCTACATCTTTATTACTGGAAAAAAATAAAAGTACCTATTTATATTTGTAAATATTTACCCTTTTCTCTAGACTATGAAAATATGTGAAATCCTTTCATCTTTAACAGTTTTCTTTGATTTGTTGATAATAAACTTATCAGTTTGAATTGTAAATTTATTTTAGATAGTTGAATGAAGTGTGCTTAGTATTTATTGTTTTATAAATAGTATTTTGTGTAGTACAATTAATTATAAATGGATTCAGCCATTTTAAAACAATAAAAAGTTATTGCTAAGAAATGCAATTATTATTTTTATTCTTTTGTTTTATTATGCACTTTTTCTTTCTTGTCAGCTTAGAAGTACAAAATAATTAGGTTGAACGATCTGACCTGTATTTCTTGTTACCACTGTTCTAATTCTTTTAGATTTTTTGGTGCTATTTTTTTATGTTTTAAAAAACATCACATAATCAGCCCATTTTCGTATTTATTAATTTGTATGTATTTTTATTGTAGAAGGGAGATTAATTTACAGTTTATAATGTAAACACTTGTGAAACTGAATAAAAATAGATGTCAATTTGGTGTGATAGTTGTAACGCTTTACTTCTTAAATCTATTTTATTATTATTTTTAAAAGATAAAATGTATCAAACAGACAATTGTTGCTCATAAAACTTTTGAATCTACAATATATAATCTGTCAGATCATCTAAAAATGTTTAGGTATGAATTACAACTGTCTAGTCAGGTTTTATACAATATTTTATAGTCATTATTCATGTTTTTAAAGTAATATTTGTTCTACTGCAAATTTGTGAATTATTTCTAAAATACTTAATAATAAATAATTGTATATGAGAGGTTTGTAGTATTAGTGTTCGAGTGGAGAAATTAAGAATCATATTATGTATTTATTATTTTTGAAATTAATATTTAGCAAAACATGTTTGCAGTGTGATAACAAAAAAGTAGTTTTTTCCACCAAAACTAACTTATTTAATTATTATACAACATTATCTAAAATTGATGATGGTTGGTATATTTTGCTATGAACAAAACCTGTTAATAATTTCTGTTTCTAGGGCTTATACTGCTCATCTTACTCGTGACTTTACATATTTCTCTACCTCTTTTCAACTATTCATCCCTAATTCTTTGTTTTGGATTCCTGCCTCTTGTTTTCATCTTCATTTTGAGAATGCTTTTTTAAATTTTTTTCATATGCTCAGTTTGTGATCTTTTGAGACTTCTAATCATTTTTTCACCACTACATTTCTTACTCTATAAATTGTACTAAGCCTATCCTATGTTTTCTGAAATTTCGTTTTCTTTCCCTGATCTTGTTCTAATCTTTTTCATCGAGTATTTGAAGCAGATACATTCAGACAAGTGTAACAACTAAGGATATTTTTCAAATTACAAAATTAACAATAATTTCATGTATTAAAAAGTAATTTTTATACTTCAAAAAAAGAAATTAATTTTACTGTAACTATAAAGCTTGATGATGCAAAAGAAATGCATCAAAATGTTGCACAATATTTTTTTTTTGGATTATCAGTTTCCCAAATGGATTATTAGTGGTAGTTTTGTTTGTTAATAATCTGATGAAAATCTTTTTCTAGACATGATTATGGTTGTCTTCAATCAGCTAGCTGGATATAATCATGTCTGATAATTAAATATTCCGGTGAATTTATGTCTTGCCTTCCTATATTTCAAGAAACCTACATTTTTTACGAGTGAACATGCAATTAAGATGTTGATTTACTTTTTGACTAATGGTGAAAGATTTAGCAAAATGTTTCCACAATAATATTCCGCTGACATTAGTAAGGTAATATTAGCGGGATCTTATTGTGGAGAATTTCACTGATTTCAAGCATTCTAAAATTTTTAGGCCCTTCTGTGCTTTGTTTCAGGCAATACCTATTTTTGAAATATGTTACTATGTTTATATGCTGCACCATGCCCCAGTTATAATATCATTTTAAAACCAGATGATCGTTTTTACTTTTTAACAGACTAAGTACAAGTTGTGTTGGACTGACCCAAGTTTTTATTGTTACTATTGTGATCAACGTTAACAACTCTACAGGCTTCTGTACCTACTATTATTTACAATACATTTGAAAGATTTCAATTCTCTGTGGCCACTTTTTAGTTTTAATTTATAATTTTTCAAAACATTAAGTAGATAGTCTCTTCTTATCTTAGATCTTCATGGAAACAGCTGAACATTTTCTTAAATGTTATGCTAGTAAGTATATAAATTGTGTTCATTGATTCAAGTAAAAGTAACATATCAGAAAATTGACAATAAAATATTTAATGAATTTGTATGTTTTATTTTAACTTGTAAATGGTTTGTTATGTTCAAATGTTAATGCACCTCAAACTGAATTATGTACTAAGTATATAGTAAAATTTATATTATGAAAGGGGACCTGAAAATAACCAGATGCCATTGGCTGTGCATGCCATTTTCACTAGTTTCGGCTTTTACTGCTAGATGGTTCTTTAGGAACTTGTGATATAGCCAAGCAGTGGTGCTTTTGAGGCTTGTAGTCAGCAGCTGTCTCTGAGCTTCAAATAGCGAACTAAAATTTATAACTCACTTTCTGGAAACTGAGTGTGACTACAAAATTTCTGGTGTTTTGCTTAGTGGAAAAACCTTTGAGTGATTTCATTAGTGTTTCATTGGAAGTTATTTTGAAGGTGACTAGCTTAATTATTTTGGAGTTTTTAAAAAATGGTGTCTATTTATTTTTGGATCTTCTCTCATATCTGTAAGTATATTAAACATATTTGATTTTATATTTTGGCATTATTTTTTCAGGCGTTATATAAATTTATCTCATTGTTTTTTAATTGCCTCTTAGTGGCATATTTTGTGACAAAATTCAGTTTTTCCATTATGTTTAATTATTGCTTTTTTGTCAAAGATATCTAAATAAAATTTTCAACATTCATAATTTTTGTCAAATTAAGTTTTAAAAGTACCTTGAGAAAACTATTTTTAAACCTATGATACAATACATAAGGAATAACTTCTTAATTAAACAAAATCAATAAGACTATAGTAATGTATTATTAAATTATGGTTCACTGAAATAACGTTTGTGAGTATAAGTGACAATAGATATCATAAAGGCATGAATTATATCATGCAGAGTATAGATATACCATGAATTTATTACAATGTAGACGTTTGCAAATAGGTTTTATGTAGATGAAACAGGGAAACATTTATTTTTTATTGTAAAAATTTACAATACCTATGACAAATTTAGTTAGCATAGCAAAAAAATTAGTATTGCCAAAAAACGTTTTTGTTCCAACCACCATTAAATGTGTATTTTAAATTGTTAAATATTATTTTAAAGAATAGAATTTGATCCAAAAGTAAGCAAATATTTTGATAATTACATTTATGTAAAACTTATATCAGTTTTTTTTACAATTATGCTTTTTGTATGTGCTTAAGAGGTTAATTTTATATTTTCTTAATTTTATATTTACTTAATTTTTAATTTCAACACAACTAGGTATTTGTAGTTGTTACACAGTAGTGATTACCTGGAACTGGTGTATAGTTTTAATATCATCACTTAGTCTTAAATTTTGTAAATTATTTTAAAAAATCTTTAAAATGTTTTACATATTATAAAAAAAATAATAAAAACCAGTGATGTAGCCCAGAGGTAGAGTAGAACGAAACCTTTTTTAAATGAGTTAAACCTATTTGTTGCTTCTAACAAAATAATCTGATATTGCCTCTAAATGTCTTCCATTTATATATTTTTAAATCTGAATATCTAATAGTATAAATATCCTGTTGGATGTTTTTAAATATAAATAACTTTTACACTGGCATTGTTAACCAAAAGGTAGAACGTAACAAGAAAATTTAGTTATGGAAAAGCGTTACAAACTCTCAACTATCACCCAACTGATGAATGAATCTCATCAGTATCTTCCCTTGGATAGAACAAATATTGATCTTTATATTGTCTGTTTGCTTTTCTAAGTAATCTTTCTATCAAACATTGAGTAAGATTAATTAAAAAATATTCTTTTAATTTTAAATTTGATTAAAAAACAACAGATAATAACATCTATTACAAAATACTCTTTAAAAAAATGTTTTAATATTTACTAAAAAAACATCTCATTAATTAAATTCTAAGTTGTACTGTCAGCATAGTTTATATCTTATTCATGTGTTTTAATCTAGTGTAGGCCTATAGATCAAAGTAAATTGACTTTTTACAAGCAACGCATATACAAAGTGTAGATATTAACCGAAACACTAGCAACGATATTTTTTTCTGTTCTATAGTAAGTAATCTGTGCATAAATACTTCAATGAACAAATATATTCCATAATGTTGACTTGTGTTTTACATTTAGTATATATTTTGGTTAAACAAATGTTCATAATTGGTTTCACAGCATAAACAAAAATTCCTGTACAGTTAGTTGTTAATTCAGTTAAACTTAGGAACTTTGTATTTATCCAAAGATTTTTACAACATTAATAACTTTATGTAAAACATGTATTAAAGATAACGATTTGGGTAAAGTGAGTACTGAATCTATTTTGCTGCAATAATAGTTTTAAGGTTATGTGTAAATGAAATGAGCGTCAAAAATTTATTTAAGAAAACAAGTTTATTTATTACCTGGTTTTTTTTATATTTATTTCTGTTATCAAGTCCTTCTTGTGATATATTTTCAAAACTTATTCTTAGGAATTTATATTAAATTTTCAATATTTTATGTGTGCATTTTATTTAATGATGTGTGTTTTTTTAACTGCGTGTTGTTTTTTTTATTTAAAGATTTCTTTTTTTTAAATAGAAGATTAGGAGTGAAAAGAGTATGGACAATATACTCACAGTTTTCTTTAAGGCATTATTAGGAATGATGTTATTCACTCAGTTTAGAACAATACTGTCACAAATTTATTAGTTTCTTATTTATTGATATAAATAAATAAATCAAATGTTATGTACATTGTACTTTGTATGGTTTATGAGTATCTTATTTTCTGTATACCTTGTTCCGACCTATAATTTGTCATATTGACTGCAGGGATGAGCCTAGAATTGTCATAAGAAGAGTGCAAAATGGAAATTTTTCAATAGGAAAACTAAGGATATTTCTACTTTATAAAAAATGTAAAATATTATTTTTAAGGAATATATAAATATAAATATATATATATATATATAAATGGTAATAATTATTTAGTTTTGAAAACAAATTTTGAAACAAAATGAACTATAATTATTTGAAAGCTTAAAATTATTTTTAAAAGTAAATCCATTTTTTTTCTTTCAATTGCTGACATCATCAATGTTTACACTATTTTTTGCAGTGAGTTTGAATGATCGTATAACCTATCAATTTGTCTTCCATCATCCTCAACCGCATCAGTATTTTGAGACTGCTTGATCAATCCATTTTAGCAATGGATAGGAGGTATTGACAATATTTTTAATAGTTTGTTAGAATCAGGTTAGCACTTTTCATTGAAATTAACACTTGTTTATTCTCAACTACTCGTGATAATTATAACTCTTTTTAAATATTTAATTTTTAATGTCAAAGTTTCTATTCTTTGCAAAAAAAATATTGTATTGCATAATGATAAGATCTAGTAATCCGTGTAAATTTACATAGTCTGGTATTTTGTCTAATTTTAGGGTTATGTGTCTAAAGAGAAACTACCTATTACTGGGCATTGGTTCACCTTTGACTAACACCGGAAGATATACTTGTTTCATTAAATTCACTAAAGCATTTGTAACTTCATGATACACAATCATACGTAAGTGTAGATCTAGGATTTTTTTCCATGAAAATGCAAAATGACTTTCTCAAATAATAGCAAAAGAAACAGAGAATTGACAGGTTGCCAATAGCTTTAACAATTATTTTAAAACAGAATAGCATTTTTGATTGTAATGATCATATGCAATAATTCACCTGTAACTTTCTTGTGCTCTAGTTAATTAATACTTGTTTTTAATACACATTTTTTTAAATTTAAACATTTAATTATTGTTAAGTTAAACCTACCACTTACATCTGTTTCAATATACACTTAGTACCATACACTTTTTTTAATAAATACATTTTATGTTTCTTAAAAAAGTATGTAAACTTTACTTTTATGTCTTGTTCTATAAGTAATTATAATTCAACTTATCAAATCATGTCATTAGCTAATTTGTTGCTTTTATCATTATTTTGCGGTGGTTGAAGAAATATTAGAGATGCAGTTTTTGTTTATGTTTTAAACAATAATTCTGCTCTTTTATATTAAAATTTATAAATAAAATCATCACTATCATTAATTAATAAAGTTTCAATATTTAATTTCTAATATTTTAAGTGAAATAATGGTAGTATAATTAAAATTACAACTCCGGTACGCTCCTTAAGACTTAAAGGGAAAATCTCTCTGATATCCTTCACTTGAATCAAATAGAAAAAATATATTATTTTAATAATATATATATATATATGAAGTTAATATATTACTATTGTAAGTAATTTTATCCACCATTAAGTGCAATATATTAACTTCATAAAATCAGTGCAACGGAAAAACAATGGATAACGTTAAATATCAAGAATATATATATATATATATATAGGAATTTTTTGGACTTGATAGGAGACTGACAGACTTACCTAAAGGCAATAGTCCAAAACTGCAATCTCTTGGAAATAAGCACATATAAAACACTTAATACACTTTTATTTGAAATATGATCTTCTTCAGTCAAGAAAGAGAAAAACAAAACAATATATATATATATATATATATATATATATGAAGTTGATAAATTACTATTGTAAATACTTTTATCCACCACTAAGTGCAATAATTTTATCTTGTGATGAGGCACCTTTCGGTCACTCAGTGATTCGACAATGGTCAAGTGACCGAAAGGTGCCTCATCACAACAAGGTAAAATTATTGCACTTAGTGGTGGATAAAAGTATTTACAATAGTAATTTATCAACTTCATAAAGTCAGTGCAACGGAAAAATAATGGACAACGTAAAATATCAAGATTTTATATATATATATATATATTCCTGATATTTAATATTATCCATTGTTTTTCCGTTGCACTGACTTTATGAAGTTAATAAATTACCAATTTTGAGTAATTTTATCCACCATTAAGTGCAATAATTTTACCTTGAGTGATGAGGCACCTTTCGGTCTTTGACCATTGTCGAATCACTCGTGGTTCGACAATGGTCAAAGACCGAAAGGTGCCTCATCACTCAAGGTAAAATTATTGCACTTAATGGTGGATAAAATTACTCAAAATTGGTAATTTATTAACTTCATATATATATATATATATATATATATGTGTGTGTGTGTGTGTGTTGGTTATAGTTTTAACCTGACACATGGTTTTGCCATTGCAGTTACCCCAATCTGGCTAAAGACATTCAAAGAGTGAAGCCAGAAGAGATATTGAACGCATGAAGGAAAAATAAAAGGTAATAGCTTCAACATAATTATTTATCTTTATTGTAACAAGTGAAATAGCCTAACATAAAATTAGCTATGTTAGTTCCAATTGCCTTCAAAATGTATTTTAACCCTAGAGTGAACGGGCAAATAAAAGTTACATAATTAGACGGGCTGGGTCTCACAGACCCAAAACGTAAAAAATTTTTAACAATTGTAATTGAGTCAAACCTATTTTTATACTACTTCTAGGAATGTTTTCAGTATTTCAACACTAAATTCACAAAGTAATATTGCTAAAAAAAATTCATAACTATTTATTTACTTTTTTAAACATTTTACTCAAAAGAATTGCAATAATTTTATCAAAGTTACATTAAGAAGCTAAAAGTTCAACAAAAATACTGTGGTTATTTTACACGCACTATTTAAGAGTAGTTCTAACAATAACAATTACTTAAAATTGAAAAAAAACAAGTTTCTATAGAGTTACAAAGTTTTACTTTTTCTAGCATTGGCTACACAACATTTCAGCGTGGCCTAGACATAACCAAACTTTACACTCTTTACAAAAGTACTTTGTTTTGTTGTCTTTACACAAGGAACATCTACCACGCTTACCTGGAGCCGGATTCTGTTTAACTTCAGCTTCATACCCGGTAAATTTAGTTGCTAACTGCTGAATTTCTCGTGGAAGGTTATCTTGCTGAGCCCGGATGGTCAAGAAGGGCTGCAGCATCTGTTTTGCTAAGTCCTTGAGAAAAGCTCTCCTGGTTATGGACTGACCATTTGATTTAAACACAATGAAAGCGTTTAGAGCAGCAATGTTCATTGAAGCAAAAAACAAAGTTAATGGCCAACGTCTCTATCCTCTTGCAATGCTGTATTCAGCACACATAGCATCAGCCACATCAACACCTCCTTTAGTTGAATTATAATAAGTTATGATGCTGGGCTTCTTCTTTTCCTCAGTAGAAGGGTCGATTTCACTGTCATGGTGCATAGAAGAGAGTAATATAACACTTTTCGTTTTCTTGGGTACGTAAGATACCATTGTAAAATCTTCTTGGAATCCAAAAAGACTGGAATATTGTTTCTTGTTGGAAGAAAGCTTGGAGGTATTTGAGGCTTATTCTTCCGCAAGGTACCCTCAAGTGTTAGCTTGTATTCTTTCAACAGAGTCTTAGCAGCGTCATAAGAAGTAAACCAATTATCAAGTGTCACGTTACGGGCACTACCTTACTAACGTATAGGCTCAACTAACCGGAAGATAACATCATCGGCCTTATTACTTATCTCGTAAGGACCGTTGGGTTGAGTACCACTGTACACGTCAAAGTTTTTTAAATAATATGTCTTTGAACAAGCCAGTATAAAGACCTTAATACCATACTTGGCTGGCTTGTTCGGAATGTACATTCGAAATTTACATTGTCCTCGGAAGGGAACAAGCATCTCGTCCAATGTTGTGTATTCAGATGTAGAAAAGTATTTTCTACAATTTGAGACAAGTATGTCTAGAAGCTGTCTGACTGCTGCAAGGTTGTCATAGGGTTTTCGGACATTTCTTGTTGTTATGTCATCAAAACGTATACATCTGGAAAGGAACCTAAAACGTCTAAAAGCCATTCCAGCCCTGAACATCTCAACCCCTGTTCCATCAGTCGCCCAAAATTCCCTTACATTCATCCGTCCACCATGTAAAACTCCAGCCAAGTATAAAAGTCCTAAATAGGCTTTCATTTCTACAGCTGAGGTCGGTCGTGCCAGATTGGGATCATCAGTATAATTGTCCTTTACAGAATTGATGAAAATATTAGTTGATTCAACAATCAACTCAAGTAGTGGCTCATTAAAAAATAACGACCAAGAATCTAGTGCAGTTTGAACATTCCTAGCTTCTCTTAGGTTTCCAGGTAAATGAGATACTATATTGTGAGACCGGGTTCTAACAGTTTGTGTTGGTAAGTTTTTTTGCCATTTTGTCTTTTTATCTTTACCAAAGAAATAATTTTGGGCTCTAGGTATACCTGCAGGTGTTGAACTTGAGTAACCAGAACCTTCAGGTATGTGTAGGTCATCACATTCCTCACTGAGTTCTCTCACATAACCAACTGAATTATTCTCAAGTTCATCATTGTCTACTAGTTCAATATCACTATTTGTGTCATGATCACTGTACAATTGAAAGTCAGGATCTGCGTCTGAGTTACTTACTTCACTTTCAGATAATTCCTCTAATAAAATACGCTCAATTTCACTCGGCATTTCCACTCTTCTGCTTCTCATAATGATAAAAAAAAGCACTACACTATACAATTCTTGAAACACGTTAAGTAAATAACAAAAAACAATAATTGGTGGGTGTTGAAAAAAAGTCACTCAAGTGAACGGGCCGGGTCCAACTGACCCACACTATACTTTATCGCATGACAAATGATGACTAAGAGTCAAGTTGGCAAAAACAATGACACTATCGCTATCTGTAGACTATTTTGGGAAGGTACAGAGGAAACCAGCTATCTACAATACAACTGACTTTATAAATAACCTAATATAGAAACGCTTGGGTCTCACAGAACCAGCCCGTTCACTGTAGGGTTAACAACATATATTTCTTACTCTGTTTAAGAATAGAGTCCCTTCCTATACTTCATGATATAAGAAGCATATATGTTTGAGAGGTCCCTAGATTCAAAAAAGATTTTTTTAAAATCATTCATAAGCATTCTAGTATCAAACTACTTCAGGTTAACATTAAATGAACATGAACTTTATTTACTCAAAGTAAAGCAATGAAATATGACTAAGTAGATGTCCATATGATTTTTTCTTGTTCAAGTTACTTTAGTTAAAGTTTGCATATGCTTTTCCCTTATATTCAAGATGAATAAACTGTTGACACTTAAAACCATTCATTCTTTCTCTTCAGGCATAGAATTCACAAATCTCTTCTTTACTCTGCTCCTTATGGTTCTTATTAAACAAATGGAATACAATAAAATGGGACGTCCACACTATTCATAAGGTATCATCTCACAGGTGACAAAGAAAAACAAGATCATAATAAACAAATACTGCATATGTTAAAAGCAGAATGTGCTCAACGGTTACATTGAAGAGAAGTCCCAGCTGATTTCTGGAAACTCGCATAATCTTGGGAGACAAATGCTCCTGAATTTAGGGTTAACGCATGATTACAAATTTTAGTTTACAGAATTACAATACTAAGTTAACCTTAGAAAATCATATGGATAAATTGTAAAAAAAATACAAAATTTTTAAGTTTTTAAATTATTTTGTTAGGTGTTTTCCATTATGTTAATGGTATAGTATAAAGTGGGTTAGTGTAATGGA
Source organism: Prosapia bicincta (assembly GCA_036971475.1). NCBI lineage: Eukaryota > Metazoa > Arthropoda > Insecta > Hemiptera > Cercopidae > Prosapia > Prosapia bicincta. The sequence continues at coordinate 108,865,762 of JBAIZL010000002.1, read as the reverse complement.
ATTTTCTACGTCATTTTAAAGAAATATCTATAAATATCACTTATGATATCAATTGAATTTCAACATGTAAATAATTAATAATCTTTATTTGAATTTTTTGTAAAGAACTAAAGGTAAACTCCAGTTTCATATTAAAGGTCAAGTCAAATATTAAATTTAAAAGTAATACTGAAATGTTATCTAGACTGGGCAGTGTGCCTGGCGGGATTAACTTTTGCTTTGCAAACAATCTAGACTGAGCAGTGCGCCTGACTGGGGATTCTTTTGCTTTGCAAATAATCTTGGTTGGAAAGTGTGCCTGACTGGGGATTAACTTTTGCTTTGCAAACAATCTAGGTTGGGAAGTGCACCCGACTGGGGATTAACTTTTGCTTTGCAAACAATAGGATGTTGCTTATTCTTCTAGAAAAGGAAATAATATTTTTTTAAAAATTGGTAAAACTGCATTACTACTACTGTAAGGAAGGAAATGGTAAACATACTTAAGGTTGTAGTAACTGTAGCCAACAAAATACATTGTTTGATTCAGGCAGTTTTGTTTCCATGGTACATAGGAGTTTTTGTGAAAAATTGAGGCTGTAATATTAATCCATGTAACCCATAGTTATGGTGTTAAAAACTAAAACAAAAGCTTTTGAACAAATAGCATGAAGTTCAAAATATACAATTTCAAATGCAAATGTCACTCTGTAATGGATGAAATTAATAGTGATTAAATTTTGGGTGCTGAATTTACAATGACGGCTGGATTTATCTTAGATCTTTCTCCAAGTTCAACCCACTTATTAAAATAAGTTTGTATAACAACCCTGCAGTTGTATTTTTTAAATACCTCTGAAGATGATTGCTGGGCAATCGAAATGTACATAAGGTTTAAATAAATGTTACTTGTGGTTTAGAGGTTTTATTTATTTAAAAATAAACATTACACCACAGTTGCTTCATACAGTTATAGCCCTGCATATATTGTCAATAGTGTGCAACAGTAATTTGAGAAAGGTTGTAATAAAGGCTGTTCTGGGATAATTAAGATTAAAGGATTTCTGCATGTATTTAGAGAAAGTCCAACCTTTTTTAAAAAAAGAATGGTGCTCATAAACATCGCATGGTAGTGAAGTATACAAAATTCAACTATTGATTAAAAGTAATGGAGCATCCTATTGGTGATTGTGTGGATACTTATTATTTGCTTAATAGTGAATATGTGACTAAACTAGACTTTTCTGTAGTTTTCACCGAATTAAATTAAGTGAAGGAAGCAAGTAATTTTGATCTCTATTTTGAGAGTAATAGTTTAGTAGAGTGTGTTATGCTTTACATGTAGTATCTGCATGTTGTAAACCTAAGCATTGTATTGAAGGTACTTGGTAATCTTAAACATAAAATATGATATCAAAATCTTGTTGCTTTTCATGACAAGCTGGTTATAAATTACAAATTACACTTTTGCTATTACTTGTGACCAGACATTTTTTAACAACTATAAGTTGTTAATTGTTAACTTACACTTGGAGGAAACATTTTCGTCTTACGACTTCTTCAGTCTCGTATTTTGGCTGCTAGGAATGCTGCTGTTGTGCTTCCTCGGTACCATTTTTTTGAAAGTTAGAAGTAATGTGATCCAAGAGTATGTGTGATCTGTACCATGTTTGTTCATTTAAGATGTCATTTTTGTGTGTGTTGCTATGTCTATATATTTCAAACTGTTCTAGTGTGTTTAATTTATGGCCTTTGTTGCATGTGTGGAGGATGCTCATGTTATTTTCCATGCGTTTACATTAGTGTTTAGTGTCCATGAGACACAGATAAGATAATATATTGGCACATATATGTGGATGACATTATAATACTATACCAAGGAAACATAAGACAATGCCAACAACTCCAAACACATATAAACAAAATACACAAAAATATCCAGTTTACTGCAGAATTTGAAAACAAAACATTGAATTTTTTAGACATCACCAAAGCAAAAAATCAAAACAAAGATGAATTCAACATATACCGCAAGCCAACCATGACAGACACATTGATACACAATTCATCGAACCCCAATACAACATAAACACGCAGCATTCAAACATTTACTATACAGACTAAATAAAATACCTATGTCCACAACTAACTACACAGAGGAACTAAACACAATCAAATATTTAGCTCCCAAAAATAATATACTGTTTTAAAGATGTTAGAGCTGTCACAACTAGTCTTAGTGAACTCACAATCAAAGTAAGCTATTTCTTACAATGTAGATAATGTTTACATAGTTAATATTTATATTTGTTCATTCCATTTTCACGTGAGCTACTAGTTTTCACTAAACACTTGTAAATATTTACAAACTCGCCTATAGTAGCACTTACTTATATTGTTGAGGACGGCCGTTTCGGGAGATGTATCTCATTGTCAATCCAGACCGTAACTGATCTCAAGGTTTTCGTAGGTTAGGGTATTAAGGGGGGGATATTATGGTGGTGTAGGTGTATTTTGTGAGTATTAGGAGTTATGATGTCAAAAAGTGTGTGTAAAGTGTACATCCTACACACATACTCAATACACAATTACATCACAACTCGCACACACTTTTTGACATCATAACTCCTAATACTCACAAAATACACCCACATCACCATAATATCTCAACCTCACCCTAACCTACGAGAACCTTGAGATCATTTACGATCTGAGTTGACGACACATCTCCCGAAACGGCCGTCCTCAACTAATATAAGTAAGTATTATAAGTAAGACAAGTTTGTAAATATTTACAAGTGTTTAGTAAATATTTATTTTACTATTGATTTCTGGTTTGGGTGTTGTGCAACCTGGCCATGAGTTACTGCTAGTCTCTATGCTCACCAGATTTGACTCTTGGAATTTTTTCTGAACTTTAAATAAAAATTGCTAGTTTTTATGAAGGAAAATACAGTTGATGAATGAGTCAATTAATATTTATTTTAACAACAGTAATATTATGCAACTTATTTTTTGCCCTTATCAAGCTTAAAACTTGATTAAAAAACGGTCTTAAATAATGTCTTAGAAAACTAGTACACTCAACAACAAAAAAAAAAACAAAAATTTACATCCTTAAAATTAGCTAGACAGAACTTTTACAATAAATAAGCACATGGCCAGGATTATGGAAATAGGGTCCAGTTCAGATAACTGACTCTCAATAAGGGTAGTATATATATTTTTTAATAGTAAATTTATAAGAAAAATGTATGAATTTAATTAGGGTATAGGTTTTAGTTTAAGGTTTCAAAACCAAATTAAAATGTTGAATTTGTCCTAATTTCCTGGTTCTTCAGATGGAGAATTATCAAAAATATGAGCAATGGAAGGTAAGGAAATTAAATCACATCACCCGCATACCCTTTCTAAGTATTTGCTGCTACAGCAGAGCAGATTATAGCTTACTGTGCCTCCACTGATTTCTTTAAAATTACGAAGTCATCATAACTATGTGAGTACTTATTTTTGTGTAGCATATTCGTCTAACTGTGTGTAGCCCAGTCTAACATAAACACTCACTACACATTACACTCTCTACACACATTTCATTTACAACATAATCCTTACATATGAAAACCTACATCTTCTCTTAAGGATTTTTGACTGTTCAGAACCTTTGTATGTTGGGAGTGCTGAAAAGACCAGAGTTTGACAAACAGGCTCCAGACCTCTGGGGATTGGAAATGAAGTGATTGCTATGCTTCTACCACAATCATGTATAGATTATGGCTGTCTAGCCTATTAATTTGCGTGGCCTACAGTTCTGATAACTCTCAGTGCCTGAAATGACAAATGGCAATGTGTTCAATACAAAAGCTGAGGAAAAATTAAGGATACCATCCGACCATGTAGGTATCCCTTCCATTTGAAACATAGGGGGGAAGTGGTGGTTAGTTCAAGTCGGCCACTATTGTCTAACTCATGGTTATCCGATGTGTCAAGAGGATCCGCCATTATGTCAGTCTTGTGGTAATACCATCACAATCCATCATATTTTGGTTCATTGTGATGGTTTACAGCACGGCCATGACACTTTTAATATACAAGTTAGTTTAAAGGTGGTGTGGAGAGGCGATGCAGCAGTTGTCGACCATGTCATCTCATTCCTTTGTCATTTGAATATATTATTTAAAATTTAATATTTGAAATTTTTAAAATATCTATAATTTATATATTAATTATGGTACAGCAACTCATCTTTGTTTGCGTGTTTAGATATTTATTAATAGTTAAGCAATATTTTATTTATTTTCTACATTAAGTATTAAAATTAATTGTTATTTTTAATACATCTTTATATTTTGGTTTTTCATTACTTAGTTATTGATACTGTATTATTGTTTTTCTCATTGTTAATTATTGTCATGTTTTAATTGTTATTTTGTTTCTACTGTTAAGTTGTTATTCATTACCATGCTGTTATTTATTATTTTTTATATATTTATTTTTGAGTTTTGGTTTCTGATTATTTGTATTTGTTGTAATATAGAGTATCTCTTGTTATATACTTTAGTAATTTTATGTAATTTTAATTTCAGTTTTCTACACTATCTTAGTTTGCCGATTATAAACGAAGTCGGTTTTTTGCTAGGGAAAGAAAAAAAAATTGTAGGATAAAGCATTCTAGTAGTTTTGTTAGCGATTGATTTGAATTTTTTCATTTTTAAGTTTAGTAAAAATAAAATTATAAAAAATGTTTTTTGTAGGTATAGTTAGTAACCATAGTAGGAAAATGAGAATTTTTTCCGATTCTTCCATAATTTTGTGATATAATTGTTTAGAGACGTGGTCCCCACTTGTGGTTGTCTGTGGAGTGAATAAAAAGTAAACGGAGTTGATTAACAAATTGTAAAAAGTTTAATTATATGTAGTTTACTTTAAACAATTTCTTTAACTATGTTTTATTTGTTACAATTTATATTTACTTCTAAACTCAGGGAATTAAATCTACTGCTCACTGTGTCTCATCAAAAATGAAGGTTGAAATAAATTTTAAAGATTTTTTTACAGACAAAGATTTTTAATTATCCATTTCTACATAAACATATAATTGATATACATTCTGTATTTACACACAACTATGTCAGGCAACAGAACAATACTACAATACAACGTATAAAATGTACCGTACAAGAGACTTTACACACTCAAAGGTATTAGTGTTTATTGTTTACTTACACAATACCATTATAATACACAAATTTGCTATGAATAAATTAACTGATTTTCAAAAGTTATTTAGGCCACAAAAACTTTTCCATCACTGATATATTTGAAAATACAATATTCAGTTTTATAAACAGAAATAGATACATTCCAATGCCTTATTATAATTGTTTTAATAATAATTAAAGCCTACTCTTTTTATGTATTATTATTATCAAACACAGTAAAACAATTTACATTCATAATCTTTAAATTCAGGATAAAAATACAATATTTGTATTGAATTTATTTGATGGAAGATAGTATGTTTGGATTTAATATGGTACTCTTACGTACATATAAATGTATATATCAATTTGTAAAAACATGCCTATATTAAGTATCACTTACTTTGATTTTAAATGAAGAAAGCTCTTACAGAATTATATCTCTATTAATTCATACTGCAACTGGATAAATGTATATATCTCTCGAAACTACCATTCTCATTTGAAGTAAAAAGGTACTTCTTACTATAAACAAGTTTTTCATATTACTATATACGTTAACATGTACACTAGTAGCTCAGATTGAAGTAGAAAGAAAAACATAATATATTATTTTAGATAATGATTGATTAACTTGTTAACATATTCTGAATACAATAAATAATTTGAAATATACGTTTTTTATGAAATATGTTAACATTTTATCACTTATCATGTGTCTATCCATTTATATATTTATACCACATAGCTCTGCTTTTAATTTATTAATTTTAAGTGTATGTTGATTTGAACATGTATGAAAAAAATGATACAGTAGTTGTATCTATATAGATAGGTTAAAATCAGAGTAATTAGACTCAACAAAAAGAATTCAAGAACGGACAAGGCTCTATCAAAATAGGGTTATGTTATCACCAGGATTATATACCCCTGTTCATCAATGTAATTTATCTGATGTCAATATTCTATCACACTTAAGGACAGTGAGAGTAAATCAGTCCCATGATCTTTGCAAATGATGTTATAACGTAGATGAAAAAAGTACTAAGATTAAGAATTAATAGATTGAAAGTGGAATTTAAAGAATATGGAGTAAAATCGAGATGGAATAAAACCAAGAACATAATAATCAAAATTAAAAAGTTTTAATTAAACATAAATCTATTTCCAAATTAAAGCATTTTATTCAAATATAACACTGTAAAGAATTAAATACTAGTCAAAGCACATCATTATTTAAGAATTGTTTATGGTTCGCCAAAAAAATAAGCCAGGAAGTCTATTTTCCATAGTAATATAACATATACAATAGAATCTCTGTAATTCCTCACAATAATAACAAACATTGTTTGCACTGTCACGTAGTATATGCACCACAACATAAGGCCGATACAGACATAAGTCTTTCGATTAATGAGAAAATCTCTCAGCCCATTCTTTGTTCTCACACATCCCATACGCTCTATAAAGGGAAATATCTAAATGCAGTAATTATAAAACTTTAACATTGGTGGATAAGTGTGGTATTCTACAACGGCTATGAAAAGACGAAAGAGAAGTTAAGCTATCGTTACAATTTATAACTCTTAGAATGGCTGTAAATAACACCAAGGAATATGGCAATAAAATTGAAGAGTACATGGAAAAAATGGATGTTTCTGATGGAGTTGTTAACAAACGAAAAAAATGACACATTCAACTTGATAAAGCTGTGTTTATCTAGTTCTCATAACAAAGAAATATGCTACAAACAATGTACTGCATTTTTAATTACAAATTGTACTGCTGGCTACTAGTGTTCTTATAGTGCTGTTGAGTTTTTCGGCCGACTAAATCGTGTAAGTACTACATTAATTACATTACATACCTGTTTACGTATTTATGTGCTCTTTACCCACAATTACAAGTTAATTTCACGACTTCTGTAATTAGTCTTTTCCTCAAATTCGTCACCCTCTCAGTACCGAATGTGACGAATAAGAGAGGTTCTACTGTCTGTACGACAACCAATTAATAATCACAGTATAGAAAAGAAATAGTACAATAATTGAACCTAGCCAGCAATCATATCCCTACCCTATTCTATATAATCCATTACATTGTGCTTGTCTCACATACTTCCTAGGGATGATAGTGGGGTCTATTTGTTATTTTTGTCTCAAAACAAAAATATCTACAATAACTTTAGCCCAATTGAATGAATTTCAAATTGAAAATATTTTATTTCTGCTCATATTGATACTAACTATTTATATAAACATAATGTATGTTTTAAAAGAAGACTTCAAGGATAGTTTTAACAACTATTTTACTTTTGCATACATTGGAGGTAGGGGTGCACATTAAAAGCCAATCACTCATGACTTGCCTAATTTAACATCTCTACATAACTTAATAACTTATTCCATTTATTGCAGTCATAAAAAAATGTCCACTCTCAGATGATAAAAATTAATTGTTCGGTATACAGTTTTATATTTCCCATCACAACATTTAAATTCTTAATAACCTGCCAGAGGCCTATTTGGCATAAAATAAAATGAGGAATTTCCATATTAAGTTTAAAATTCTTATCATAAATTAACATTAATTAAAGGTTTACAAGCTCAACATCTTAAAGTTTGAGTAGTACAAAATTTTACTTTAAAAAATCACTAATCAGTGTAAATGCTATTTTGAAAAAATGTCTGATGTGATATCAGTGTTCATCACATAAATAGTTAGGAGTCATACAACAAAGATTTATTAATTACCTCTCAAAAACTTTCTTTTTTCATTTTGTACAATTACAGTATTATAATTGTAATACAATTTATTACTCTATGACTATCTTAATTCTTAGTGTTTTTAGTATTTTTAATTTTTTTGTAGGCTACGATAATTTATTGAATTCCAGAAGTTGATCATAACTTATTTTATGAGACATTCATTCAATATAACCTTTTACTAAAAACTAACTAAGCCTAACAATTTATTCCTTTAATATTTGTATTATAAATAATTGATAGTTAATTAATCAAATAGTTAAGTGGTTTTATTTAAAATTTGAACTATTTAAATAGTATTGTAACATTCTGTATCCATTCTGCCTATAAAGACTGTTCTAAGTATCTGAAAAAATTGGGTTTATATGGTTCATTTCAAAAGATGAACTCATTGATTTTCCATAATTTGCTAAATATCAAGGAAAGTAAGAATGTAATCTACTTATTCAGTAGGTACAGTTTTTGACGATTTTTTTTAAAAATCTTGTACTTGTACACAGATATGTTTTATTCTGAGAGAAATAAATTGCACTTAATTTTTCTTATTTATAAATACATTTAATTTGATAAATAAAATTTTACAAATGTACAATTTATAGGCCTATCTATATATTTATGTATATTATTTACACAAAACAATGTTTCATTACACAATCCAAACCATTATTTATACACTCACACTCACACACACATACACAACTCACAAACATGGTACCTATAGTACTTCTAAATTCAAAATATTGAAATGGTAGACTCTAATATATTTGTAAGTCCATTGTTTTTATAAACATTAAGACTTTATTTTAGAAAACTAATTTAGTGAATATAAGTTTGCCATTTACTTCTTTCTTTCTTTTTTTGTAATCACAGTTAGAACATCATCCTTTGATAGAATTATTGGTCTTCTTCTTTGATACCAATTTCCTAATATTAAACAATTGCTGTTGGTACCCCTTGGTACTCGTCTTGTGACTCAAGTTTTGAGCAATGCCATGGCAACTGAAATTAACTTTAGGTTAGATTACTTGACAAAAGTACAAAAAAAAACTTTAATTAATTTGTTTCAAAAACTGCTTAGTTGTAAACACTAAAATACCATTAATTATTTCTCATAGTTATTTTATTCTAAATCAATAATTTTACTTTTAAACAATAACTATTAGTATAAAATAATGTAAATTTGTTTTAATAAGTTTGTTTAATTTTTTTACTAAATTTATAAATAGAAACAAAATTTCTGTGTAAACAATTGAAATTAAAATGATAGACCAGTTATTACTCCAAGTTTTGTAGTACCAGGTACTATTGCATTATAAATCAAATAATCAAGATGAAGGTAAATGATATTTATAAATAGTTTCATAGTAAACAAGTAAAATTTTGGACAGTAGAAACTTATTTCAAACAAAAAAACATACCTATTCTAATAATTTAGTAGTGATAATTATTAAATCAAATTCCCTAAACACAAAGTTGAATAATTTAAATCTTGCAGTTTTTGTGTTGTACATCTTGAGGTTTTTCTATAATTACAGTTTTGGTATTAGCTTGGCAAGAAAACCACTACTTACTGATATTTTTTAGCATATGCGTTTTGAACTACGTCAGCGCATTATTCAATGATGTGAGTCATGGACAAGACTGTTGCTCAGGTGTGTTGTGTTAGTGTGAGTCTTAGGAGTATTGGTGTAAATTAACTTTAGGTTAGATTGCTTGACAAAAATACGAAAGAAAACTTCAATTAATTTGTCTCAAAAACTGTGTAGTTGTAAACACTGAAATACCTTTCATTATTTCTCACAGTTATTTTCTTCTAAATCAATAACTGTACTTCATCAGTCTATTTTACTTTTAAACAATAACTATTAGTATAAAATAATGTAAATTTGTTTTAATAAGTTTGTTTAATTTTTTGGCTAAATTTATAAATAGAAACAAAATTTCTGTGTAAACAATTGGAATTAAAATTATAGACAAGTTATTGCTTCAAGTTTTGTAGTACCAGGTATTGTTCATACTGTACTGTGGTGTGTTATTCTTCATAGTAGTTGTTAATAATTGAACAGATAATTAAAAACTACTCTGTGAACAATAACTCCCTACAGAACACTAATGCATAGCAGACTCACACCAACACAACACATCTGAGCAACAGTCTTGTCCCTGACTCACAGCATTGAATAATGCACTAACCTAGTGCAAAACCGTCTGCTGAAAATATCAGTAAGTAGTGGTTTTCTTGCCAAGTTAATACCAAAAGTATAAATAATTTATATATATATATATATATATATATATATATATATATATATATATATATATATAATGAATAGTTACTATCTGTAGTAAATCCGTTCATTCTGCAGTCCATAAATTCGCAGTTCCGACGTTTCGCTAGAATCTCATCCAGCATTGACGAGGTGAACCCAACAACAGTAGAAGAGCGAGTGAAGAGCGCAGATAACACGGCTCCTATATATAGAGGAAAGAAGTGGCCCATTGACGTCAATCCACACACACCTGATCCAAACAATTACTCACATTCCTTTGCCTTTGTTCACCTTTCTGCCGATAAAATCTATCGATGACACACTTCCTGACTGCAGGCAAATTCAAAGTATCATCGCGTTTGTTAAGACTCTCTCGCTTCTCTATTTCGATAGCCTCACGAATGATTCTAGTCCTCTAGTTTTCCACTTGAGCAATCTGTCGGCAAGATTGGAAATCAATGGTATGCCCTGTATCGCAATGGTGCCTGTACAGAGCCGACGTTTTCTGCTTGTTTTTAAGGCCCAGTTTGTGCTCCTCAAGCCTAGCAGAGATACGTCTGTTCGTTTGGCCAATGTACGATTTCTTACAAACTCCACAGGAAACGCTGTAAACACCATGGTTTTCCAAGAAGATCTTATCTTTGGCGTTACCAACAACCTTGTCGATGGTGATGTAAGGTTTGTAAACGGAACGTAAACCATGCCTCCTAAAGAGTCTGCCAATCCTATCAGTGGTTCCTTTAATAAAGGGCAAAATAACAGTCGACAACAGGGAAGAGTGTGTCACTGACACGCTCTTCTCTCGGTCTCACAAGTTAACAGACATCGATTCGAGGGACCAAGAACTTATTACTATGAGAGAGGTGCTTAGAAGCAATGGATATAAGGAATATGCCAGTAATAAAGCGTTACACCGCCAAAGTGTCCTTCCTGTTGACTTGGACGAAAAAGAGACTGAGAAAGCTGGTACTGATACAAACAGACTTATCTCAGCTAGGCTTGAGGAGCACAAACTGGGCCTTAAAAACAAACAGAAAACGTCGGCTCTGTACAGGCACCACTGCGATACAGGGCATACCATTGATTTCCAATCTTGCCGACAGATTGCTCAAGTGGAAAACTACAGGACTAGAATTATTTGTAAGGCTATCGAAATAGAGAAGCGAGAGAGTCTTAACAAACGCGATGATACTTTGAATTTTCCTGCAGTCTGGAAGTGTGTCATCGATAGATTTTATCGGCAGAAAGGTGAACAAAGGCAAAGGAATATGAGTAATTGTTTGGATCAGGAGTGTGTGGATTGACGTCAATGGGTGAATTGACGTCAATGGGCGTGGCTTCTTTCCTCTATATATAGGAGCCGAGTTATCTGCGCTCTTCACTCGCTCTTCTACTGTTGTTGGGTCCACCTCGTCAATGCTGGATGAGATTCTAGCGGAACGTCGGACCTGCTAATTTATGGACTGCAGAATGAACGGATGTACTCCAGATAGTAACTATTCATCATATTTTTCCATCCGTGAAGGATATATCAGCATATATATATATAATATGTTTTCTTGTTTAATAATTTAAAACAACACAGGTTATTTTAGGCCTATATCTTACATTATTGTATTATTCATTCCTGATGATGTTGGTACTGTTTACCAACTAAAAGCTTTGAATATAAATAAATAATAATCTTGTATTTGAATAACCTATGTTGTTTTAAATTTAATATATATATATATATATCACTTTCACTTATGTACTTAAACAAGAATCTTACTTGGTATTACCTAGTAGATTCCAAGTAAGATTCTTGTTTAAGTACATAAGTGAAAGTGATAAGTGTATACAAGAAAACAGTGTTGCATAATCTACAAATATATATATATATATATATATATATATATATATATATATATATATATATATATATATATATCATTAAATGGTATTTCAGTCCCAACCAAATAATAGTAACAAAAAATAATGGGTTTCTTAAGAAAAAAAATGTAAATTCAAGTACCCCTCTGATAAAATATATAAACTTAAGACTAAAAACTAAAAAGGTTTAAGACTATTTACCAACAACACAGTGACTTTTTAGTTGAAAAACGATCAAATGAACACAATTCATTTTTACTTCACTTGATATAATTTAAATGTTTAATAAAACAATTTTTTAAATTTATTATATAATAAATTTGTTAAACAAATTGCTCATTTCAGAAAAAATTACACAAATTTTCAAATTTTTTGGTATTGATAAAAGTTGTTATATTTACCTTTGTTTATTTTATTATTAAATAATTTGCTACCAATTTTTAGGAAATGTCATTTTGACAAAAAGCAATAAATCATTTGTAAGAACAGAATCCAATATAAATTTTAGCAATTGCAGAAACATTTTTTTTATTGTTATGGTTATTTAATTTTACCTCAGCAGTCAATGCTTTGAGAACATTCTAGGCCGTGATAGGCACAGTTCGTTTCATTTCCGATCCCAACCCGTAGAGTTATAAAACCAAGAGGATGAGTCTTCCCTTTTCACCCAGGAACTATCCAACCCACTTTCCTGAAAAAATACATTAATAATGTTAACAGTTATATAGTGTAGATAAAACTGGGCGAGTCACAACTAATATGTACATTAAATTTAGTTCCTTCGTAACATTTAGGCTATTTCAGCAAATTTGAATTGCAATTTAAAATTGAAAGTAAAAATTGCAGTACTTGCTAGAAAAATACCTAACTCTAACATAGTAGTCCCAAGCCCAGAACTTGATCTTACAGAATGGGAACAACATTTCTTTAAAAATATTGATTCAGTATCTCTAAATGAAATGATAGTACCTTGTTTAGACAAAATTAACATTGTTCAAATTTATTCAACAAAAGCAAATAAGAGGGGATAGAAAAATTGCAGAGTTAGCTCTGATCTGCTGTCGGTGACATTAGCAGCAAAATAAGCAATGGTAATGTTAACAGTAGAAATAGTAGGCCTAATTGGCTATAAATCACAATACCGTGTTATAAATACTGATAAATGATTAAAAAATACAAAGAATCAGTATTACAAAAAAGGTGAACTAAAGATTACTGAAAAATGAGGTCAAAACTGAAATTGTGAAAATTTAGGAAAGGCTAAGGTAAATTTAGAGAAAAAAAATAACCAGAAGGTACTGACATGTATACAATATGAGAAGAAATTGAGATAAAAGAAATAGAAATAGCAACAGATAAAGTGATAATAACTGAAAAACGATAATCAACAACAGTAAAAAGACAACAACATGAAAACTTGATTGAGCAAAGTAGGCTTACAACACAATCCACTCATTAATAAACAAAAATTAATTTTGAAAAAGAGAAGTAGGGTATACATGAAAAAAGTATAAAACACAAAAGTGTTATTATCAGTTTTGATACTTTTAATATAAATGAGCATTTTATAAAGATATCATGAACAAAGGCCTAAAATAGCAATAGGCAATGGAATATTTAGAAAAAAAGATTACTATTTTATAATATTAAGTCCCATTATCTAGATACATTAAGCAATTATTTGAAGGTAATAGAGGAAAATCGAACGTTTTAATAAATCATATAACTCTAGTTGAAATAACTATATAAGAATTGAAATATGCAGTAAAAAGCATAAGAGATTACAAACACACAAAGAAATAAGAGATAAGGTCCCATTCAACATATTAAAGTTATTAGATGGATTAGAAACTTCGAGTTAAAAAGGTTATTAAGTCCCATTATCTAGATACATTAAGCAATTATTTGAAGGTAATAGAGGAAAATCGAACGTTTTAATAAATCATATAACTCTAGTTGAAATAACTATATAAGAATTGAAATATGCAGTAAAAAGCATAAGAGATTACAAACACACAAAGAAATAAGAGATAAGATCCCATTCAACATATTAAAGTTATTAGATGGATTAGAAACTTCGAGTTAAAAAGGTTAAGAAGTAAGTAAGACTCAAGTAAGTAAGACTCAAATTGCATGATTTTATGAGAAACAAAAATTATACTTTTTCTTTCTGCATAATGATGTTATGTTTTATATAAAATGTGTTTAAATAATGTGGAGCCAAAACTTTGGAGAATAATGAAATAAATGAAACTAAGGAGAAGACATTCAATGAAATTAGGTCTAAAACACAATTTTATATTTTTCTCCAAACAAATTACCTTGTCAATTCTGATGACCATAAAAAGTTCTTTAATGTTAGAAGTTTATAGATAATGATTTCTTTGGCTTAGAATTTATGACAAATTTTGAAAAAATTATTGAGACAATGTTTTTGATCACAGTAAGATTAGGCCTACTAATCATTACCAGTCTTCACCAGTGTCTCAAAGACATTCTGCAACAGACATTGATGTAGATTATTTATTGCATGTTGTCAGTAAGTTTTTTGAATATAACTTTATTTAAAATATAGTATGGGAAGTTATTATTCACAAAGTTCAAAGTAAATAAATTACGTTGCGAGAAAAGATAAACAGATTTTAAAGATATTTAGTACTTATCAACCAAGTTGTCTTTTTCTTTACGTCTAAAAAAAAATTACTACACAAAATTTTCAAAGCAGCAGTCATTTAATATTTTACACAAAAATATTATTTATTTAATTATTAGTTTTATCAAATTCTGTAGTTATAAGTACATTAAAAAAATTTCAATGAAAGTAAAACAGGTGTCAAAATCCGTTGATAAATAAACAGGAATTAGGATGAAACAAAAACAGATGAAATCATAATGGAATTTTAACCCAAAATCAATATAATTAAATCTCTTTATTTCATACATTTTGTAGACATAAATTATATATATATATATAGCGTGTGTGTGTGTGTGTTTGAGTGCATGTGCGTTTGCATGTGTGTGTGTGTGTGTGTGTGTGTGCGGATGTGTGTAATTAGCAAGACTGTTTTCTTGTATTCACTTAACACACTTTAATGTACAAACAAGATTCTTACTTGATATATTTGTGAGTCAACTTTCGAGAGGTTATTAATTAGAAGTCTTCTAAAGCTCTAAAATTAGATCGCTGTAGTTAATAAGCTATCAAAAGTCAACTCACAAATACACCAAGTAAGATTCTTGTTTAAGTATATTAAAGTGTTAGGGATATATATATAAACAATTGGGCTCTTCAAAGCATTCTAACCACTATTAAGTAAGCTATTATTTATTGTTTGATGGTTAAGGTGATTGGGCAATTCTAGCAATTTAAAGTTAATTATAATAATTCTATAAGAGTATCATACTCTTCAAATTATAGACTGAGGTTTAGTTAAAAAGAAGGAAAATATTGCAACATGCAAAACTGGAAATATTGAGGTAATTTCTACAAATTTAAATGCTCATATGTCCTAAAGGACTACATATAAAGATATCAAACACACATTTGAACATCTGTTTTGTCTAATCATTGTGCTTTTTAATATTCATAAATTATTTCGTTTTAATTTCTAGTTTTATCCCAAAAATTTTTAGTAACCTCTTTAGAAGACTCAAATGATAATGACAAGAGTCTGTAAAAATTTGGAGCCATACATGTAGAGGAAGTGCGCCATAAGTGGACCCTGTTTCCTTGAGTGGACCCCCTGACTAATATCTAGAGGAGTAAGTGAAATCTAGCGATAATCAGTGGAACTGTGAACAAACCGTGTGCTAAGAGTGGAGGAAGGGCGTTGTCAGTTTTAAAACAACCTTCCAGTGCTTCGCTTCACGAAACGTTTTTTGTGTGTTTTGAAAGTTTTTTAGTGTAATTTTCCGACCCTTCCAGCGACCAGTGAGTATTGGTAAGTGGATTTTTGTTGCATAGAAACTATAGATATAATCAAGGGGTAGCTGTAGGATGTACTTTTTTCGATTTTCTCTCGAAAATATTAAAATCAGATTAATGAACAAACAAAGCAAGCCTTAGCCTTGAGCGGACCCATCTTGCGTTCCTAGAGCGGACCCCCAGAATCTGTGGTGGGGGAGGGGTCCGCTCCAGGCACATAACAGTTGATTCCTAAAATTCAGAAACGATACGTAACATTTTCAATATTTTTGGGAAATCAAAACAAACTGTATAAATTGAACACTAAAGCTTTTTAATCTCTAAACTAATTAGAATGGTATTTTGTTCTTTTTAAATTGAGAAAGGATAGTCTACTGTCTAAAGTTTCTCCAATGTCTAGCAACAAGGAGACTGTACGATTCACCAATTCATCTTGTATTTCAGGTGGACGATGACTGGCAAAGGTGTGAATAAGAAGAAAAAGACAGGGGGTGTTAGGAAGGGGATGAGGAGGACAACGGATGTTCGAAAATGGAGTGTAGAAAACATGTCTAAAGCAATAACAGCTGTTAGAGAAAAAGTTATGGGATGGAAAAAAGCAGCAAAAACGTACAGTGTCCCCAAAACAACTCTCATGAGACTTTCAGGTGAAAAATACGGTTCCCCCAAGAGGCAGCAGGTACAAAATGGGGTAAACAGACTATTTTGACTCCCGAAGTGGAATCAAAACTCGTAAAATATTGTCTTGATATGGAGGCAAATTTCTTCGGAATGACTAGAGGGGACTTAAGAAGAATGGCATTCCAACTTGCCGAACGTAACAATTTAAAACATGCATTTAATCATGAAAATGGCATGGCTGGTAGGAAGTGGATGCAACGTTTCATGGCCAGGCATAAAGATCGGCTCTCCTTCAGGAAGCCTACTGGCACTTCCTATGCCAGAGCTGTTGGTTTCACGAGACAAAATGTAAATTCATTTTTTGACTTATATGAAAAGTTGTTTGATAAACACAACTTCCCCCGTAACAGAATTTATAACGTGGATGAGAGTGGGTTATCTATAGTTCAGTCCAAACTAGCTGCAGTTGTTGGCTTGAGGGGTAAAAGGCAAGTTGGCAGTTTAACGTCTGCAGAAAGAGGTTCACTCATCACGATTGTGGTGTGCATGAGCGCTAGTGGTGACTACGTGATTTTATTTTTCATTTATTAACATTCATTTTAATATGTTTCTATATTCTGATATTTTAACCTATTTTGTACTGATTCTATCTTTTATATTTCAATTTTATTTGTGCGTAGTTTTATTGTAATGTTTTATTTCACTTGTTCTTAGTTTTATTGTTATTTTTCTATTTCACTTATCGTAGTTATTGTTTTTATTTACTTGTACACCGTTTTATAGTTATTTTATTAATTTTACTTGTGCATAGTTTTGTTCTTTTAATGCATTAAAATGTTGAATAAGTTTTCAATTGTATTTTCTTCATAATTCCACTTTGTACAATAAGGAAAAAGGGTCTGCTCCAAGGTTAAAATGTGGGGTCCGCTCATGGAGCACACCTCACATGATTCTGGTAATACCATTTTTTGGAAATTTGAAAAATTTATGTACTAACTTTTTTTTTAATAAAAATTTGATTGTGGATAGTTACAACTTATTAGTTTCTTTATGTTTTAGTATTTTCAGATTTAAGTTATCATGTGTTCCAAGAAAGATATCATTGAACAAACAAATGGGGGTCCACTCATGGCGCACTTCCTCTAATCATTAGGGGATAAAATAATTTAAAATTGGAAAAATGTTCTTTACCTGTTATTTCAGGTTTTGCAGGCTGCAAACCTTTTTCTGGAAGATTATATCTCAACAAATGTTAATTTAGGAATCACGATTTTGCTAATAAAGTAAAGAAAGTATCATGCTTTTTATAAAAAAAATTTCAAATTAGAAATATCTCCAATACAGTAGTTGTTTAGTAACCAGAGAAAACGATTGTTTTCCATAAGATACAGAATGTATCATATAAATACGTGATTGTAAAAAAAAAATTATTGTTTTAAGTTTTTGAGCAGGATCACACATTTCATTGTCTAAATATATGATTTGTTGTAAAGTGCTACTGCCTACGGAATTTCAGCAAAGCTAAATACTAAATTATTGAATCAAATCATGTTTAGTAAGGTGCTGCCATCTACGTCAATTTTGTAAACTATAATGCCAAGTTAATACAGCGTTTTATTTTGAATAATCAAATAGCTTTAGATTTCATAAAACTAGAAAACAGCCGGTTTTCTCCGTTGAATTGCTCTAAAACTATTAGATATGTTAAGATTAGGAGTGGATTGAAGTGCAGTGGTTAACCTTCTCCAGAAGAATTGTAATGTAATCGACCTTAAATTTACTTTTAAAAAATATTTAAATCACTTAAAACTCATAGAGTTATTGGCCTATTAGGAAATTGAAGTAATATTACTTTAAGATAGTTTTCTATTAAAATGGGTGGCCAGTAAGTTAGATACAACTTATAAGTAAGAGATGTTAATCTAATTCTTATATAGAAACTAAATATTATGCCTACGTCTTGGCGAATTATATGCCCTGTAAGTAGTTAGTTAGTTTAATAATGGTCAAATTAAGCTAGATATGTGGAAAAACACACCTACCGGGTTAAGTTGTGAATGTGAAATAGAGGTCGGTCCAAGGTAATCCATATTTGAGTAGTAAGGACTGTAGTTTTGATGGGCTGTAGGGTAACAATTTGGTGTAGTTGTAGCTACCCCTCCTCCTGTGTAACTACTTCCACCCGAACCTAAACCGGCGCCGCTACGTTGGTTTTCTATACAGGAGTCTATGACTGCAGGACTCCATATGGACGTGTTCGTAGGCGTGCCTAGACATTAAGTAAACGATATTTAATTGGTGAAAATTTGAAGTAGTTAGTTAAAACTATAGCCATTATATAAGTCAAATCCACAATAAGTTAATTAAATACAATCGTGGCTCAAATTGTACATAGAATCGCAAACTATTCCTACAGCTGTAGCCTTAAGCATAGGCCTAAATAGATGTGGACCCTTTTTACGTTATCCTGATACAAAGTTAATATGAAATGATTAAAAAAGAACCTCATATTTTTATACTTTACTAAAAAAAGCCCACAAGGATAATGTAGGCCTACTATTTCTATAAATATAACCCATATAGTAAATTAAATTTAGTCAGGAAGAAATAACATTTTCTCTGTGCTCTACTTTTATCAGAATATAGGCTAGATTTGTAACAAAAAGTAGCCGCCGCGTTGGTTGCCACCCAAGACAGCAATCTCACCTCAAAACGAGGGTTACTACAGCACTCTTTCCAAAAACACCCTTCTCGTATTTACAAATAATTACGGAAATTCAAAAGCATTTTATCAACAGTGACACATTTGGTTCATTGTAATTGAAAACTCTCCTGGGAATGAAAATTTGCAATTGTTCCTGGATTACTTTATGGATCAATGAATGGAAAACCCATTTATACTAATTCGTAGGGATGCATTTGACCAAAGCCCAAATAAGTCGGCGAAAGGGTGGAATTCAAAAGTAAATAAGTCTGCCTCCATTCCGCGTCGCAATTGCTATTTTATTTGTACAAAAAATAAGACAAGACGCAGACGAAATAAGACTAGTGGCCGTGAATATCGTCCTTCAACAGAAAGAAGAAAGAATAGTTCTGCTGACTTGAACAAAAGAATCAAACTGTGTATAGAAAAGACCTTTTCAATTGCCTTCGTCTACTACCCAAATTTGAATAAAAGTAGAAATTTAAATAGTGACTTTTAATGTATATATTATAAATTTTAAAACCATAACAAAGTTAATTAAAGGCAGCGAAACGAATAAATAGCAGACATTTTGACAACCCTTACGAGATAGGTGACTGCGAAATTGGTAAGGAATCTATATTGCCAGGCTTGGGGTGTAATAAGTTATGCCAAATCAGTTTAGCGACAGAAACATAAGTACTTCTCTTTCCACATTAACACCGTGGCTACTGACTGTCCACAGAGGTTAGTACAGAAGTCTATTACCCAATATCTTCCGCACGTACAATATCTTCACAATTACGATCCCCAATTATCTACGCATTGTATTGAAGATAGCTTTATATAATTTTTAAATTAGGCATATTAATGAAGACGATATAAAGTTTATAAAGAAATTATAGATTTTATAAAAAATTGAAAGGTAATCAAGTTCAAAGGATTTTTTTATAAATTTGGTTAATAGGCTATTACTTATTACACTTTGATATTACTTGCGACCAGACCTTTTGTTAACTAAAGGTTGTTAAATTGTTAACTTACACTAGGAGGAAACGTTTTCGTCTTACGGCTTCTTCAGCCTCGTATTTTTGCCTCTAGGATTGCTGTAGTTGTGCTTCCTCGGTACAAATTTTTGAAAGTTAGCATAAATTTAGTACCAAAGAAGCACAGCTGCAGCAATCCTAGCGGCAAAAATACGAGGCTGAAGAAGTCGTAAGACGAAAACATTTCATACAAGTGTAAGTTTAACAAATTTAACAGCCTTTAGTTAACAAAAAGTCTGGTCGCAAGTAATATCAAAGTGTAATAAGTAATTAACAACCAGGTCGTCATGAACAGCAACAAGATTTCGATATTTAATAGGCTATATTAAGCTAGATAGGCCTACTAGCTCTAAATTCCTCAAAATATTTATTGTTATTAATTCAACAGAATTATTAATAATATTTGGGGGCGAAAACAAATGGTTTTGAATTAAGTTTAGGTTAGGCTTCCAAGAGGCAGAGAATGACGGGTTGCAGTACTATTCATTGCAAACACATCAGACCTACTACCCAGCCTAAAAGCTATTAATCAGTGAAGTTTAGCGTTGTATGTTACTGTTACCCATTGATTATTATTATTTGTTGTAATTGTATGTGCTTTGTAAAATGCATTCTTACTCGCAAAACAGTGATCGGGAAATGTATTCGGTTCTAGGGCGTTCAGGGGGGATTGTAGCAGTAATAATTATACACTAGTCACTAGTCGCTGAGTTTTGGAAGACCTTTAAACTTTGCAAAATAGTATTATGTAACATAGTAAATGCACCATGGCACATAAGAATTAAGATTTACACTGGAGACATAAAAATCAAGATGGTTATAGAAGGTAAGGTGTAGGCCTATGCCTACAGGCACTTGCTTAGACTACAAGTCCATAAAAATCAGGAAATTCAGTCAGTCCTTGATGTGAGTATACATATCCGACATCTCAAGACAATTAAGTTGGCATCACAGAACAAAAGAGCAACTTAGTGTAATGCTACCAGCTGTAATTATACTTAGAGAAGAGTCACTAGTCACTTATATCAATGGGTCATGACAAAGGGAGGCGTTTTTTAGCGGATCCCCCCGCACAGTTGCGTAATACGGGTTGTGCAGCGTCTTTTTGACAATTTCACCTGTACTCAAAAAAATCAGACGAGTTCATAACTAGGTATATCATTGATGATGGTTATTTAGTTGCAGAAACATGTCTATTACTGTAAATAAAATTATTGTGAGAATTGAGTGGTAAGTCAGAGAAAAGGGGAGTTTGCTGCCCGGTCTTTGTCACATTTACCAAACTTAGGTTATATACTCTTCCTTGTACATCAATATAGGTTGTAAAATTACCTGAGGAGTACACTGAAGGTATGGGAGGCGTGGCGCTTAGCAAAGGTTTGATGTAAGGCGTGCTGGGACTATCTCTATGGTGGACTCCCGACAGCGCTGGAGAACTGGCCGTCGATGACGTCGTGTTGTTTGTAATAGCCGACGGCGTCTTTGTGGTCGTACTTCCTGTAGTCGTGGGGTTCGTTTTACTCTTCGTGCTGCTTCCTCTTCCAACTCCTGTCTTCTCCGCCCCGTTGTGTTGTTGTGCTTGTTGGTGTTGCTTCACTTGTTGTCTACATTTCGCTCTGCGGTTCTTGAACCACACCTGAAATAACCATTGTATTGAAAGCATACTACTGCAATCTTAGCATAAAGAGAATTAAAAAGTAGTAAAATTAAGTTGAGAACGAAATCAGTAGAATCACAAAGGTAACATAATTAATACGTTATGATATTCTAATTTTTACATTTATAGAAACGAATCTAGATTGATATATTTTTTTATAGGCCTATACATTGTTCCAAAACAATTGAAAAAATGGATGTCTGTCGAACTTGCACGACCGAAGCTATCTTCATTTGGTAAGAAATAGAGTTAGACCTATCATTTAAGTTGAAATAAACGTATAAAAGCCTTGAATATTTATTATATATTTTAATGTCTTACACAAAAGGTACAAAACTCTTACAACACTGAACGCAAAATAATCTTGCTTATAACTTTACATTTTTAATTTTTACTATTTATCTTTAAATTTTACTTTTACATTGAATTTAGTAGACTCTAAAATTAACTTAATTCTGGTCTAAGTCATTAACAAGTCATAGTATTTTAAGTAACTATATTTACAGTAGGCCTAAATGTATTCGAACTTGATATGATTTTCCTAAGTAAAAAGTTAACAAATTTTAACTGTTAATCGATAATATTGAAAGTAACATAACTTACGAGTAATAGAAACATCTGTTATATGAAATCATACTTTATCGAAATATGATTATATTATAATCATAATATATTAACTATATTATAATTTAATTAAATAGCCTGTAAGATATCTCTGAATAAAAGAAAGTAGTAGCTTAAAATCATTTAAACATAACCTCCAAATAATAGCTAGTTAAAAACGAAAACAGCTGTTAGCATTAACAGCCATGTTTGATTTTCGTTCGGTGCCATTGGTCCGCTTTCCAGAAATGTAACGAATTGTGTGATATCATAGTTATATAGTTTACTTTTGTCGAAAAAAGTGCTAGGCTTGAAGAACTTTACACTTCAAAAATAAAGAAACAATATCACCAATAAAGACACCTAATAATTAAGCTTACTAAAAAGTAAGATATAAATATATCGAACGTAATGTTATTCATTTAATGAATATAGTGCTATTTGAAATTATATACTGATATCCATTTTATTTATTTGGAAATGCGTAAGCTACTATTATCTATTTACATAAGGAAAAATACAGAGACGTAGTATTACTCTAGTAGCCTAATATAGCGTAGGAAAACGTGTAATGTAAAGTATAAGCACGTGACGATGTTACCATAAGTATTTCGCAGCCAGATGCATTAAGCCGACTGGAGTAATCCCAGACAAGAGCTAACCCCCAATAGGTGCGCTAATCTGCAGCGCCACAACGCGGGGGGGGGGGGGGAGCTTCATCGCAATGGTGTACGACTATGTTAGTTGGGAGATAGATTAGCAATAGAGTTAGGCTTCAGTTACCTCCAGGATTACACAGGTTTTAGACATTTTTGTTTTATACGACTAATATTAAGCTTATTCTGTAGCCTATAAATTAGAGGGCAGTCCATTGCTCAAAAAGTTGTTGGATGAATTTTATTGAAATGATTATCGGAGATCTTGCAATAGATGGAACACCAAAAATATCAAGGTAAGATGTATGGTGTAAGGATTGAGGGGAGGAAATAAAATTCCCTAGTAGGGCTGTACGGGGCGGTGTCTATCAGCTACCTTGTAAGAAGGATCAATAAGGGCAGATATTCCATCTTTATTAGATAGAACTAAGGATATTACATGGTCTCCTGGTGCTGTGTATAGAAGAAATGCTTTACCGCATAGGTGGAGTCGGTTCCTAGAAGTACCAACTCTCTACCCGGGAAAAGAGAAGTCTTTAGATGATAAAGGGACGCTTCAGGTGTCATTTACAGTTCAGTGCATTACGATTATTATAGAAAACGTAAAAAGCCTATAGGTTAAACTATAAATTTTAAAACCATTCCATTGCTTACAATATGGTTTCCTTGCTCAGAATGGGTTCATGCTTTCCTTGTCCCCTGTCCTTTTGCAAAACTGGTTCGAAATTACAAGTTCCCCTGCCTCTACGTTGTAGTGTTTCTGAACATTTGCATATTTCTTATTGCTCTTTGCCATGATCACGTATCCTGTTACCCATAATATCCTAAATAAACGATACTATAAATGTTTTATGAGAAGATAATCAATGTAGTTCCTTGTGGTAAACGTTTCTCGGACTAAGTATTAGCTTGGACCCGAATAACATTCTTTTAATTTTATCTCTAAATGTCTTACTTAAAAACCTCCATTAAACTCTCAAGTCAGTCAGGAGAATGTATTCATGTACTTAGCAGTTTAATTTTATTGCTCAGAATTACTCTTAAAAACATATCTTTAAGTAACTCGTACATGTCTGAATGGCTTGGGCTTTAGTCTCTTTTCCTCTTCTTACCCACTTAAAGATCATCCCAAACACTTCTATAAAACGACCGTCCTAACTCTAGAGTCTAGACTATCAGTTCCAGAGAGAATCTATGTACTTCAGACGTTGCAGTCAATGTTCATGTCTCTTTCAAGTAGCCTAGATATCTAGCCTTACGTTTAATGACGACTTGTGTAGTTAGTCGCTTAACTATCACGCCCCATATATCACTTAATTATCTTTTTATAAACGTAACTATAAATCTATTTCACTTATGTCAGGTTTTCTGTTGCGTCTAGTGGTTTCCCTCAAAAACGATTAGAACTTCTATCTTTCCTCCCACACCTTTCCTATAACTCTTCCTCATTTCACTCGCTTATTCTTCCTCTACCTCCCTCCTCTTCCATACACTATTCTCTTCCTTTCCCACTCCAATCCTCTGTAACTCATTAAACACCTCCACAATCTCCTACTGCTAATAAATCAACCCATTTGGTAGCCTAGTTTTGCCTTCTATTCCCGGACATCTTGTGAGTCTTCCTCTACACCTCCGGAAACCGTTTAACCCTCGCTACTTAGTGATAACAAGGCCTACCTTCCACCTTGAAGTTGAATGCTCTGAAAAGTGTTTTGTCAGTGAGTAAATTTTAGTTTAATTTTATCACATTATGTCTTATCCCATTACGTGAGGACCCCAAAGTGAATCTAATTATCTTGAGTGTTCCGATTCCAGAAGCGCTCTCCAGGCTATTCGGGAAATGTACGCTACGATCCCTTTAGTTGGAGACATACTGCGCTCAATACACAGGCTCCAATTACAGGGCGTCGAGGTGTCATTTCTCTGGGTGCCTGGCATCAGATTTTCTATGCAATGTTAAAAATAAACTATTCCTTGTTTGGAATGAGGAATGGCAAAATTTAAATGAAAACAAGCTGAGGGACATCAAGAATACCATCCGACCATGGAGGTGATCTATTCGTTCGAATCGTAGGGAGGAAGTGGTGGATACTCGTCATCGCATCGGCCACTCTTTGTTAACGCATGGATGGTTGATGCGACATCAGGGCCCACCTCTATGTCAGTTTTGTGGAAGTACCATCATAATCAAGCACATTCTGCTTGATTGTGATGAGTTGACAGATTTGTATATACGTTACCATCTTCGAGGTAGTTTAAAGGTGGTTTTAAGGGACGATGTCATGTCTATCGACCGTGTCATCGCTTTCTTACACCACCAGAATATATATATGATATTTAAATTAAAACAAAGTAAAGTTTTAGTTTTTTAATTTTTATTTAGTTTAACATAGAATTAATCTATCTTAATTGTGTGATTTTAATTGTATTGTTAAGATAATTGAAATTAGTTTTAACTCAATTTAATTTACTATATTTAAAAAGTACTTAAATAAGTGAGTACTCAGAGTAGAGGGTTAGCTTCGTAAAAGGAACGAAAGGTTTTGAAACGCATCAGTAAGTAAGCAATTACGTATTCACTTAGTTAAGTACTTTTTAAATATAGTTTAATCAGTGAATTGAAGATGATTACATAAAGCAACTTCAATTTAATTTGTTTATTTTTAATTATTAATATTAGTTAGGCGATGATGACCTTGTTTGGTTTTTCGCCTGGAAAATACCCAAAGTGAGTAAGTACTCACTTTAACTCCGTTCCAATCCTCCCAGTTCTTGAGCTTCTGCACGACTCGACGTTCCATGGTTCTTTGATCGATCTGCAATCGTAGTTAGGGTTTTCTAACGTCCTTCTTACGCCTTAAATACTACAGAGAATCATCCTTGGGAGTCTTCTCCTCCCTTCTGGCTCTCCGTTAAGCTCTCAGATCAGGGAGCCACAGTAGGTTAGAGACAAATACTTGTAGACAACACAACAATACGTGTCCATTTACTTACACGAAGTGAACTATTCCAACTTCCAATATACGAAGGTGTTTCCAGCATCATAATATCGTCATAACAAGTTTAGAGCATCCAGCGTTTTGAAAATGTAAAAGCAACTTGTGTAATTTCCTTCCGTAAAGCCGACGTATGGGTGCGTGCAATAATAAACCTGTAAATCCAGCCGTGATGATTGTGTTCCAGCCAGACTGGCTTTGCGTGGGGGCGAGGAAGCAACAGAAGTGCGGCCCGCTATTGATTCTCGGCTTGCCTTGCCTTGAGTAGGGTTTCACCAGGCGAGTGCTCTACGCTGGTCTCCCGTTTCGGATTTTGTTGCAAAAAGAGTTGAAGGAATTATCGTTGTTTGAAAATAGACATGTTCCAGGCATTTGTTTAAGCACTGAATTCACTGTAACGAAACCATGAATCGAATGTGTTCGTTTTGTTTTAATTGTGAATCTGAATAGAATAACGAAATATAGATCAATGAAGCGTTAGTTTCCCTACAAACCAGAAAATCCCTGCTGTAGAGAAAATAAACACAGCACCATGAGTTGTAACCTTCTGATGGCAACACTGTTGTAAAGGCTTTGTACGACTTTGTTTTCTATGCTGCCTTGATTATATTGTGAATTTAAATTTTACCCGATTTAATAAGTTATTATCATATTACATACGGTTTTCTTTATGCTTACACATCTCAAATTAAAAAGAATATATTTAGATTCCTACGCCGTCAGGTTTTTGTTTGATTGTATATTAGTGTTCTTGAAAAACAAATCCATGTTCAATCCCAGAATTTTTTTACTTTTATCGTGTATCAGATAAACGTCTCTTCGCCACGGTTGAGGTCTTCTTCAAGTAAACGGCTCTTCCTACATGAAAATATAATTTTCGGAATAAATATGAAAATCCCGCCCAGTTAAATATTCAACTGTAGTTCAATGAAACATGTTTGAAATCACCATTGTACGTCGATACGCTTGAGGTAAACGCATTATTTCCTCCTCAATGCACCAAAAAATTATCCATGTAGCAAGCACTATTTCTAGATAAATTTCATAGTGTGTTTCTCTTTTGTTTATCATGGACCTTATTTTTACCTGGCTCTATCGTCTCTTTCGACCAACGATTACTTTAGCCTGACCCTGACATTATTCGTAAGCTGTGGGTTTTATTTTCTTTTAATCCAACTTTAGGAAAGGCTTGTGCGTTTTGTCTTCAAGTGCAACAAATTCCATTCGCTTTTACAAGTTCTATTTGATCTGCCTTGAACATCATGGATGCCTTTTTCGACGGTGTCAAAGTATTCCAAAAATATTTGAGGTTTTCTGTTTTTAGGAAATATAAAACTTGAGATATTTTTCTCTGCCTTCCTCCTTCCCCCTCTCTCACAAAAAAATTATGACTTATTTATAAATTAATTGATAAGTTCTTCTTATTCACAAGAGTTTTATTACTTTAACATCGTCACCACTATCACGGTTATTCATTATCATGATCGTCATCGTTATCGACATATTCATCATCATCATCATTATATCATAGTTAGAAATTACACCTCCAGGTTAGTACTGGCTTCAAAACTGCTCCCGCATGTCTCTTATTCTACGTGCTTATCAGCGTTTATCAAAATCTCAGGATCAGTCAAGACGCCCTACAAAATAGTCTCCTTTTTCATTGGTGAAACACGTTCTGTATAAAATTCCGTCTATTTTAAACCCACTTCAACTCTCCTCACTTTTCCTATGACCCATAAACATATGCCAGTCTACCATATGACTGACACATTCCTTGTCGGCTGATTCGACACAATCATGTTATTCCTTTGTGTCTATGTCTCAGAACCATTAAACTCAGCTGGAAAAGCTTGCCTTCTCAAATACTAAGAGATTTGCTCTAGAAACTAGTCTTATACTCTCGGAAATTTGGCAAAGTTTTTCCACACGATCTTTATCTGTACCAAAGTGTTATTATCAGCAATAAGCTAGTTTCTATTCTTTTTGGCTCATCTTCTCTTTATACAACCATAATTTGTGTCTTTTATGTAGAAATGTTTTATTTTTCCTGTGTTTTTTTAACCTCTTGGATAATAAAGTTATTCTAAAGTGAAAAACCTTGTTAGAAAAATATTTTTTTTAAATTGTCAACTCAAATTATCGGCTTTTCCAGGCGATTACACATGATTTAAAACCTTTGCCTTTATTTCAATTAAGTTTATATAAGGTAGGCCTACATGTGACGGTCAACCAAACATCTATTTACTTTAAAACAATAATTAATTAGGGAATTCTTAATACACATTAGCGAGGTATGGGAAATTATTGTGATGGGGGAAATTCCCAAGTATCTTGAGTAAATATAGTTTTACAAATTATTCTCGACATTCACTTTTTTATTAAAATGAAAACTATTAGCCTAAGTACTCTTAAGTTATTTATTTATTCCATAATGTATAATTTTATTGTTTTAATTTTTTTAAAATTATTTATATGACAATAAGTTTAGGCCTATATCGCATAGAGTATAGTTTTTGCCATTTTGAAAAAAAAATCGATACTACAGCAGACAAATTTGTAACCCGCTTCAGGAAAAGCAAAACTCTATAGGAATACAAATTATAAGTTATTATAATTACAACCGACTTTATAAAAAAATGTTGATATAAAAATGTATAAACATAAAAAGGAATTATTTGTGTAACAGGTTTTGCGCCTGTCTTTAGTCAAACAATTGCTAATATAAGTAACGCGTTTTGAAGTAGCTCGGGAGTGACTTTTAGTAAATAACTCTTTCCACAACAGTTATGTAATTCTATTAGATTTCACACAACGTATCCAGAAATTCTTTCCGGGAGGGTGAGGTTTGATATTGAAGTTCCGGGAGGAAGTGGGTGCTGATTTAAACCCAAAGGCGAAATTTTGAAAATTAAATGCCACTTTAAAGCTTGCCATTATACTTGAATTGACAAAGTGAGAGAAATAAATTTTAATACACTCCAAAATGAAAGAGTATTTCAAGCGGTGTCCACTTAGAAGGAGTTGGACCTACGAGACTTCATTGAAAGTTCACTAAAATATCTCCCGTTGTTTAATAATTTTCCCCGCGTACAGAAACTACAGCTACTCTAAATTTACTCCCTCTTCATATGCCTCTGAAACATGCGGCCATCGCCAATTCAAGACTTCTACACGGATTGTACGAGATGTATCTATCAGCTGTTAGTTTTATGTCAACTCGTTAAATTTGAAAACTATTAAATTATATTATACAGTAGACTATATATAATATGTATATGAAAATATTATAATATTTGGATATACATATGAGAGTTTGCTACTGTAAGACTTGTAAAACCTTGTCGCGCCTTGTAAGCGTTTAACCCTATATTCTAAGAGGACAGCGCTTGAGTTTCTTTCTAAATTAAATCCTCATTGAATACTCTTCCACTTTGGAATGTATTAATATAAAGTTGCATATAAAACCGGCCAATTAAAAAAATTTTAATGATAAAAGTTTAAAAAGCGACTTTTTGAGAAATCATCGTTACGAGCGGAAGCGATTCAGCCCCAAATATACCACTCGCTGCATCCCCGCGTACAAGAGCGTATATTCAATCCAAATGCATAAGACTAAGAACTAAAAGTAGATAATCTACAACTGCAAACTAAATACCAAAACCTAAAAATATGTTACGAGATATACAATATTGAGCAAAATTTAAAATTGTATAAAAGAATTAAAGAAAAAAACTAAGAAAATAATTTTAAAAATAAAAACTCAAGTTAAATTATTTTAACTAAACTAAAATTAAATTGGAAAAAATAAATATTCTAAAAGTTATTAACTAAAATGTTTAAACAAATATAAAAAAAGGAAAACTATTAATTTTGTTTGTCGAGTAAAGACGAAATAGAGGGAACGACCGAACTGTGTCACATGAGACAAATGTTTTTACAGAACACGGAAACAAACGTGGATCCATCCCGGTTAGACTTGATATGCGATGTACCACGGCACCTGCCTTTTTCCAAGCCCCACGACAATGGGATCGTGACTCTGTATAGCTGCCGGAGGATATTGCGTTACACTGGAACACCCGGACATTCTGCGTCCAGCCAGGGGCCTAATGGCTTTATCTAGCGTTTGCTTTGATTACTTTCGGTACATCACAACGACCTCGCTGCTGTATTTATTCACACAATAGTGCAAAGGAACACAAACCATGAAAGTCCATATACATTTACAGATTTTAGCGAAATTATCTAACGTTTTTATAAACCTATTAACCACTTGCTGAACCTAAAATTGAAGTAAATGTAAGTAAAACATACTAAGATGAAACTTATTGATGCACCAAGTATAATTCATCAGCCTCTCTGAGAATCCATTAAGACACTGACGAAGATGGCTTGGTGCCATCGAAAACGTTTTGTCTCATTGTTTAAAAATTTGCTTTATTATTCGTTCAGAATAGTCTTAATTTGTTTAGTAAAAACATTAAAGTTTCTTAGAAACTAAAAAAAAATACTGGAAAATATTTTTTGTTATTAATTTTATGGAATGTAATCTTGAAAATAAACTATTTTAATTAACATGAAAGGTGAGTTAAAATAATAAAGTCTATTTCAAGATTAATAATACCTGATATCTAGATTACTTGCAACTTTTATCAAAACCGCCTTTTTCTAATCACTGTATAAATACGTTATCGTGGGAAAATATATTTAAAATAAATTAGGTAATATGTTTCAAGTAAAATTCATAATAATTTAAACATTTATAGGTCAGATAACTTTTTCAATTTAATTTGATTCAGTTTTCAAATTGACTTATGTAAGGTAGGCTATATCAAAATTGTTAGAAATATTTGTACTCTTGAGGATAATGCTAGAATTTAGAAAAATGTTTAGGCCTATTAACAGAAACAGTCGCATGGTTACTAAAATCGTTTATTTATCAGAATGTCTTTACCTCAGTCGTTCGTGCTTCATTAACCCCAGTAACTCCAATATTGTTCTTAACGAAGATGTACTTATTGGTTAATTGGAAAACATTTTCTAAATAATTTGTTACTTTTAATATATATATATATATATATATATATATATATATATATATATATATATATATATATATATATATATATATATATTTCGACTGAAAGGTATGGCAATAATCTTATAAACCTCAGCTACAGCAATAAACAACCGGAAACAAAGCAATAAAATTCTATTACAGTTCCTTAAAATTATATAGGCTTATGATACTAAAAACAATTCTGTAAAATAATATTATAAGATGAAAATTGATAGTCAATAGAATATTATCTACTTAATTTAATTCACTACAAAGTTTATAAAAACTAATTTGTGCGTCTAGTTTACTCTTAACCGTTAAAATGTAAATTCAGTTACTTAAAAAATATGTCCATTTATTTCTTGACTAACCTCCCAAGTAAGTTAAAGTGTGATATTTGTTGAACATCTCTATCACTGATGGCTATTTGAAGTGTAAAAAGGAATTAAATAATAATAAACCTTGAATGCCAATCAATTTATTTCTCCAATGCATTTTAACGACAGATTTATCATTAAAGGTGTGAATAGATAATACGAAATTTTGGTTGTAGGTTTCGAGTTGGTTTTCGTTATTATTTACTTGAAACTAGTTCTCCCAAGCGAATCTTGAAAGTTTTTGTAATTTTATAGCGTGGGGAAGGTTGTGTGTATATACGCAAGAATATCACACCTAACCTAAAAAGACCAGTAGCTTTTACTCTGCAGCTTTTTGAATGTAAAATTTACTTTGACATTTTACTCGATTACTTTACATTTTTGTAAAGTGTAAAATAATTTACATACGTTATTGTATGTAACATAAGAAATTCAATGTTAAAGTTAAATAGCCTAATACTTGTAGAAATACTAGTAATTTCGTAGCTTATTGTTAACATAACCCATAGGGAAACATAAGCACGATATTAAATAACTATAAAATAACTTTAAAAATGCACAAACAAACCATATTTTTATATAACAATGAGTTACTTATTTATGATTTATATATTTAAGAGATAATCGACGGTTGAGTTTTGGAAAACAGAGCTACTGTACCCTTTTTTTTATTTTTGAAAATTAATTATAGCATTACTATTTGTTGTAAGGGAAACAAACTATGTAGACTTAGGTGTCGTATTTCATAAAGGAATCTGGATTTATAAAGCTTATATATCAACAGTCACTGTGGACCGGAGAATAAACTCCGGACTTAAATTGAAATTTATGCTGTTGTGAGATTATGCGTGCATCAACCTTGCCACTGTAGACAATTTTAAAAACCCGTTTAGCCTCGACTGGACCCGGACGTGTAGAACAAATTACGCTGGGCCTTGAATAATACTCTGAAAATACCAGAAACACTTTTCCCGAAACTCGCCAGGCTTGCATTTCACTATTTATAAGGTAATATCATAACAAAAGTTGGACATTTCTGCAACGTAAAATACTGGGGTTAGTTGAGCTATTTCCCAAGATAAACTGTAAACAAAAATGGAAAATTGCAAGAAAATTCGCTTTTCTATTTTGTCACGTAATATTGTTATTCTGACATATGCACTGTATATACATTTTTGTATTATTTTAATTATAAAATAATAAGAATCTAAAAAAAACATCTTTGTTGATTTAAGTAGGAATTGACTTTTAATGAAAATTGTATATTACTTGTTTAAAAATAGCTGTATTGCAATTAGCAAAAACCTGTAGGCCTAGGCTAAATTAGTTAGAAAAATAATAATAATGGATCTCAGTGTTGAAATATCAGGGTTAACCATGTCAACTGGATACTTAAGGGCACTTGTGGAAATCATTGTATAATAATGCAATGTAGAATTAAACGCTCTATTTTATAAAGAAACCATTCTCTTTATACAGATGTGTATTTGTGTAATGCGGTTACAGCAAATGTTAACACTATGTTTGGTTTGCTACATTTAAAACCTTTTGTTCTTGTTTAATTTGGTTTATTGAGTAGGCCTAATCTAAGTGGAAAAGAAAAATCTGGGTTGGATCAGATTTTTCAACTAATATCTGTTAATAAGTACTTTGTTAATGGGAAAGCGTAGCTTGAATCTGTAAAACAAAACACTGTCGCTTTTTTCTAAGAATCTAATTTAAAGTTGTAACATAGATTAGCTTAATTAATTTACATCTATGTGAGATACGCCGTAGGAGTAAACAAAAGCCACCAAGGTTTGCTATTGGTTGCTTTTGGTTTTGTCGATGTAGTATGTAACATTAGTTGCTATATAACATTAGTTATCTCTAATGTTACCAATGTTTCGCTAAGAAACTTAAAACTAATTTTAGAAACACTACTTTATCCTACATTTCTATGTAGAAGTGTTTAAATGTATGTGGAAAGTATCTATTAGGTTAGAACTAAACTGTTTTATATGTGTTTCATATTTATTTTCACATTTCAACCACTATTTATGGTTGTTACATTTAAAATAACTTTTTTCTCATTTAGATTATATTGTTGAGTAATTCACTCTAAAGCGAAAAATTTTAAGCCATCTTTGTCAACTATCAGCAGTTTCATAGATTACTATTAGGTCTAAAACCTAAAGGTAATTATTTGCGAGCTCTTTTAATTATTTGGGGGTTTTTAATTGTTACGTGCAAAATAATTGAAATGTGAACATACTAATTACTTATAATCGTAATTTTGTTCAATGTTATTTTTTTCATTTACCGACTATTTTAAATACTGCAAAATCAGCAGATTCATTGTGCGCATGTCATTCAACAGCTGAGTAGCCTGGCTGCAATTGTTATATGATGGGATCTTTCTCGGTTGTTTGATCAGCTGATTTTCACGAGGCTTTACAAGATAACCTTGTGCCCTTAGCACTAAGGTAAATGCAAATAATTAAGTCATACATGTTAGCCACTTTACGTGGGCGCGCTTACACTCAAGCAAAACATTTTGATTAGCTCTGTTAATTTCAATGAGTTTTAACTATTTTATGTTGTAGATTGTAGGGACAGTTATTTATATGAATGTATACGACAGAGTTGAGTTAAAATTTAAACTTGAACAAATTTTATTAACGCTATTATTTGTACGTATATATTTTACAAAGAAGGACTACTAAACTTATTGAACTTTTATAGCTTTATAAAAGCTACTTTAATGTGTACTTTAATTTTAAATTTTATTAAATTGTTTGTTAGTCTGAAGAAAGCGTCGCCTTTGTAACAGTGCCGTAGTGTTTTTGTTAGTCGGAGCCGAAGCAAAGCAGTGTGAGAAGTCTGGCGTAGCGTGACGGTACGTGACCCTAGCAATAGCCAAGAAGCCACCCTCGCCATGAAGTGGTGAATGACCAGGTCAGGGAGACGGGGAGCTAGTTTCTATGACTTCCTTCGCACATTACGTAACATCCATTCCGACAGTTATGTTAATCCCCTCAGAGTTACGTTGTTGAGTGAATGACTATAGGTTCTGTAATGTTTTACCGTGTGTTGTGAAAAGATCTTATCTTCAACGCGAGTGTAACAACTCGAAAAGGAAGCTTTTTGTAGCAACAAACACGGGGTATAAATTTCGGTCAATGTTTATTCAAAGGTACAAAATACAAAAAACCTATTTCTTAGAAATATTAGAAAAAATGCAGAGCGATGACTTCTAATTCGTGTCACGTCTGATTGATAGACTTTCAGTATATTTTCAATGAAGAGTATTAAAGAATACTTAAAGAAGTGGTAAGTTTTTGACTAATAAAGAAAACTCGTACTTTGCAGAAGATTGTGAACATAGTTCAGGGCTAGATCCCCAGTGATGTTGTAAAGAGTCTAATTCTGCAATTTGCATTAGCGGGAGTCGGGTTTTCTCGAGAGCCACAGAAGAGAAAGATCACGTTCAGGAAAGAGAGGAGGCGATAAATGAGCCACAAGAAAATGGGTAAAGTTGAAGGAGAGGTAGTCGGGAGTAAAATGTCTAAGCTGGAAGAAAGCAAAATGACGCATCACTACATAGTAAAGTTATCAAGTTAGAGAAGTACTACTGGACTACATACCCTACATCGTAATGCGGGAGGAGCGGACGCCGCTAGTGTAATAAGGCTGTTAGGCAAGGGGGCGTAAAGAAATTACGTAATAGCGAGGGACTCCTATAAATAGCGATTCCAAAGTGGGTTTAACGATAAAACGAAGTGATTTTTTATGTGTCGCCATGATTTAACATCAAGCAACAAGAATGATAGCAGAGGCAGAGTTAACTCGTTAGGATATTGCTTTAAGTAAACTTGCATTCACAAGTCAAAGCAATGAAAATTAAAAACTATACTTTTATTGCCGTGCATACATTAACCATAGCTACTTGCTTTACATACGTAACATCTAGTAATTTACCATTCAAAATGGCCAGATACAAATGCAAAAAATATAGCTAAAACAGATTAGCATAGAAGGGGAAATATTTCTTTCTCATGGGCAGATTTATAAAACTGGATATAAAGCGCACACACACACACACACACACACACACACACACACACACACACACACACACACACACACACGCACGCACGCACGCACGCACCGCACACACACACACACACACACACACACACACACACACACACACACACGCACGCACGCACGCACGCACCGCACACACACACACACACACACACACACACACACACACACACACACACACACACACACACACACACACACACACACACACCCACACGCACGCACGCACGCACGCACGCACGCACCGCACCGCACACACACACACACACACACACACACACACACACACACACACACACACACACACACGCACGCACGCACGCACCGCACACACACACACACACACACACACACACACACACACACACACACACACACACACACACACACACACACATATGATAAGGGAGAATAGCATATTTGTGTTTACTTAAATCGTAGTAATATTTAAGTAAGCACTTTTACCTCTCTATTAAGAAACAATGTAGAAACTTTTACATAATATTGGTCCTAAGAGGAAATCATTCATAGTGGGCTATAAAAAGCAAGGGATTTAAAAAAACGTTTTTGTTCTTTGTGGATACATTCTGATTACTTTCTTCATTCATATAATTGTATGTTTATTTATTTTAGGTTATCCTGACTTTCCTATTCGTTTAAAGTAGGTCGGTAGTATTTAAATTTTACATCACAAGTTGGTTTTTCGCTTCAGTTTATGACGGAAATCAATATTACTCCAAAACCAGGCTGTAGTTGCATTAATTACACAACGTCAGTAGGAGTAAGTTTGAAAATTCGCCGCACTTTAGAGGCATGGCTTGATCACTTGGCAGAGAGTAGCAACTTGGATTATGCAAAGGTTTATTATTTGAATGCACAGAAATACGACTGGAAGTGCAAACAATAGGCGATAGCGCGGGGCTGTTTTGACAATGAGAGTGGCAATTTGCAAGAAGGGTGATAGCATCGCGAGGGAGATAGGGGCAATCGTCACGATAGGCACCCCTCACTGATGTAAATCTAGGACAGCCATCATCTGTCCGTCCACACTCTGTTATTGTTTAGAGTCCGAACCTTACGCTACTCACAGAACTATATCTCTTCTGGAAAACATTCACTCTAAGGGTCCTTCTATCCCGTTGAGGGCATTTCCTTCTGAACTTATTAATTCACTCCTTCCTTCTACCAATAAGCTTCATGTTTCCACCCTAAATATTTCTATGATATATACTTTAGATGTATAGTACCATGGAGCTTGTGTAGAGTTGAATGAATTCTCCGATTATTAGAAATATCTGTTTCTTCATTCTTAGTTTTCTACATGCTCCTCAAAGTCACTCTTTGGCTTTCGTTATCCTTTTATTATTTCAACAATTAAGTTCGCTATTTTATGCAACTATTATCTTATTCCTTCCGTTGACGTCTTCCTACATAAGTAGTTTGCCTGTTTAAGCCCCCCAACAAAAAAAAAACAATTTTTTTTGTCTTTCCCAACCATTAAACGTCTTGCCTTGCATTTACCCCTCCTAGATCTCCAGCCCTGTTGCTAAAAACCCTGTTCCACATTCCTATCCGCATCCAGTGTCGCGGAGATGGACTCCATTCTTTTCTGACTGGCTTACCGTTAGTGGTTTGTGGCCACTACTTATTTCTTTTCATTAACGTCATTACATAGGTAATTTTTAAAATCTCCCGATTACGTAGTTGGTGACTTCACATGGATAATTTCCAAAACCTCCTGATTTTGGTTCTCATGTATTTTATCTTATTTTGTCTAATAATTTCACTTCATATCTATACTTGAAAGTAGATCGACCTATGTGGACTATTTAACATTTTTGTTTTACCGAATCCCCAGCGTCCTTTAAAGCTTCATTCCTTTCGACGTTTCCCTCGCAAAATCAATTGTTGTGAAACACAATACGTTTCACAAAGGTTTCAAATTATCTATTGATTACGAGCTACATATGTTCTACAGTCTCCCACCACCCTCCTGTAGGCTTCAACCCCTTGACTACTGTATCTACAGCCCTATTTTTATTTTTATTTCACTTCTAATTAAATGTAACGTCCTCCCTATCTTATAGTTACATCTGCAAATTAGTTACTGAATTAGATTTTGACTGAAGATTTAATAATTTCAACCTTCATGACTATCACTGAGAAGAATAGGTTAAAATAAATTACTGAAATTCGGTAATATTTATTTGTATGGGTTTTCCATATATTTAATACGTTTTGTATAAGTATAATCATGTTCTAACAGTCACTTTCAATGTCCTATCTAGCTCACCTTAACTGCGCCTGAAGGACCATAAACCTTAATATGTAAATTGATTAAATGAAAAATGTTACATGTATTTGTATACATTGAATGCAACCCAAAATAGAGAAACGCTAACCAAACTGTAGCTATGAAAAAATGTCATAAGATAATCAACTTTGTATCCTTCAGGTCCAGTAAAGTGCGATTGTGTTTTGCAACACTACAAATGGGCATAGACCAGTTTCGTCTTGCCTGAATATACTTGAAGTTTTATGAGTTTTGTGGTACAGGCCGTATCTGCACTACGTTCAAACAATGTACGGCTTCCCAGTGTTGCCGCTATATTTTCAAATCGGACCACAACATTGCAACTGGATTGGTAGGAGGGTAGACTTAAAGGCAACTAAATATAGAGAGAAACCAAATTTTACGTTAAGCAACTTGCCTTTCAGAGAAACAAATAAGGCCGTTCCTAACCATAAAATACGTTTGTTACATGATATTACTTTCGGTAACCATGCATATGACCGGCCACATTAAACTTTCATTATTTAGGTTAGGTTAAATGATGGTTTCATTGTGACCGAAACGTACACAAAGTAACAATATTCTATTCTGGAACGTTCAACTTCGGATTAAGATATGATTTATTGACTTAATCTTCTGCCTTTCCTAGCAATGATATCCAATTTATTTATAACGCGTTTTGGATGTCCTCCATTTGCCAGGCTTACTTGTAGTGGTGGCTTCATCACACTAGCTACGTTCCATTTATTGATAACGCGTTTCGGATGTCCTTCATTCGCCAGGACTACTTGTAGTGGTGGCTTCATCACACTAGCTAAATCCCATTTATTGATAACGCGTTTCGGATGTCCTTCATTCGCCAGGACTACTTGTAGTGATGGCTTCATCACACTAGCTAAATCCCATTTATTGATAACGCGTTTCGGATGTCCTTCATTCGCCAGGACTACTTGTAGTGGTGGCTTCATCACACTAGCTACGTTCCATTTATTGATAACGCGTTTCGGATGTCCTTCATTCGCCAGGACTACTTGTAGTGATGGCTTCATCACACTAGCTAAATCCCATTTATTGATAACGCGTTTCGGATGTTCTCCATTTGCAAAGACTACTTGTAGTGGCACACTTGCTATGATCCATTTATTGATAACGCGTTTCGGATGTCTTTCATTTGCCAGGCCTACTTGTAGTGGTAGCTTCTTCACACTAGCTAAATCCCATTTATTAATAACGCGTTTCGGATGTTCTCCATTTATTTATTGATAACGCGTTTCGAATGCCCTTCATTTGCCAGGCCTACTTGTAGTGGTGGCTTTATCACACTAGCTAAATCCCA
The DNA here is from genome assembly GCA_036971475.1 of Prosapia bicincta. Classification (NCBI taxonomy): domain Eukaryota; kingdom Metazoa; phylum Arthropoda; class Insecta; order Hemiptera; family Cercopidae; genus Prosapia; species Prosapia bicincta. The sequence goes on along the minus strand of JBAIZL010000002.1, from coordinate 108,826,334 downwards.
TTTATTGATAACGCGTTTCGGATGTCCTCCATTTGCAAAGACTACTTGTAGTGACACACTTGCTACGATACATTTATTGATAACGCGTTTCGGATGTCCTCCATTTGCAAAGACTACTTGTAGTGGCACATTTGCTACGATCCATTTATTGATAACGCGTTTCGGATGCCCTTCATTTGCCAGGCCTACTTGTAGTGGTGGCTTTATCACACTAGCTAAATCCCATGTATTTATAACGCGTTTCGCATGTCCTCCATTCGCCAGGACTACTTGTAGTGGCACATTTGCTACGATCCATTTATTGATAACGCGTTTCGGATGTCCTTCATTTGCCAGGCCTACTTGTAGTGGTGGCTTTATCACACTAGCTAAATCTCATTTATTGATAACGCGTTTCGGATGCCCTTCATTTGCCAGGCCTACTTGTAGTGGTGTCTTTATCACACTAGCTAAATCCCATTTATTAATAACGCGTTTCGGATGTCCTCCATTTGCAAAGAGTACTTGTAGTGGCACATTTGCTACGATCCATTTATTGATAACGCGTTTCGGATGCCCTTCATTTGCCAGGACTACTTGTAGTGGTGGCTTCATCACACTAGCTAAATCCCATTTATTGATAACGCGTTTCGGATGTCCTCCATTTGCAAAGACTACTTGTAGTGGCACACTTGCTACGATCCATTTATTGATAACGCGTTTCAGATGTCCTCCATTTGCAAAGACTACTTGCAGTGGCACACTTGCTATGATCCATTTATTGATAACGCGTTTCGGATGTCCTCCATTTGCATAGACTACTTGTAGTGGCACACTAGCTTCGATCCGTTTATTGATAACGCGTTTCTGATGTCCTTCATTTGCCAGGCCTACTTGTAGTGGTGGCTTCATCACACTAGCTAAATCCCATTCATCGATAACGCGTTTCGGATGTCCTTCATTCGCCAGGACTACTTGTGGTTGTGGCTTCTTCACATTAGCTACGTCCCAAGTATTATTAACGCGTTTCGGATTTCCTCCATTTGCCAGGACTACTTGTAGTGATGGCTTCATGACACTATCTAAGTCCCATTCATTGATAACGCGTTTCGGATGCCCTTCATTCGCCAGGACTACTTGTAGTGGTTGCTTCATCACACTAGCTACGATCCATTTATAGATAACGCGTTTCGGATGTCTTTCATTTGCCAGGCCTACTTGTAGTGGCGGCTTCTTCACACTAGCTACGTACCATTTATTGATAACGCGTTTCGGGTGTCCTCCATTTGCAAAGACTACTTGTAGTGGCACACTAGCTACGATCCATTTATAGATAACGCGTTTCGGATGTCCATCATTTGCCAGGCCTACTTGTAGTGGTGGCTTCATCACACTAGCTACATTCCATTTATTGATAACGCGTTTCGGATGTCCTTCATTTGCCAGAACTAATTGTAGTGGTGTCTCCATCACACTAGCTACGTCCCATTTATTGATAACGAGTTTCGGATGTCCTTCATTCGCCAGGACTACTTGTAGTGCGGGCTTTATCACACTAGCTAAATCCTATTTATTGATAACGCGTTTCGGATGTCCTTCATTCGCCAGGACTACTTGTAGTGATGGCTTCATCACACTAGCTAAATCCCATGTATTGATAACGCGTTTCGGATGTCCTCCATTTGCAAAGACTACTTGTAGTGGCACAATAGCTACCATCCATTTATAGATAACGCGATTCGGATGTCCTTCATTTGCCATGCCTACTTGTAGTGGCGGTTTCTTCACACTAGCTACGTATTATTTATTGATAACGCGTTTCGGATGTCCTCCATTTGCAAAGACTACTTGTAGTGGCACACTAGCTACGATCCATTTATTGATAACGCGTTTCGGATGTTCTTCATTTTCCAGGACTACTTGTAGTGGTGGCTTCATCACACTAGCTACGTTCCATTTATTGATAACGCGTTTTAGATGTCCTTCATTCGCCAGGACTACTTGTAGTGATGGCTTCATCACACTAGCTAAATCCCATTTATTGATAACGCGTTTCGGATGTCCTCTATTTGCAAAGACTACTTGTAGTGGCACAATAGCTACGATCCATTTATAGATAACGCGTTTCGGATGTCCTTCATTTGCCAGGCCTACTTGTAGTGGCGGTTTCTTCACACTAGCTACTTACCATTTATTGATAACGCCTTTTGGATGTCCTTCATTTGCAAAGACTACTTGTAGTGGCACAATAGCTACGATCCATTTATTGAGTACGCGTTTCGGATGTCCTTCATTTGCCAGGCCTACTTGTAGTGGCGGTGTCTTCACACTAGCTACGTACCATTTATTGATAACGCCTTTCGGATGTCCTCCATTTGCAAAGACTACTTTTAGTGGCACACTAGCTACGATCCATTTATTGAGTACGCGTTTCGGATGTCCTTCATTGTCCAGGACTACTTGTAGTGGTGGCTTCATCACACTAGCTACATCCCATTTATTTATAACGCGTTTCGGATGTCCTCCATTTGCAAATACTACTTGTAGTGGCACACTAGCTACGATCCATTTATTGATAACTCGTTTCGGATGTCCCTCATTTGCCAGGCCTACTTGTACTGGTGGCTTCATCACACTAGCTATGTTTCATTTATTGATAATGCGTTACGGATGTCATTTTCCAGGACTACTTGTAGTGGTTGCTTTATCACACTAGTTATGTTTCATTTATTGATAACGCGTTTCGGATGTCTTCCACTTGCCAGGACTACTTCTAGTGGTAGCTTCATCACACTAGCATCGTCCCATTTATTGACGTGGTTTGTTAATTTAATTTTTATTCAAAGTTAAACACTTTTAGTTAGGAAGCTTTACTTATTGTATGACCTTCTGTCCTATTTCCGGTCACGATTCTAATCTAGCATGATTCAATGTTGGATTGGCATCAATAGTGTTTTAATTTATATATTTTCGTTTTTTGTAAATTTATAAATTATCAGTAGCGAGACACTGATGAAAATCGCCACATAACGATCGAAAACGTTCTGTCTCAGTAAGTTTTCACAAATTTACTAAATTTAAAGTTGGTATAGTCATAAACTATTGTTTAAGTGAATAATTATAGATATTACTAAGCTCGGGCAGTACTTGCGGACGAATGCAATGTTGGTGGAATGTGGGTTGCGTGTGTGTAATCCTCAACAGATACGTTGTATCCAAAACTAATCTTACTAATGAGCAAGAAGAGAATTTTGCAACCAAATGATAAAACATACTGTATACATTGGGACATATGTATATTTATTGTAAATCAAAATGCATAAATACTTAAGTACTACAATTTATAAAGTCTCATTCAAAACTCGTATATCTGCTTGATCACACTCTTAAACCTACACAGGTTTCTTTCTTCCTTATGTTTGAATAGATAAATACATTCGTACAAAAATACCGAAAACAAATCACAGGGCAAATTTATACAACGAAAGGAACACGAGTAGAAAGACCAAGAAATTGTAATACATTTTTTAAAAGAGAAAATATTAATACAAAGTTGATGGAAAAAATAAAATTAATCCTAATTGAAAGGATCAGTTCCAAGTTGTTACAGAAATGAATATTTACCATCGGTTTATCAAAAAGAACACACACATACACAAATACAAACACGCACACACACACAAACACAGAAACACAAACAGACACACACAAACACACACACACACACACACACACACAAACACACACGCACACAAACACACAAACACACACAACACACACAACACACACACACACACACACACACACACAACACACACACACACACACACACACACAAACACACACACACACACACACACACACACACACACACAAACACACACGCACACAAACACACAAACACACACACACACACACACACACACACACACAACACACACACACACACACAACACACACACACACACACACACACACACACACACACACACACACACACACACACACACACACACAGTAACACCAGTACCAGGAACAAAGCTGGAACGTGGTTGGGTGAGGAGGGTTCCCAATGTCATAGGCAGAAATTGTAAGAGGAGATTGTCTTTTTGATAATTCAAAGTAAAATATGCACCAACATTTTCCAGGGAAAAATGACTGGAGATTTAACCCACTTCTGGCCATACCAATTGTATCCCAACGCTCTTATCTATACTTACAAATCATTAAAATGTTCATGTTTTTATGAATATTGGCGGTGATGGTTAACTAAACTAACCCGCTTTTGTCGCTGAACACGACCCTGACCACTAAGGGTTCATTGCCTGGCTACTAATTTTAGTGACGTAGTGCATAAACTCTACTACTTCAAGCAGCTACCCTTCAGGCAGAACGTCTTCAGGAATGTGAGCCTAAAGAACTAAAGTAGGTGTGCTCATGTCCCTGCCAGAACCTCGTGACCCTGCCAAACCCTTCTTATAAGCACAATCGCTTCTATTCTTTACTGGATATAACATGAAAACCACAGATTATCTTGAAACACAGAAAACTCTATAGAGAAACTGGAAAGAGATTTGTTAGCTTTGTAGACGCCTACTGACACTAGAAGACAAGAAATTTTAAGTAGGTGTTGTCTTTGTTGAGTCTTGTGTTACGTAATTTGAAGCGTTTAAAATTAAAATAACATCTTAAATAAAAGGCAAGAAAAAGGTAATTAGAAAGATAAAAGATTAAGTAAAATAAGAAATTCTTGCAACAGACAGAGTGGTGACGGATTGTTGAGAAAACACGGTGGAGGGAAGCAGCAGCCTGACTATCAGCAGATAAATGGCATTAAGAGAGATATCATAAAGGCCGAGACAAAGTGGAAAGTTTTTAGCTGCCCTTAGGCTGAAAACCTAACATGAATGACGCATTTCTAGTGTAAAGGACCTATAGTAAATTTTAACCTGAATTATAATTTAATTTAAAGAAGAACAAGGAAAGAAGCATTTATGGAGTGATTAATATTAATGGTCTTTATACTAAAGCTCATATTGGTTTTTTAGTTTTTTTTTTCATTTGTTACCAAATGACAGTTTACTCGCGAAACGCGAACAAATTCAACGTTCTACGGTTTCTCAGATAATCGAACTTAAAAACCAGTTAAAAAACTGTTTGGATAAAAAGTGAAATATGTGAGCGGTAATCTAATTAGAAGCTGTTACTCAGAAATTTGGCTCCGTAAATTAATTTTAAGATATGTTCATATCTTTAACACAAAACATAAAGATTGGAAATCTTTTTCTCAATTTGTAGTTAGTTTATCCAAAGATGACTAAGACTGAAAAATATAGAAAGTTAAATTTGTATGGTTTTTCAGGTCATCGAATTGAGTATATGTTTTGTGAGTAAATTAACTTGATTTAATTTCTACACCCTTCCTATTAAAATTCAAATAGTTTTTTCAGTTTTTGTTACAGTTTGTTTACTAACAGATGAATACAAATAAAAATATAAACACTGATGACTTTTCCGATTATCGAATTTAGAAACCATTAAAAACCAAAATGTGGATATTTTTCAAAACGTAACATTGTCTTTGAAACATGTGGATGACAACCCAAACAATTTTTATTAAAATTTGATAGGTCAACTATTTTTGTACAATGTTGTGTTCACGCTCTTTATACTAAATTTCAAAATTTCCTCACTTTCGGTTATAGAGTTTGTTTCACCAAAAGCGTAAAAGAAATGCACTTAATCGAAGTTTAAAACCAATAAAAAAACTGGGATATTTTAAAAATGTATAACTATTGTTTAAAAAATATGTTAGAAGAAACTTTCTTTTACAGAATTTTATTGGTTAGTAAATTTTGAAAATGTTTATGCCCTTTACTATGAGTTTAAATTTTTTTTCATTTTAAAAAAATATTATTTACTTACAGATGGCTACAACCACAAGACACGCAATTATTTTTTAGATCATCAAATTTAGAAATGATAGTAGAGCAATTAATTGCATAGAGTGACCATACCCTTAATTAAAATTTAGTTCGTTTTCTAACTTTTTCTTGTACTTTATTTACCCATCGACAGTTTAACCAGCGAAAGTCAATCATGGTGACCTTTTAGAATATTAAACTTAAAAACCTGTCAAAATAGAAAACCATATGACTTTCAAAACGTAAAAATGTCTTTAATAAAATATGTCGGTGACAATTTAAAAGCGCCTGTTATTTACAAATGTGGAGGGATTAATTAATTTTATACGATTTTCGTGCCTTTCATACTAATTTTCAAATCTATTACATAACTTTTGTTATATGATATGTTTACCCTGAAATGAATTCAGAGAAAAGACAAAACTTATTTTTCCGTGATTTTTCCAATCATTCTACTTAAACCAGTGATAAACAACTCTGCGATTTTAAAACAAAGTGAATTTAAAATAAAAGCACAAAGCTTTAAATAAACAATCTACTTACTTGAACTCTTGATTCTGGGAGGTTAATCTTCAACGCGACCTCTTCTCGCATGAAGATGTCCGGGTACCTTGTCTTGGAGAATAGTGCTTCTAGTACGTCCAACTGCGCTCTCGTGAAGGTAGTTCTCTCCCGCCTCTGCTTCCGTGGGTTGCCTGCAACAACACACCACTGTCACACAGTTTAAGCAACTCAGGCTGTTGGGAGTCACGCGGATAATCCTCTACAAACGAGTAAACACCAAGCTTTATGGGCTATTAGCTGCATGGTGTTTATAAGAATAAATAAATTGTAATTTATGATTTTACATCTGTTAAAGTGTTTAACATTCATCGACGTAGGCTATAGATTTCAATGCGGAATACTCTAATGGAACTGAGTTTCTTATTTCCTTCGTTCAATAGAACTAGAGTACATAAACAATTTATATTTAAAACGGAATAATACACAGTATTTTAAACCACTAACTCACAGTATACCGTAACTCCGCTATCTTAAATTATTCCACTATTTTACATTTGTTACTAAAAAGTACATTCTAAACAATAAAAAAATAGTGGGACTAGCCCCATAGCCCTATAGTGCCACACATCTTAATATGAAGAATGTTCATAGTAGAGGTTTCTATAGAAGCTATTAAATGTAACTAATAACAGAAGAATACAAATAATAAAATAACTGTGTTAGGTATAGAGAAATTTGCTGAATAAATATTTTTTCTAAAGAATTTATTTGAAATCTGTTCTTAAAATTGTTACTCGTCTATGCAAGTTTTCATTTCAAAATTGGAACAAAAATATATCTTATTATAAATATGTTGAATTAATTATAGTAAGATTTATCGAAACATAAATTAATATATTTAATAACTCGTAAAAATACTTAATTACTCATTTTAACCTAATGTACAATACATAAAGCATATTCACTGATTCCAGAAGGCGAAGCAATATAAGACAAATACTGCCTTTCGATTGGTCTGTAGCTCCTCCCACTCCACCGACAACTACTGCCAAAATTGTGAATCGTTGATACATTGTGAAACCTGGCACTCCAGGTTTTGGGTTGAATGAAATTACAAAACCACCTAGTTTTTATCTTTAATAAATCTGAAAGATTTTTTAAAAGGTTTTAGCTACCTATATATATATATATATATATATATATATATATATATATATATATATATATATATATATATATATATATATATATACATATTACATATATGTATATTATATGTGATATTGTATATAGGTATGTATATACTGTATTTTATTATTATTATTTTTTTTGTTAATGGGGTGGAGTCAAGTTTTATTGTTTTAGAGAAAAGTGGTAATTTTGGTATTTGTTAATGAAAAACATATATGTTTCACAATATATTATAATATGTCATAGGTACCTATATAATAAGCATTGCAGTTATTGTTTAATTACTTAGTTCAATTTCCGAATAGAGTAGGTAAGTACTTATTTGATTTGAAGATCTTAATTACCAAAGTTATTTATAAAATACCTACCCTGTCAGCTTATTAATAATAAACATACCAAATAATATAGTTGAAATCATAAACATTTGATGTTTATGTACATGTACATATATTTTGGCGTGAATTAAATGCTCCAATTTTGTTACTGTAATAATATACCCATTTCATTTATTTGAGGTCCATGTAATTTATTTTGAGGCTTGCATGTCTGAGGCCGAAACAATTTTTTCTAAAGACTCTACGAATTTGACAGTTGTTGGTGGAGTGGGAGAAGCTACAGACCAATCAAAAGGCAGCATTTGCCTTACATTGCTTCGCCTTCTGGGATATGCCTTCAGTTAATATGCATACGTTAAGTAACGTAACATACGTGTTTTAACAACTGTAGGTTGTACAACATAACCTATAACATAAAATCAGGTGTTGTATGAAATCATATGTTATCATTTATTTTAAGCTAAAATATGAAAAATATCCCGAGACGTGGCGGATGTTACTCGCTTGCAAAACAGTACAGTATACTCACTCAAAAAGTATCCACTTTAATAAAGTCATTTTGACTGTTGCGAACCGCAAATAATGTTTCAAGTAAAAGAAAAAATCAAAATACACAAACTGTATAAACTAAATGTTTCTTTAAAAACACTAAAACAATATTATTTTAGACAATTATTATATAGCCTACCTATTATACAATCAGAAACAAAGTACCCGGTAGTAGATGGGTTATAAAAAGTTATAAATTCGTTAAGTGTAACACGGAAAGTAGCTAGCGGTTACGTAAGTTGTGTAACCTACCACGTTACGTCATGTCACTTAAAATGGAAACGGAGGCATAATGCCTGATTTCACCAATCGTTTAGATTATAAAACTTGACATTTTCTCTTTTCATAACAAAAAAATTTTTATTGTATACTTTTAGGGACATTGTAATATAGCTAATGAAATAATATCATAATCCTAGTTCATCATTGCTGAAAATGACAATAAAAAAAGTATTTAAAACATAATGTTATGATTTGGTAGCATTTAGTAACGTACCTTACATTTTAACCAATATTTAATGACCCGTTTCGCACTAGGTCAGTGCATTTTTCGATGATCCGAGCCTTGTACGTAACTCACAGCATTGAACAATAAACTGATCTAGGGCGAAAATATCATGAAGTAGTGGTTTATTTTCCAAGTGATAACACGAGTAGTAATTTATATAAAAAAACTCAAAATGTACAACAAAAAACTGCAAGTTTTATTATTTAATGGCTTGCGATATTAAAAATCACTCTATTATTGGTTAGAATGACATTAGAGTGACAGTAAACATTTACTCACATTAATGTAAAATCACTTTATTATTGGTTAGAATGTATTCTAAGTAACATACGTATAAAACGTCAAAGGTGATGGAGTGTTAGTAAACGTTTACTCACAAAAATGTAAAATCACTTTATTATCGGTTAGAATGTGTTCTAACATACGTATAAAAAATCAAAGGTGATGAATTGACAGTAAATGTTTACTCACATTAATATAAAATCACTTTATTATCGGTTAGAATGTGTTCTAAGTAACATACGTATAAAAAGAGGTGATGAAGTGACAGTAAATGTGTACTCACATTAATGTAAAATCACTTTATTATCGGTTAGAATGTACTCTAAGTAACATACGTATAAAAAGTCAAAGGTGATGAAGTGACAGTAACTGTTTACTCACATTAATGTAAAATCACTATATTATCGGTTAGAATGTGTTCTAAGTAACATACGTATAAAAAGTCAAAGGTGAAGAAGTGACAGTAACTGTTTACTCACATTAATGTAAAATCACTTTATTATTTGTTAGAATGTGTTCTAAGTAACATACGTATAAAAAGTCATTGGTGATGAAGTGACAGTAACTGTTTACTCACATTAATGTAAAATCACTTTATTATTGGTTAGAATGTGTTCTAAGTAACATACGTATAAAAAGTCAAAGGTGATGAAGTGACAATAAATGTTTACTCACATTAATGTAAAATCACTTTATTATCGGTTAGAATGTGTTCTAAGTAACATACGTATAAAAAGTCAAAGGTGATGAAGTGACAGTAAATGTTTACTCACATTAATGTAAAATCACTTTATTATCGGTTAGAATGTGTTCTAAGTAACATACGTATAAAAAGTCAAAGGTGATGAAGTGACAGTAAATGTTTACTCACAATTATGTAAAATCACTTTATTATTTGTTAGAATGTGTTCTAAGTAACATACGTATAAAAAGTCAATGGTGATGAAGTGACAGTAACTGTATACTCACATTAATGTAAAATCACTTTATTATCGGTTAGAATGTGTTCTAAGTAACATACGTATAAAAAGAGGTGATGAAGTGACAGTAAATGTGTACTCACATTAATGTAAAATCACTTTATTATTTGTTAGAATGTACTCTAAGTAATATACGTATAAAAAGTCAAAGGTGATGAAGTGACAGTAACTGTTTACTCACATTAATGTAAAATCACTTTATTACTTGTTAGAATGTACTCTAAGTAACATACGTATAAAAAGAGGGGATGAAGTGACAGTAAATGTGTACTCACATTAATGTAAAATCACTTTATTATTTGTTAGAATGTACTCTAAGTAAAATACGTATAAAAAGTCAAAGGTGATGAAGTGACAGTAAATGTTTACTCACATTAATGTAAAATCACTTTATTATCGGTTAGAATGTGTTCTAAGTAACATACGTATAAAAAGTCAAAGGTGATGAAGTGACAGTAACTGTTTACTCACATTAATGTAAAATCACTTTATTATCGGTTAGAATGTGTTCTAAGTAACATACGTATAAAAAGTCAAAGGTGATGAAGTGACAGTAAAGATTTACTCACATTAATGTAAAATCACTTTATTATCGGTTAGAATGTGTTCTAAGTAACATACGTATAAAAAGTCAAAGGTGATGAAGTAACAGTAAATGTTTACTCACATTAATGTAAAATCACTTTATTATCGGTTAGAATGTGTTCTAAGTAACATACGTATAAAAAGTCAAAGGTGATGAAGTGACAGTAAATGTTTACTCACATTAATGTAAAATCACTTTATTATCGGTTAGAATGTGTTCTAAGTAACATACGTATAAAAAGTCAAAGGTGAAGAAGTGACAGTAACTGTTTACTCACATTAATGTAAAATCACTTTATTATCGGTTAGAATGTGTTCTAAGTAACATACGTATAAAAAGTCAAAGGTGAAGAAGTGACAGTAACTGTTTACTCACATTAATGTAAAATCACTTTATTATCGTTTAGAATGTGTTCTAAGTAGCATACGTATAAAAAGTCAAAGGTGATGAAGTGACAGTAACTGTTTACTCACATTAATGTAAAATCACTTTATTATCGGTTAGAATGTGTTCTAAGTAACATACGTATAAAAAGTCAAAGGTGATGAAGTAACAGTAAATGTTTACTCACATTAATGTAAAATCACTTTATTATCGGTTAGAATGTGTTCTAAGTAACATACGTATAAAAAGTCAAAGGTGAAGAAGTGACAGTAAATGTTTACTCACATTAATGTAAAATCACTTTATTATCGGTTAGAATGTGTTCTAAGTAACATACGTATAAAAAGTCAAAGGTGATGAAGGGACAGTAACTGTTTACTCACATTAATGTAAAATCACTTTATTATCGGTTAGAATGTGTTCTAAGTAACATACGTATAAAAAGTCAAAGGTGATGAAGTAACAGTAAATGTTTACTCACATTAATGTAAAATCACTTTATTATCGGTTAGAATGTGTTCTAAGTAACATACGTATAAAAAGTCAAAGGTGATGAAGTAACAGTAAATGTTTACTCACATTAATGTAAAATCACTATCGGTTAGAATGTGTTCTAAGTAACATACGTATAAAAAGTCAAAGGTGAATAAGTGACAGTAACTGTTTACTCACATTAATGTAAAATCACTTTATTATCGGTTAGAATGTGTTCTAAGTAACATACGTATAAAAAGTCAAAGGTGAAGAAGTGACAGTAACTGTTTACTCACATTAATGTAAAATCACTTTATTATCGGTTAGAATGTGTTCTAAGTAACATACGTATAAAAAGTCAAAGGTGATGAAGTGACAGTAACTGTTTACTCACATTAATGTAAAATCACTTTATTATCGGTTAGAATGTGTTCTAAGTAACATACGTATAAAAAGAGGTGATGAAGTGACAGTAAATGTGTACTCACATTAATGTAAAATCACTTTATTATTTGTTAGAATGTGTTCTAAGTAACATACGTATAAAAAGTCAAAGGTGATGAAGTGACAGTAAATGTTTACTCACATTAATGTAAAATCACTTTATTATCGGTTAGAATGTGTTCTAAGTAACATACGTATAAAAAGTCAAAGGTGATGAAGTGACAGTAAATGTTTACTCACAATTATGTAAAATCACTTTATTATTTGTTAGAATGTGTTCTAAGTAACATACGTATAAAAAGTCAATGGTGATGAAGTGACAGTAACTGTTTACTCACATTAATGTAAAATCACTTTATTATCGGTTAGAATGTGTTCTAAGTAACATACGTATAAAAAGAGGTGATGAAGTGACAGTAAATGTGTACTCACATTAATGTAAAATCACTTTATTATTTGTTAGAATGTACTCTAAGTAATATACGTATAAAAAGTCAAAGGTGATGAAGTGACAGTAACTGTTTACTCACATTAATGTAAAATCACTTTATTACTTGTTAGAATGTACTCTAAGTAACATACGTATAAAAAGAGGGGATGAAGTGACAGTAAATGTGTACTCACATTAATGTAAAATCACTTTATTATTTGTTAGAATGTACTCTAAGTAACATACGTATAAAAAGTCAAAGGTGATGAAGTGACAGTAAATGTTTACTCACATTAATGTAAAATCACTTTATTATCGGTTAGAATGTGTTCTAAGTAACATACGTATAAAAAGTCAAAGGTGATGAAGTGACAGTAACTGTTTACTCACATTAATGTAAAATCACTTTATTATCGGTTAGAATGTGTTCTAAGTAACATACGTATAAAAAGTCAAAGGTGATGAAGTGACAGTAAAGATTTACTCACATTAATGTAAAATCACTTTATTATCGGTTAGAATGTGTTCTAAGTAACATACGTATAAAAAGTCAAAGGTGATGAAGTAACAGTAAATGTTTACTCACATTAATGTAAAATCACTTTATTATCGGTTAGAATGTGTTCTAAGTAACATACGTATAAAAAGTCAAAGGTGATGAAGTGACAGTAAATGTTTACTCACATTAATGTAAAATCACTTTATTATCGGTTAGAATGTGTTCTAAGTAACATACGTATAAAAAGTCAAAGGTGAAGAAGTGACAGTAACTGTTTACTCACATTAATGTAAAATCACTTTATTATCGGTTAGAATGTGTTCTAAGTAACATACGTATAAAAAGTCAAAGGTGAAGAAGTGACAGTAACTGTTTACTCACATTAATGTAAAATCACTTTATTATCGTTTAGAATGTGTTCTAAGTAGCATACGTATAAAAAGTCAAAGGTGATGAAGTGACAGTAACTGTTTACTCACATTAATGTAAAATCACTTTATTATCGGTTAGAATGTGTTCTAAGTAACATACGTATAAAAAGTCAAAGGTGATGAAGTAACAGTAAATGTTTACTCACATTAATGTAAAATCACTTTATTATCGGTTAGAATGTGTTCTAAGTAACATACGTATAAAAAGTCAAAGGTGAAGAAGTGACAGTAAATGTTTACTCACATTAATGTAAAATCACTTTATTATCGGTTAGAATGTGTTCTAAGTAACATACGTATAAAAAGTCAAAGGTGATGAAGGGACAGTAACTGTTTACTCACATTAATGTAAAATCACTTTATTATCGGTTAGAATGTGTTCTAAGTAACATACGTATAAAAAGTCAAAGGTGATGAAGTAACAGTAAATGTTTACTCACATTAATGTAAAATCACTTTATTATCGGTTAGAATGTGTTCTAAGTAACATACGTATAAAAAGTCAAAGGTGATGAAGTAACAGTAAATGTTTACTCACATTAATGTAAAATCACTATCGGTTAGAATGTGTTCTAAGTAACATACGTATAAAAAGTCAAAGGTGAATAAGTGACAGTAACTGTTTACTCACATTAATGTAAAATCACTTTATTATCGGTTAGAATGTGTTCTAAGTAACATACGTATAAAAAGTCAAAGGTGAAGAAGTGACAGTAACTGTTTACTCACATTAATGTAAAATCACTTTATTATCGGTTAGAATGTGTTCTAAGTAACATACGTATAAAAAGTCAAAGGTGATGAAGTGACAGTAACTGTTTACTCACATTAATGTAAAATCACTTTATTATCGGTTAGAATGTGTTCTAAGTAACATACGTATAAAAAGAGGTGATGAAGTGACAGTAAATGTGTACTCACATTAATGTAAAATCACTTTATTATTTGTTAGAATGTGTTCTAAGTAACATACGTATAAAAAGTCAAAGGTGATGAAGTGACAGTAACTGTTTACTCACATTAATGTAAAATCACTTTATTATCGGTTAGAATGTGTTCTAAGTAACATACGTATAAAAAGTCAAAGGTGAAGAAGTGACAGTAACTGTTTACTCACATTAATGTAAAATCACTTTATTATCGGTTAGAATGTGTTCTAAGTAACATACGTATAAAAAGTCAAAGGTGATGAAGTGACAGTAAATGTTTACTCACATTAATTTAAATTTACTTTAAACCAAATTACCATGAGAAATTCAATGTAGAAACATAAACTCAAGTTATAACATACTGTGGTTGCTGCAGGCTTTTGTGCACAAATACAGTCGATGATTGCGGTGTTAATCCTTAGTTCGCTCAAATATATTGCGGAACTAGCGTCGAACGGCAATACAAGCTTTAAAGGTTATGTGCAATAGACCCACAAACAATTAGAAAATATTTGAATATCCTTCGCTTTTATTCAAGTTACTTCTGCTATACATTTTCCTTATAAATAGATATTGTATGCAAAGTTTTCTCTTCTTACGCCAATGATATAGATGTTCATTGTAATCAACAACATATTTACACTAAGAATTTTAGGCGTATGGTGATTATTATATTTCTTTTTAAAAACCTATTTTTACTACAAATCGTTGCCTATAGTTTTCTCTTCTTACGCCAATGATATAGATGTTCATTGTAATCAACAACATATTTACACTAAGAATTTTAGGCGTATGGTGATTATTATATTTCTTTTTAAAAACCTATTTTTACTACAAATCGTTGCCTATAGTTTTCTCTTCTTACGCCAATGATATAGATGTTCATTGTAATCAACAACATATTTACACTAAGAATTTTAGGCGTATGGTGATTATTATATTTCTTTTTAAAAACCTATTTTTACTACAAATCGTTGCCTATAGTTTTCTCTTCTTACGCCAATGATATAGATGTTCATTGTAATCAACAACATATTTACACTAAGAATTTTAGGCGTATGGTGATTATTATATTTCTTTTTAAAAACCTATTTTTACTACAAATCGTTGCCTATAGTTTTCTCTTCTTACGCCAATGATATAGATGTTCATTGTAATCAACAACATATTTACACTAAGAATTTTAGGCGTATGGTGATTATTATATTTCTTTTTAAAAACCTATTTTTACTACAAATCGTTGCCTATAGTTTTCTCTTCTTACGCCAATGATATAGATGTTCATTGTAATCAACAACATATTTACACTAAGAATTTTAGGCGTATGGTGATTATTATATTTCTTTTTAAAAACCTATTTTTACTACAAATCGTTGCCTATAGTTTTCTCTTCTTACGCCAATGATATAGATGTTCATTGTAATCAACAACATATTTACACTAAGAATTTTAGGCGTATGGTGATTATTATATTTCTTTTTAAAAACCTATTTTTACTACAAATCGTTGCCTAAAGTTTTCTCTTCTTACGCCAATGATATAGATGTTCATTGTAATCAACAACATATTTACACTAAGAATTTTAGGCGTATGGTGATTATTATATTTCTTTTTAAAAACCTATTTTTACTACAAATCGTTGCCTATAGTTTTCTCTTCTTACGCCAATGATATAGATGTTCATTGTAATCAACAACATATTTACACTAAGAATTTTAGGCGTATGGTGATTATTATATTTCTTTTTAAAAACCTATTTTTACTACAAATCGTTGCCTATAGTTTTCTCTTCTTACGCCAATGATATAGATGTTCATTGTAATCAACAACATATTTACACTAAGAATTTTAGGCGTATGGTGATTATTATATTTCTTTTTAAAAACCTATTTTTACTACAAATCGTTGCCTATAGTTTTCTCTTCTTACGCCAATGATATAGATGTTCATTGTAATCAACAACATATTTACACTAAGAATTTTAGGCGTATGGTGATTATTATATTTCTTTTTAAAAACCTATTTTTACTACAAATCGTTGCCTATAATTAATCTGATAGCTATGCTATTATGGTCATTACTTTACAATTTATCTTGACAGTTTTCTAATTCATCTAGGTTTAAATAGTTTGCAGCTTGATTGTTATTTAATTTAAAAGAAAACTTGTAAATTGTGTTAAATTTTTTGTATATCATGAGTAGTATATTTAGGGTTATCAGTAAAACGTCCAAAATATAGAAGCACAAATAATCCTTTTGAATCCAACAAACTGACATTATTATTTGAGCTGCTTTACTATTTTTTTTGTATTACAATAAAAATATTGAAAAGAACCCCAATACCATAAAAATAATCAAAAATAACAAATAAGACAAGTTACTTAAAATCTTAAGTAACTTGTCTTATTTGTTATTTTTGATTATTTTTGTGGTATTGGGGTTCTTTTCAATATTTTTATTGTAATATATTGTACCACTGTGCTCTTGATATTGTGTATTTTTTTGTAATTAACTTATTTGGTTGAGCTAATAACTGAAGGCAAGTACATCTATTGATATTTATAATTAAATAATTTATTATTCTAAATCTTTAGAAATTTCAAATGAAGTTACAGAATAACATAAAAGTCTATAAATTCTTTAATAAATATTATTCTGAAGAAACATTTTGTAATCTCATTGATTTTATTAACCATGACTTTCATAGTTTTTTAAAAAATTGTGTAAATATAATGACTTGAACTTTAATATTAATTTTACGAAATTTACTGAGACAATGAGACAAAAATGGGGTTGAAAACAAACGTCTAGGGTTGCCACCAGGAAATATATGACATTACGCCAAACAAAAAATCGAGCCCACTATTGTTTTGGTTTAGCCAAAGAGACAAGTTTGAAATCTGTATCGTAACTCCAAAAGCTTGCGTAGGTGAACTTAAACTTGGGTTGAACTTCGATAGTTAGTTATAATTATTAAAATTAAAAAACAATATCCTAAAAAGTTGAATAGTTGAGTTGTTTACGCTTATAAGCTGATTTTAAAAATGCCTAAATGAAGAAACTTGAATTTGTCATTGAGCCTATCCAAAGCCTGGAGTTAAAGTGAGAGGGAAGTCAGTTTACTCCGAAGTATAGGATGTATACATATCTTGATACTACGGTTGGGGGTTTATGGCCTACCGTGCGCATTTTCCAGGATACTAAACTGTATCACACCATCATAAATGTTGCCTTCATTGGTCTCACAAAAATGCAAGGAGTAGGCTTACCCTTGGTCGAAAACGCAAACAACATCTTTTGCTAACAATGTACCCAATAAAAAAGGTCACACTTACACAAATAGTTATCAATTATAACCTGGAAATTCTCTAACCGAGCATATCTATCTATCTATCTATCTATCTATCTATCTATCTATCTATCTATCTGTCTATGTATCTATGTATCTATCTATTTATCTATCTATCTACCTACCTTCCTATCTATCTATCTATCTATCTATGTATCTCTCTCTCTCTCTCTCTCTCTCTCTATCTATCTATCTATCTATCTATCTATCTATCTATTTATCTATCTATCTATCTATCTATGTATCTATCTATCTATCTATGTATCTATCTATTTACCTATCTATCTACCTACCTACCTATCTACCAATCTATATATCTATGTATCTATATATCTATCTATGTATCTATTCATCTTTTTATCTATCTATCTATCTATCTATTTATATAACCATCTACCTACCTACCTATCTACCTATCTATCTATCTATGTATCTATCTATCTATCTATCTATGTATCTATATATCTATCTATGTATCTATCTATTCATCTTTTTATCTATCTATCTATCTATCTATTTATATAATAATCTACCTACCTATCTATCTACCTACCTACCTATCTATCTGGCCATCCATCTATCTACCTACCTATCTATCTATGCATCTAAACATCTATCTACCTGCCTATCTGTCTATCTATCTATCTATCCATCTATCTACCCATCTATATATATATGTAACCTAGTACATATCATATAGACCTACACTATTTGTTAACATTTCTAAACACCTTTATTAAGCAAATTTTTGTGAGATAAATTTTAAAACCTATCTATATACTCGCACACCCTATAAAGGAGCACACAACTCACTACTCACAACATACACAATGACTGTATTTTGTCCCTCATACAACACAAGTGGTCTTCCGCGGTGTTAACTATGCTCTCTACTGAGCAGCAACAATGAAGTGCGTAGTTTAACCTGAGGAAGTGAACTTGAGTTGTCGAAACGTTTGATTAAACAACGCATATGTATTTGTTTTGAGTAGGGGCTTTTGAACTCTAGTAAAATTTATAGCTTTTAATATATTATAAATTGAAAACCTGCCTTTAAACTACGCCACTCAACTGAACAACGTATTCTGCTGGCCAACCTAGACACTGATGATGATTTCCTAGTGAGTTAGAAAGTGTTTTAAAGTTTTTATGAGGCTAATTATAAATCGTGAAAGTAGTAAATTAAAAAGTATTATATTATTGTATTCATTAATGACAAAAAAATTATAATTTATTGCTTGTTCATATGTTAAACTTGAGTTTCAATTATACATTGTATATTATATAGGCTACGTATTATATTATGAGTTAGACTAGTGCTTAGTTTCAGTTAGAATGAGGACAACCATTTCCAGGCATGTGTCCCAAGTAATGTCAACTCAGTCCCCAATTAATGAAACATTTTACTTTTTAAATTTGTACTTTTCATCTTAGCACTAATGTGATACATTCCCTACCAATACCAGAATTGAAGAGGTTATGTCAGAATTTAAAACGTACAAACCTGACGAGTCCTGTTCGAAGTATTTACACATGATTATCTTAGTTTTATATCTAAATCTTATTCTGCAGATAAAAAACCAATTGTGTAATTTTGCTGTTTTAGACATTTTAGTTAAATACGAGCGTTTGTAATATTTTGTTGATTACAAATATATGGGCTGGGTTAGTAATTATTTTGAATAGACTAAAATCAACGTGTTGACGCAACCAAGGGACAACTTAATGACAAGATTATCTTAGAATAATGAGTTTTTGTGATTTTGTAACTGCCCCATAATGCCTTGTTAATGCACATCACTGAAGACGGCAACCTGGTTGTCGAGAGGTAATTTATATTTGTGTGTTTGAAATATTACGGTTATGTGAATTGTGTTGCGTGATAAAATATCAATTATTGGCTTCTCTTCGGTTAAATTATAGGGTTTAAAGATTGAAAATATTTTTGTGTAGTAACAAGCGCAACAATACTAAACGGACCCGCACGCAATAGCAAATTTTATTTTTATCAGTGTCAAACGATCGAAATATTGAAAGTATTCGTTATATTAGATTTCGTTTACTTGTTGTACAGAAAATTCATTTCCAAGTTTAATGCATTGCTGTGAAACAACCCTTTTAAACGTTGCAGCATTTAACGGTCAGTGGTATAAAGATATGTAAGGAAGCGATAACAAGACACAGCTGTCCAACGCACTCTGGTCACTTTAATTTATTATTAAAGTTTTGTACGTTTTGCTTTGGCCGTCCAAACTGGTTTACGATCACTTATGAAATATATTTACATTTTTCACTGCTTAAAATGCAATATGTTCATATGGGGAGGAGATAATATGAATCCTCGCTGCCGGAGGTGTAGATATAGGGGAGTATTTATCCCCTAGTTCGGTTCAACGTGAGCGCAAAGATGGATTTGCAAAACACAAATCGTTTCACATCCGTGAGACATTGTCGTATATAAACTCACAAATAGTTTTGAATAAACTAATTTTAAAAATACTTAACTAAGTGAATACGTAATTGCTTACTTACTGACACTACTCTGAGAAGAGGGTTAGCTCCGTAAAAGGAGCGAATGTTTTAAAACGCGTCAGTAAGTAAGCAATTACGCATTTACTTAGTTGAGTATTTTTAAAATTAGTTTAATCAGTGAATTCAAGATGATTACTTCAAGTAACTCCAGTTTTCAATGGTAAATTCTTTTTCAAGTGTTCACTATATTTTGAGAATTTTTAAGATGAATAAGCCTTCATTCTTCCTTGTACCCGGTCACCTTCCTTGTACCCGGTCCCTTCCTTGTAGCCGCTCACCTTCCTTGTACCGGCTCACCTTCCTTGTACCCGCTCACCTTCCTTGTACCCGCTCACCTTCCTTGTACCCGCTCACCTTCCTTGTACCCGCTCACCTTTCTTGTACCCGCTCACCTTCCTTGTACCCGCTCACCTTCCTTGTACCCGCTCACCTTCCTTGTACCCGCTCACCTTTCTTGTACCCGCTCACCTTCCTTGTACCCGCTCACCTTCCTTGTACCCGCTCACCTTCCTTGTACCCGCTCACCTTCCTTGTACCCGCTCACCTTCCTTGTACCCGCTCACCTTTGGGGCACAGTACTGAAGATTGTTATGCATTGGTTGCACCCCAGAATGCCTTCTCCCTGCCGCTCATTCCCTACAAGCCTTTTTAGCAGGACAGTTTCAAGATTTACTGTTTACCTTGCACTAAACACGAACTCAGTGTTTACAAATATCACCTCTTGTTTTCTCCCATGCACGTCAAGGTCGTTCTAAGGACGGTTTTGTATACACCTCTTGTTTTGAAAGAATTTTGCGTCTGTTTTCGTTTTAAAGGCCCCCCCAATATCTTGTTCCCCCAAAGGTTTTTTCTTGTTCACAGTAAATATCAAGAACTTTGTTTGGCCTTAGACGTTCTGAACGGAACAGCTGAACGAATGAGTTCCTTATGGAAGAATTTTCTTATGAAATTGGAAGGGTTTAGAATGTCCGGGGCTTCGTAATGGAAGTCAAGTTAATTTCTTTGATGGGTACTTCACAGATAATGGTGAAAATTCAATGTGGAAAAACGCTTCATTCAAGCGTAAATCTATAATAGTGTTAGAACAAGGAGAAAGGATAGGCCTAAAACGGGATACGCAATGGTGGTCACACGTAACATATGTGCAAGAAAGTAATAAGCTGTTGGTGCTTGATCCGTGAGCCTCTCCAGTGGCCATCTCTTCTGTTTAGAAACTTCGTGATGTCCAGTTGAATATTTAGTTTCTGTCGGTAATAAACGTCTTCGCGTTACCTTATTGTTATTTGTATGGCTTTCCTAGAGTCCTCTGGTTTTGGGTAAAACCTTGCCCACTGCTGAAAACGCTTCCATATTGCTAGTTTCAAACATCGTGTAAGCCGTTATTACCTTTTTAACAACGATTTATTTCGTAACTTTTTGTATTTTGGTTATTGTGTTTTTATTAATTATTTATTTTTTGACTTTTTTTTAGTATTTGTGCGTGAGGTAAAGTGTTTTACTGTTGTAATTTATTTTAAGATTTTATAGGTAATTATAAATCCTTTAAGTAAGCAATTTTATGCTTGTTAAATTATTTTGTACTGAGTTAAATTATTTTGTACTGAGTTAAATTATTTTGTACTGAGTTAAATTATTTGATACAAAGTATATCACTCGATAGGCCTTAATTAGCTATAAATTAAGACTTTATTAGTTTGTGTTTTAGGCAAACACTGATAAAGGCTACATCGTTGCCGACACTAGTATGTAAGCCCTATTAATAAATTACTGTATAGTGAGGTTTAGGTACACATTTGGCCAATTGTTTTCACTGCCTAAGCTCTAATCAATTATAAATTAAGACTGTTTTGTACACATTTGATCACACATTGTACGATCCAAGATGTGGTGTTAATTTGAACTCATGTCAAAATACGTTAGCGTAAGCTATATACAAAGGATGAGATTGCATCGTCGCCAATACCTGTCTGTTAAGTAAACTATGATTCGTGGCAGTTTTGTTTTAATTATTTATTTTTGTATATGGTAAATCAGATCTTCATTTACGTTGAAGTTTCTTTTCCCGTCATATTACGTATTCTCCATTCCCCTTAGTGTATGAAGTTCCACTCCCTTAGCTGCATTTACATTTTGTTTTTGTCGCCTACATTTGTCGCAAACAGATTAAGTACTTCCGAGACAAAGTTTTAGCACGGCCTTTATTGCTTGTGTACAGCTGGTTCGTTCAAGCCTACTCGTCACAGTTAAGAATATAGGCCTGTTAGATCCGCGAAGCGTGAAAGGATTTACCCGCTCCTGCGGAGAATTTTACGTCATTTAGAAATAATTGTAACGTGAGAGTATAAAGATGATGTAATGGTATTTATTCGTCAATGGCAGAACCCGCCACATCGTAAAATCATACTGTCATCTTCAATAAATTATTATATAATTTAAAGCCAAAGTAATGTAAAATCGATTTATCGGTTATCTCACGCAAATGGAATTGCAAAAATAACTTTACATGGCTATGTAGTGAAGCCCAGGGCTCATTGAAAAATTAATAATACTCGGTACTGACGCAAAATAATGAAAAATGTCGAAAAATACGTCACTCTGCCAACACACGCTAAATATTATTCACTCAAGTTCATTTATTCATTCAATAGAACAGAGCGCTAAGTTACACTAAATTACTAAACTTGTAGCTATTTTACAATACAGATACAATGTGCCCGGTTAGGATAGTTCTTATTACGTGAAAAAGTTTCCTAATGTAAGCTGACCGATTGATGATTGAAGTGGCCTCCACATTGTGCACGAATATGCAACAAGTAGAAGTTGTCGGTGGCGTATGTAATGCGTTAGAATGGTGAAAATACTTTGTATTTCTGTGTTTTGTGCGTTATTACAGTGTTATAGTGTTTGTTAAATTTCTTTAAAGATAATGTAATGTGTGACATTAAATCGGAAATAACGCGCAGGAAGCCTTATAAACTTTCATGTGCATATTTAAAGTAAAAGTTTTTTTGTATTTCTTCAAAGTTTTACGTTTTTAGTATGTCAGCGCAAAACTTTATTATTTTTACGTGTTCCTTTAGGATTTTCTACTTCATATGTAAAATTTGTATTGCAACCTGACAACAGCTAAAAGTTTTATTGATAAATACAGCTAATGTTTACTAAAATATAAATCGTTATAGAAAAGAAATAGCCTATAGCAACTGAAATATGAAAACAATAGTTGCTAAGAAATTTAATTTTTTGAGATTTGTTATGCGTTTTAACCTTACTTTGATAACACAACTTTGATCAGCTGACACTTTGAAACACTTAAGAAATACATGAAACTACTTGTTATGTTATAAGGGATAAATTGCAATAATATGCAAGTTTGTTTGAGACCAGTATAAAGTTAAGTTTGACACCAATATAATTTGTAAATTAATATCAAGAAGAATAAGTAAATAAATAAATAAGAAATAATTGTTACCTGTGGGGTAGCCCATAGAAGAATGCAACGAATCCATGGCAAGTCCTATACCGTTGACGGAATAAGGCCCGGCACTCTTGAGATAAGACGCCATGCCCGATGTAGCTCCTGACGGACAGGGACTGCTGAAGGGCGGGAAAGCTAGCTCCCCATCGGGGTTGCAACTGAAATAAGACCTTGGATAGGTTAGGCATATTATGCTAGATCACGTACACTACAGGTAACAAGGCTAGTTTCACTCACACTACACAATGCTAAGGTAACAAATGGTGAACCATTTCTTTATGATACTTCTCTCTTGACCTGGCGTTAAAGTTGCCAACTAAACAACCTAGGAGCCTGCATGACAGGGTAGAAATGAAGAATTGCTTTTTTTGAAGAGAAATATTATTGGTATAAAAACTCTTATAAAAACTTGACTAAAATATTTAATTTATTATTTTTAAAATTAAAATATTCAACCAGGCTCTTTGAATTTAATTCAAGGTCTTCCTTATAAAAAGAGTGAAAATTTAACTCTTTAATAACGTTTTGCTTCAATTGTAGGCAACAATACATTTTCGAATGATTAAATATGTATCATTTTATGAATTCCTCTTTATTATAATAATAACAAACTGTATCAATATCTTAAATACAAAAACGTATTTAAACTTGTTTCGATGAATGAAAATGTATTCTAATAACGATTGAAAATTTGTACAAGATATATATCAGGAGAGTGTGAGGTAATAGAAGGAATTTTACTACCATGTAAACGTAATGATTGTCATAATGTAGCATTTAATTAATAATTATAAATTTTCTACAAATTAAGAGTAAATAAATTTACTAATTAAATTTACACATATTTTATAAATAAATAAATATAAATATTTATTTAAATATGTCATTATAATATATAACAAGTAATATAGAAAATGAATTTTTAAAGTCAATTCCTACTGAGGTCGGCAGAAAAAAATTTGATTTTAGTAACTTTTTATTTTATAATTACAATTAATATAAACAAATATACATGGCAGAGTGACAATATTAAGTATCAAAATATAAAGAGAATTTCTTTATAATTTTTAATTTTCCTCTTTATAAAATATATGGTGTTGGGCTATCATTGTTGTTTGTTACTGTTCATTTCTTTATTTCCTTTCTAATTTAAGAAGCTGATAGTGGTTTATAATTTTTTATTTTATCCCTTTTTTGTAATGCTTCACTATTGCAAAGAATCTTTTTCTTATTCATATATGGCATATAGGATATAAAGTAAATTTTAGCTCTGCCAACGTTATGTCAGTGCTAAACGTTTTGGTTTTCAAAACATGTAGAGCCACAGTTCGAATCCGACCGGAACATCAAATTTTTAAATTGAAATTAATGAATAAATATAAAAAAGCTCTATTAACACAAATTGTCATCCACGATAGGTTTAAAGAATTTATTTGAACTTGATTGGATGAATAACAACGTATTTTATCAACGATTGAAAATTTGTAAAAGATATATAAGAGGCGAGTGTGAGCTAATAGAAGGAGTTTAAAGCCTCGAGGACCTTTGCTGAGGGCAGGGGCATGCCGCCTCAGGAGGATCACGGCACATTCAGACAGGTTGTGCAGACAAGAATGGAATGCGACCTTGGGGTGCAACAAATTCAAGGTACTGTGGAGTTACTCGGGAGACTTGTGGGCCAAAGAACTACTCTCCTTAAGTAGACCTCAACTCAGAGTTACTGTAGAACTGGTCACAGGCCATGAGAATCTGAAGGAGGTACCAATACAAAATTGGAAGATCTAGGTCCCCTGTGTGCAAGAGATGCGACGAGGATCAAGAAAAAAACCCTAATCCACGTGCTCTGTGAGTGCCCTGCTTTGGGAGTTCAAGGAGAAAGTGGTTTGGCTGGCAGGTATGTACACCAGAGGATATCAGAACATTTAGCATAAGGTGGGTTCTTGTGTAGCTAGGTGTTTTAGTAATACAGTAATAATAATAGAAGGAATTTAAAAAATTGAGGTATTTATGGAAAAAACAAAATGTTTTAAAATTTATGTCTAAGAAAATTCAAACTGATACCAGGATTGTAAACGTACAACATAAATAATGCTCTTTAAACGTTTTGGGATAATGCATCTTATGTTGCATATTAAATTTAGCCCCAATCATATTACAATTTTAGTAATTCGAAAAAATCAGTCAATTAAAAAAACGTCTTTAAACATATTTTTGTTAACATTTATTTCTCTTTATAATTTTAATATACTTATGCAAGCATCGCTTTGTTTTCTCACGAGACTTTTAATTACCTCTATACGCCTACCTTTACTCTACATACCCCCAGTCTTTGAGGGAGTGTGGTGTACATGTACCACCGACAGAGCGTGCGTCCACTAAGAGATGCGGGCTTGCAAATTGGAAGTGTTTGCTTCACCTTCCAAGTATAGCTCGAGAAAATAACAAATATACACAATATCAAAGTAACTTGCTAATATTACAAGAACTTCATATATTGTTAGAAATGGGGATTGAAAACGGAAGCTACTTCTCCCGCGTTGTTATTTTTACAAATTTCCCGCTAATATTTTCAGCAATACCTGATTTGGATATAGGTGAACGGCGGAGGTAAAGATGGATTTTTAATTAAAACTGTTCTGAGTCATTAAAGTGTAAATGGACTACAATGGCAAAGCTTATACTCGTGTTTTTATAAAGCTCATGTCCCTAAGAACTGTTGGGCAGTTGATTAAGTTCATACACCTAAACCCCAAGTACCTGTAGCAGAAGCTTTGAACAAATTTATGCAAATTATCTTGTTTGCTCAACTTGTATGTTATTTTCAACGTTTGTAAGACACAAACATGCAAATACGTTTTTAAACCTGTAAGTAATTTAATGAGCTGAAAGTAATTTTAAGAAGTGTTTAGAGAAATTTTTCAAAGTATATGTTTCAAATATGAAAGTAATTTTTGAAACCTGTAAATATATTAACAACCTGAAGTATTTTTCAAATTTGTAAGGTATTTTTCAAACTTAGAAGAGATTTATAAAACCAGTAAGTAATCTTTTATCAAAGTAATTTTTCAACCCTGTAAATAATTTCCCAAAATTGTAAAAAATGTTTAATCTTTACTTACAGTAATTTCCAGCAGGCTGCTACGGTTCCCTTTAGGGTTTCTAGGAAATTAATGCAAAGTATTGTATAATTTTCGCCAGGCAGTATCATTCTGCTCCGGGTGTAAAGATAAGGCACAAGCCTAAGTTATTCTTGGGGGACAAACAGTCTAACTTTGCTAAAACCTTTCTAAAAACTAAATTAATTAATTTTTTTTGAAGTAAAAATGCCTTTAGGTGCGCAGTTTCGTATCCAGAAAGTGTTTTTTTTGGGGGGGGGGAGTGTATAATAATAACTTATAAACACAAATGCCTTTTTAAACCAACGGTTAAGAAAAAACTTATGCAATTTATCAAAAACAATTTAGCATGCGATAAAAAAATAAGCTTCCTTTAATTGACAACTAACCACTAACATTATGAGTAATCGATTATCTAGTGTTTTTAATTGTTAGATATCTAGTTTTTAGATTTTTACTCCAGACATTTCAGGATAGATATTTCCCAATAGAACCTTTGGCTAAGCCCCTGTAGGGCGCCTCTAAAACCTTTTGGGTAGACAAAACAATTCTATTGAGAGCTTCTTGAAGGCTTTGGTGGGCTGTAGTTTATTCATACAAAATTATAAACACATCCTTATATCTCGGAATCTTGGAGATTTTTAGGTCATACATAAAAGAAGGTATTGAGAGTAAAAATATTTTTTAAAACTCAAAAGTGGAAAAGTACTGTTACAGTACGTATTCACAAATAAATTTTAACAAAATTCTTCATCTATAACAGTCGAAGAAAGGTTACATATGCGTTATTGCAAGCGATATGTTATGCATAATACATTTGGAAGCATTGGAATTATCTAGTTTGAGTTCGTAATTTTGAATATTAATATTTGTATCTCAGACTAGACATCAGTGTCCTCAAAACATTTTAGACTATACGAAATCCAAAAAAATCTCAATTACGTTCCGAGGTGCCGTATTCATTCATATTTTTGGATAAACAAACTTCGGTTCACGTAAACCTTCTGCATTATTACGTTTAATTTAATTAAATTCTGAACTTGAGAGTTCAACTTCTCCTGAAACCCAGAAAATAAGGCTAAGATTAATAATTTATTAACTTTGAAATCCCTTGTACAACCATATTTTAAAAAAGTAAAAATTTTATGAAATAAAATAAAAAACTCACTTTTTCCCAAACTCTACTTATAACATAGTATTACATTATTCGTTTTACCCTCTATATAAAAATACTCTTACGAAATATGGTGTAAGCTTTCAGATAAATTATCAATAGCGCTCTATGGCTGGAAGAATATTTATCCCCAAGGCGTTATGTTTGTTGTTTATAAAATTTTTAAGTGAAGCTGAAATTCGTTTCCATAAAATAATGCAGACATTAAAACGTAAACCTTTAAAGGGTAAATATGTTTTTTCTTTTGAAATGTTTTTTTCTCTGTCTACTGAAAGTTTTGTGACAGCTACTCTGCATCACCCTACTTCTGTTATTCTTATAAAAGTCTGTAACGAACATTGCGAAAGAGTTTTGCAATTAGTCTACAGATACGGCCGGTAATTAAATAAATTTTGGCCGGACAGAGCCTCTCAGGTAAACCGCTATTTCGGGAAACTACGTCACCGCTAACAAGAACAAACAACAATTAGAATGAATAATTTAATTACGTCTTACCAAACGCTAACCTAGATGAATCAATCAAGAAACCCTTTCTATAGATAGTTGGCAATACAGTGACGTGTTTCGATAATAGAATTCATTTCCTTAGAGTGGGAGGGATATGTTACCGGAGACTAAGCCAGATTGACATCGGGTGGCGGTGAGATTCTGGCAGCTGGCGTCTCCCATTGTCGGGGCTTACTGCTAACTAAATATACTGGAATGTCGAGTGCTTCATCTTTAATGTATAAACACGACATATAGGTTTTTTCCGTTTTATGGCAATAAAAATTACTTAAAGAAGTTAGATTTTTACTTTTAAAAACATAAGTAACAAATACTCAGAGCAAAATATTATTTTGGGATTTATTTTTAAACAAGTTACTTTGAGAGTTTCTGGAAATTACATTATTATAATTTAGAACCAAGCATAAAACCTTCTCGAAAATTGAAGATACAAGAGATAAGTAAAACTTGCAAAATATTTTCACAAGAAAAACCTAACAACTCTGACAATTGTTTGCAGTTTTGTTGTTATCTTTTCGTTTGATTGTAAATATGGGAGGGGGACACAATATATTCCCCCTCATTTTATTGGGAAATATAGATTGTTTCCTGCTGAAATTTATAAAGGTTATTTATAAAGGAACAAAAATTAAAAGATACGAATGGAAATATAAATAAAATGGGGGGGAGAGGAAAAATCCAACTATGAGAATAAAAATAATACAAAATGTAACAAAAATAAATAAAAAAAACAAAATTGCAGATATAGAAATACAAGAGCTTAAATTTAATAAATTTACTGAAGAAAGGAAAAATATTAAAGTTAAGAAATATGATTAGGAGCCGTAAAATGGCTATTTCTGCTGCATCATCAACTTTTAAGCTTTTCTTGAAGAACATATCGACTACGAGTTTCGTTCCACTCCTCACAATGAAACAGTAGCCAGCCACAAGTAGCTTCATTTCTACGGCATCTCGTGGGTACAAGAGGTAAACTGGAGGATTTTGATTGGAAACAAATATCCACTACGGTACAAAAACTATCCGATACGAGAAAGCGCAACCACCTCTTTCTCTCTACGAGTTAGGGCGACTACTTAAAGTAAAATTATAAAGAGAAATTGTTAATAATACCTATCCATATGCCGGTTTCGAGTGTGATACCGATCTATAACCAGTCTTTGAGTGTGTTACCTATCTACAACTAGGGTTCGAGTGTGTTACCTATCTACTGCCGCTTTCCAGTGTGTTACCGATATACAGGCAGGGTTCGAGTGTTACCGATTTACAAGCAGACTTTGAGTGTCTTACCGATCTATAACCAGGCTTTTGACTGTGTTACCGATCTACAGAAAGGTTTTGAGTTATGTACGGATTTAAAAGCAGGTTTCGAGTGTGTTACTGATCTACAACCAGGATTCGAGTTTGTTATCTATCTATAACCAGGATTCGAGTTTGTTATCTAACTACAACCAGGATTCGAGTTTGTTATCTATCTACAACCAGGATTCGAGTTTGTTACCTATCTACAACCAGAATTTGAGTGTGTTACCTATCTACAACCAGAATTTGAGTGTGTTACCTATCTACAACCAGGATTCGAGGGTGTTACCTATCTACAACCAGGATTCGTGTTTGTTACCGGTCTATAACTAGGGTTCGAGTGTGTTACCGATCAACAGGCAGGTTTTGAGTTTTGTACCGATTTAAAAGCAGGTGTCGAGTGTGTTACCTATCTACAACCAGGATTCGAGTTTGTTATCTATCTACAACCAGGATTCGAGTTTGTTACCTATCTACAACCAGAATTCGAGTGTGTTACCTATCTACAACCAGGATTCGAGGGTGTTACCTATCTACAACCAGGATTCGTCTTTGTTACCGGTCTATAACTAGGGATCGAGTGTGTTACCGATCAACAGGCAGGTTTTGAGTTTTGTACCGATTTAAAAGCAGGTTTCGAGTGTGTTACCGATCTACAACCAGGATTCGAGTTTGTTACCTATCTACAACCAGGATTCGAGTTTGTTACCGGTCTATAACTAGGGATCGAGTGTGTTACCGATCTACAGGCAGGCTTTGAGTTTTGTACCGATTTAAAAGCAGGTTTCGAGTGTGTTACCTATCTACAACCAGGATTCGAGTTTGTTACCTATCTACAACCAGGATTCGAGTTTGTTACCGGTCTATAACTAGGGTTCGAGTGTGTTACCTATCTACAACCGGGATTCTAGTGTGTTACCGGTCTATAACTAGGGTTCGAGTGTGTTACCGATCTACAGGCAGGTTTTGAGTTTTGTACCGATTTAAAAGTAGGTTTCGAATGTGTTACCTATCTACAACCAGGATTCGAGTTTGTTACCGGTCTATAACTAGGGTTCGATTGTGTAACCTGTCTATAACTAGGGTTCGAGTGTGTTACCTATCTACAGGCAGGATTCGAGTTTGTTACCGGTCTATAACTAGGGTTCAAGTGTGTAAATGGTCTATAACTAGGGTTCGAGTGTGTAAATGGTCTATAACTAGGGTTCAAGTGTGTAAATGGTCTATAACTAGGGTTCGAGTGTGTTATCTATCTAAAGGCAGGTTTTGAGTTTTGTACCGATTTAAAGGCAGGTTTCGAGTGTGTTACCTATCTACAACCAGAATTCGATCGTGATACCTATATACAGGCAGGATTCGAGTTTGATACTGGTCTATAACTAGGGTTCGAGGGTGTAACCCGGTCTATAACTAGGGTTCGAGTGTGTTACCGATCTACAACCGGGATTCTAGTGTGTTACCGGTCTATAACTAGGGTTCGAGTGTGTTACCGATCTACAGGCAGGTTTTGAGTTTTGTACCGATTTAAAAGTAGGTTTCGAATGTGTTACCTATCTACAACTGGGATTCGAGCGTGTTACCTATCTACAACCAGGATTCGAGTTTGTTACCGGTCTATAACTAGGGTTCGAGTGTGTAACCGGTCTATAACTAGGGTTCGAGTGTGTTACCAATATACAGGCAGGTTTTGAGTTTTGTACCGATTTAAAAGCAGGTTTCAAGTGTGTAACCGGTCTATAACTAAGGTTCGAGTGTGTTACCTATCTACAACCAGGATTCGAGTTTGTTACCGGTCTATAACTAGGGTTCGAGTGTGTAACCGGTCTGTAACTAGGGTTCGAGTGTGTTACCTATCTACAGGCAGGTTTTGAGTTTTGTACCGATTTAAAAGCAGGTTTCAAGTGTGTTACCTATCTACAACCAGGATTCGAGCGTGTTACCTATCTACAGGCAGGATTCGAGTTTGTTACCGGTCTATAACTAGGGTTCGAGTGTGTTACCTATCTACAGGCAAGATTCGAGTTTGTTACCGGTCTATAATTAGGGTTCGAGTGTGTAACCTGTCTATAACTAGGGTTCGAGTGTGTTACCTATCTACAGTCAGGATTCGAGTGTGTTACCGGTCTATAACTAGGGTTCGAGTGTGTTACCTATCTAAAGGCAGGTTTTGAGTTTTGTACCGATTGAAAAGCAGGTTTCGAGTGTGTTACCTATCTACAACCAGGATTCGAGCGTGTTACCTATCTACAGGCAGGATTCGAGTTTGTTACCGGTCTATAACTAGGGTTCGAGTGTGTTACCTATCTACAGGCAAGATTCGAGTTTGTTACCGGTCTATAACTAGGGTTCGAGTGTGTAACCTGTCTATAACTAGGGTTCGAGTGTGTTACCTATTACAGTCAGGATTCGAGTGTGTTACCGGTCTATAACTAGGGTTCGAGTGTGTTACCTATCTACAGGCAGGTTTTGAGTTTTGTACCGATTGAAAAGCAGGTTTCGAGTGTGTTACCTATCTACAAACAGGATTCGAGTGTGTTACCTATCTACAACCAGGATTCGAGTGTGTTACCGGTCTATAACTATGGTTCGAGTGTGTTACCTATCTACAGGCAGGTTTTGAGTTTTGTACCGATTTAAAAGCAGGTTTCGAGTGTGTTACCTAACTACAACCGAGTGTGTTACCGGTCTACAACCAGGATTCGAGTGTGTTACCGGTCTATAACTAGGGTTTGAGTGTGTTACCGGTCTATAACTAGGGTTCGAGTGTGTTACCAAACTACAGGCAGGTTTATTCAAATTCATTGTAGAAGTTTAAGGTAGATACCAAATTAAAATCAAAGTGACAAGTAATATTTGACAAAGTTGTTCAGTAATAGACTTCTATATGTTTTTTTCTATAAAAATTGTTGGGCCCTTGTTTTTAATTTTTGTTTGAATATAATTTATAAATATCAATATTCAATAATATTCAATTAAAAATTGATATAATATTGCTTGTTATACTTGGTTCGAGGATATGCTTGTTTGCTTGGAAATATTTTGGCTTTAATTTTTTTTTAAAGTTACTGAAGTGTATTTATCACAATTATTTAAAAAATAAAAAGACTATCAGGCCACATTACAAATTAATAATTTTTTTACACTATTGTATTAAATTTGATATGCAAATAAGTCTGTCTATTAAATATATTTTTGTTATAACTTATTATACTAATTTTATTCATATAGCATATTTATTTTGAAAAATAATAAATAATTAATCAATGAAATATTTTATAGTTTAACAAATACATGCAAAGGATAGAGAGAAAGTACCCGCCGCATGGAGAGACATGGAGAGGGTGGTTTTACTTCAGGAAATGTGAGACTGTACTAAATAATGGATTACTTCCTCATTTTTTCCCCTAAAGGAGTCTGCAGGATTATTACCTTGCAAAGTAAATTTGTTTTCCTCAAGACAAGTAAAAATCAACTCGCTCTCACGCGCACACCCAAGCAAGAGAAAGACAGAGAGGGGGAGAGAAAGGGAAAGCAGAGAGAGAGAGAGAGAGAGAGAGAGAGAGAGAGAGAGAGAGAGTTATTTTTAGTAGTTATTGAAGTTTGAATTGAAACTTTGGTTTTTATCTTAGTTTTAGCTGTTGTACTCATCGCTCACTGAAAGTGGTTGATTAAACTCAGCGATGAAAATTTTAAGCTGATTTAAAAAATGACACCACACATTATTTTTAATTTAAAAAATAAAATAATATCACCATTGTTAGCCCATGATTACGTTTCACCCGATGTTACGAAATCATCAGCAAAATAAAAACAACATTCTTTATATTATCACAAAAATGCAGCAGTTCGTAAAATAAGGAAGCTTCATAGCTTTGATCGATAAATCGATGTTGGAGTCACGTTGTAAAAGAACACGGTGATATTATAGTACTATCGATATCGCTGAGCAGTGACGGGTGGGAAATGGCTGAGGGTGAGAGCCTGTGATTCGATTTGAAATGTAACGAGAGATATTAATATAATGGAACAATAACCGCCTGAGGAGTGAGGATGGGGGATCTGTCTATTGAGTTGAATGGCTTTAGTTGGGCCTTTAGAGATGCCGTGCGACTGAAAATCTCACACGCTTATATTACTTATGCCTGTAGAAATGCTCCCGATACTATTGTGACTGGATATTTAAGAGTCTAATCTATACAGGTCTACAAGTGTTATTACTGCAGTGTACGTGAAACGCCATCTTTACTTATGGCCTTCACAGTATAAACCATTAATGTGAACAATATTACCCAACTGACCAACTTCTAACACTGCAACATCTGGTTGGATCCTTAAACATTGTTTCAGCAATATAACGTCTCAACAAGTCATAGAAAAACTGTAACTTATTAAACCTCGAATTATTTTACTTTATAATTTTATTTTTATCTTTTTTTTGTAGAGGCACACACAATGTTTCGACAGTAGAACATCTAGAGTATTACAAATTGTTTCGACAGTGTAACGTCTAGAGGTCTATAAATGGTTTCGACAGTGTAGTCTAGAGGTCTATAAATGGTTTCGACAGTGTAGTCTAGAGGTCTATAAATGGTTTCGACAGTGTCGTCTAGAGGTCTATGAATGGTTTCGACAGTGTAGTCTAGAGGTCTATAAATGGTTTCGACAGTGTAGTCTAGAGGTCTATAAATGGTTTCGACAGTGTAGTCTAGAGGTCTATAAATGGTTTCGACAGTGTAGTCTAGAGGTCTATAAATGGTTTCGAGAGTGTAGTCTAGAGGTCTATAAATGGTTTCGACAGTGTAGTCTAGAGGTCTATAAATGGTTTCGACAGTGTAGTCTAGAGGTCTATAAATGGTTTCGACAGTGTAGTCTAGAGGTCTATAAATGGTTTCGACAGTGTAGTCTAGAGGTCTATAAATGGTTTCGACAGTGTAGTCTAGAGGTCTATGAATGGTTACGACAGTGTAGTCTAGAGGTCTATAAATGGTTTCGACAGTGTAGTCTAGAGGTCTATAAATGGTTTCGACAGTGTAGTCTAGAGGTCTATAAATGGTTTCGACAGTGTAGTCTAGAGGTCTATAAATGGTTTCGACAGTGTAGTCTAGAGGTCTATTAATGGTTTCGACAGTGTAGTCTAGAGGTCTATAAATGATTTCGACAGTGTAGTCTAGAGGTCTATAAATGGTTTCGACAGTGTAGTCTAGAGGTCTATAAATGGTTTCGACAGTGTAGTCTAGAGGTCTATAAATGGTTTCGACAGTGTAGTCTAGAGGTCTATAAATGGTTTCGACAGTGTAGTCTAGAGGTCTATAAATGGTTTCGACAGTGTAGTCTAGAGGTCTATAAATGGTTTCGACAGTGTAGTCTAGAGGTCTATAAATGGTTTCGACAGTGTAGTCTAGAGGTCTATGAATGGTTTCGACAGTGTAGTCTAGAGGTCTATAAATGGTTTCGACAGTGTAGTCTAGAGGTCTATAAATGGTTTCGACAGTGTAGTCTAGAGGTCTATAAATGGTTTCGACAGTGTAGTCTAGAGGTCTATAAATGGTTTCGACAGTGTAGTCTAGAGGTCTATAAATGGTTTCGACAGTGTAGTCTAGAGGTCTATAAATGGTTTCGACAGTGTAGTCTGGAGGTCTATAAATGGTTTCGACAGTGTAGTCTAGAGGTCTATAAATGGTTTCGATAGTGTAGACTAGAGGTCTATAAATGGTTTCGATAGTGTAGACTAGAGGTCTATAAATGGTTTCAACAGTGTAGTCTAGAGGTCTATAAATGGTTTCGACAGTGTAGTCTAGAGGTCTATAAATGGTTACGACAGTGTAGTCTAGAGGTCTATAAATGGTTTCGATAGTGTAGACTAGAGGTCTATAAATGGTTTCAAAGGTGTAGACTAGGGGTCTATAAATGGTTTCGATAGTGTAGACTAGAGGTCTATAAATGGTTTCGATAGTGTAGCCTCTAGAGGTCTATAAATGTTTTCGATAGTGTAGACTAGAGGTCTAAAAATGGTTTCGATAGTGTACACTAGAGGACTATAAATGGTTTCGACAGTGTAGTCTAGACACATATAAATGGTTTCTTCAGGCGCGTAACCTTCAAGAACTTTGGGTTAAAAATCGGTAATATATTATTTAATTAGGACATTTTCGATAATTAGGTTATTACATATTCTCAAATATAAAATCTTAACTGTAATAAATATAATATTAATAACGTAACATTGTAATGCTCTTTAAATAATTACAAAAATAGAATCACTTAGCAAATGCTAGTCTATGTTTATAAATATGCCTGAATTTTAACTTAATTTACTTAAGTTAATCCGTCTTTTATAGTAAATAAGAAATAAAATTTTAATTTTTAAATTGAAAATTTGACGCGTTCCCACGGCCTATCCTCGTAAACATACACGCACGCACGCGCGCGCACACACACACACACACACACACACACACACACACACACACACACACACACACACACACACACACACACACACACACACACACACACACACAAATATTGTGTATATAATACATCGAGTGCCCCCCCCCCTTAAAGCAAGTCGCTGGATACGCGCCTGAATTTCGATAGTGTAGTTTAGAGGTCTATAAATGTTTTCGATAGTGTAACCTCTAGAAACCTATAAATGGTTTCGTCAGAGTAGCGTCTAGAGGTCTATAAATGGTTTCGATAGTGTAGTCTAGAAACCTATAAATGGTTTCGACAGTGTAGCGTCTAGTGGTCCATAAACGGATTCGACAGTGTAACGTCTAAAGACCTATAAATTATTTCGACAGTATAGACTAGAAGCCTATAAATGGTTTCGACAGTGTAATCTAGAGGTCTATAAACAGGTTTGACAGTGTAGGCTAGAGGGTTATTAATGGTTTCAACAGTGTAGCGTTTAGAGGCATATAAATTGTTTCGACAGTGTAGACTAGAGGCCTACAATGGTATTGACAGTGTAGCGTCTAGATGTCTATAAACGGTTTTGACAGTGTAGCGTCAAGAGGCATATAAATTGTTTCGACAGTGTAGAGTCTAGAGGTCTATAAATGGTTTCGACAGTGTAGAGTCTAGATGCCTATAAACGGTTTCGACAGTGTAGCGTCTAGAGGCATATAAACGGTTTCGACAGTGTAGCGACTAGAGGTCTATAAACGGATTCGACAGTGTAGCGTCTAGAGGTCTATAAACGGATTCGACAGTGTAACGTCTAAAGACCTATAAATTATTTCGACAGTATAGACTAGAAGCCTGTAAATGGTTTCGACAGTGTATACTAGAGGTCTATAAACAGGTTTGACAGTGTGGGATAGAGGGTTATAAATTGTTTCGACAGTGTAGACTAGGGGCCTACAATGGTATTGACAGTGTAGCGTCTAGATGTCTATAAACGGTTTCGACAGTGTAGTCTAGAGGTCTATAAATGGCTTCGACAGTGTAGTCTAGAGGTCTATGAACGGTTTCGACAGTGTAGACTAGAGGCCTACAGTAGTATCGACAGTGTAGTCTAGATGTGTATAAACGGTATTGAAAGTGTAGTTTAGAGGCTTATAAATGGTTTCGACAGTGTAGTCTAGAGACATATAAATGGTTTCGACAATGTAGTATAGAGACATATAAATGGTTTCGACAGTGTAGTAGAAAGACTTATAAATGGTTTCGATAGTGTAGTCTAGAGGTCTATAAACGGTTTCGACAGTGTAGTCTAGAGGTCTATAAACGGTTTCGACAGTGTAGAGTCTAGAAGCATATAAATTGTTTCGACAGTGTAGACTAGAGGCCTACAATGGTATTGACAGTGTAACGTCTAGAGGTCTATGAACAGTTTCGACAGTGTAGTCTAGTAGTCTATGAACGGTTTCGACAGTGTAGCGTCTAGAGGCATATAAATTGTTTCGACAATGTAGACTAGAGGCCTACAATGGTATTGACAGTGTAGTCTAGAGGTCTATAAACTATTTCGACAGTGTAGCGTCTAGATGTCTATAAACGGTTTCGACAGTGTAGTCTAGAGGTCTATAAACGGTTTAGACAGTGTATCATTTAGATTTCTATAAACGGTTTTGACAATGTAGTCTAGATGTCTATAAACGGTTTCGACAGTTTAGTTTAGAGGTCTATAAACAGTTTCGACAGTGTAGTCTAGAGGTCTATAAACGGTTTCGACAGTGTAGCGTCTAGAGGCAAATAAATTGTTTCGAGAATGTAGACTAGAGGCCTACAATGGTATTGACAGTGTAGCGTCTAGAGGTCTATAAACGGTTTCGACAGTGTAGTCCAAAGGTCTATAAACGGTTTTGACAGTGTAGTCGAGAGGTCTATAAACGGTTTCGACAGTGTAGTCTAGAGGTATATAAACCGTTTCGACAGTGTAGCGTCTAAATGTCTATAAACGGTTTCGACAGTGTAGTCTAGACGTCTATAAACGGTTCGACAGTGTAGTCTAGAGGTCTATAAACGGTTTTGACAGTGTGGGCTATAGGCTTATAAATGGTTTCGTCAGTGTAGCGTCTAGAGGCCTATAAATGGTTTCGACAGTGTATACTAGAGGCCTACAGTGGTATCGACAGTGTAGTCTAGATGTGTATAAACGGTATTGACAGTGTAGTTTAGAGGCTTATAAATGTTTTCGACAGTGTAGTCTAGAGACATATAAATGGTTTCGACAATGTAGTATAGAGACATATAAATGGTTTCGATAGTGTAGTAGAGAGACCTATAAATGGTTTCGATAGTGTAGTCTAGATGTCTATAACTGGTTTCGACAGTGTAGTCTAGAGAGCTATAAATGGTTTCGACAGTGTAGTCTAGAGGTTTATAAACGGTTTAGACAGTGTAGCATCTAGAGTTCTATAAACGGTTTTGACAATGTAGTCTAGATGTCTATAAACGGTTTCGACAGTGTAGAGTCTAGAGGTCTATAAATGGTTTCGACAGTGTAACGTCTAAAGACCTAAAATTATTTCGACAGTATAGACTAGAAGCCTGTAAATGGTTTCGACAGTGTAATCTAGAGGTCTATAAACAGGTTTGACAGTGTGGGATAGAAGCTTATAAATTGTTTCGACAGTGTAGACTAGGGGCCTACAATGGTATTGACAGTGTAGCGTCTAGAGGTCTATAAACGGTTTCGATAGTGTAGTCTAGAGGTCTATAAATAGTTTCGACATTGTAGTCTAGAGGTCTATAAATTGTTTCGACAGTGTAGACTAGAGGCCTACAGTGGTATCGACAGTGTAGTCTAGATGTGTATAGACGGTATTGACAGTGTAGTTTAGAGGCTTATAAATGGATTCGACAGTGTAGTCTAGAGACATATAAATGGTTTCGACAATGTAGTATAGAGACATATAAATGGTTTCGACAGTGTAGTAGAGAGACCTATAAATGGTTTCGATAGTGTAGTATAGATGTCTATAAACGGTTTCGTTAGTGTAGTCTAGAAGTCTATAAACGGTTTCGACAGTGTAGTCTAGAGGTCTATAAACGGTTTCGACAGTGTAGCGTCTAGAAGCATTAAATTGTTTCGACAGTGTAGACTAGAGGCCTACAATGGTATTGACAGTGTAACTTCTAGAGGTCTATGAACAGTTTCGACAGTGTAGTCTAGAGGTCTATGAACGGTTTCGACAGTGTAGCGTCTAGAGGCATATAAATTGTTTCGACAATGTAGACTAGAGGCCTACAATGGTATTGACAGTGTAGTCTAGAGGTCTATAAACGGTTTCGACAGTGTAGCGTCTAGATGTCTATAAACGGTTTCGACAGTGTAGTCTATAGGTCTATAAGCGGTTTAGACAGTGTATCATTTAGAGTTCTATAAACGGTTTTGACAATGTAGTCTAGATGTCTATAAATGGTTTCGACAGATTAGTCTAGAGGTCTATAAACAGTTTCGACAGTGTAGTCTAGAGGTCTATAAACGGTTTCGACAGTGTAACGTCTAGAGGTCTATAAACGGTTTCGACAGTGTAGCGTCTAGTTGTCTATAAACGGTTTATAAACCGTGTTGTCTGTTGGTCTATAAACAGTGTAGCGTCAAGAGGCATATAAATTGTTTCGAGGATGTAGACTAGAGGCCTACAATGGTATTGACAGTGTAGCGTCTAGATGTCTATAAACGGTTTCGACAGTGTAGTCCAAAGGTCTATAAACGGTTTTGATAGTGTAGTCTAGAGGTCTATAAACGGTTTCGACAGTGTAGTCTAGAGATATATAAACCGTTTCGACAGTGTAGCGTCTAGATGTTTATAAACGGTTTCGACAGTGTAGTCTAGACGTCTATAAACGGTTCGACACTGTAGTCTAGAGATCTATAAACGGTTTAGACAGTTTAGCATCTAGAGTTCTATAAACGGTTTTGACAATTTAGTCTAGATGTCTATAAACTGTTTCGACAGTGTAGCGTCTAGAGGCCTATAAATGGTTTTGACAGTGTATACTAGAGGCCTACAGTGGTATCGACAGTGTAGTCTAGATGTGTATAAACGGTATTGACAGTGTAGTTTAGAGGCTTATAAATGTTTTCGACAGTGTAGTATAGAGACATATAAATGGTTTCGACAGTGTAGTAGAGAGACCTATAAATGGTTTCGATAGTGTAGTCTAGATGTCTATAACTGGTTTCGACAGTGTAGTCTAGAGAGCTATAAATGGTTTCGACAGTGTAGTCTAGAGGTCTATAAACGGTTTAGACAGTGTAGCATCTAGAGTTCTATAAACGGTTTTGACAATGTAGTCTAGATGTCTATAAACGGTTTCGACAGTGTAGCGTCTAGATGTCTATAAACGGTTTCGACAGTGTAGTCTAGAGGTCTATAACGTGTTTCGACAGTGTAGCGTCTAGATGTCTATAAACAGTTTCGACAGTGTAGTCTAGAGGTCTTTAAACGGTTTCGACAGTGTAGTCTAGAGGTCTATAACGTGTTTCGACAGTGTAGCGTCTAGATGTCTATAAACAGTTTCGACCGTGTAGTCTAGAGGTCTATAAACGGTTTCGATAGTGTAGCGGCTAGAGGCATATAAATTGTTTCGACAGTGTACACTAGAGGTCTATAAACGGTTTAGACAGTGTAGCATCTAGAGTTCTATAAACGGTTTTGACAATGTAGTCTATATGTCTATGAACGGTTTCGACAGTGTAGTCTAGAGGCTTATAAATGGTTTCGGCAGTGTAGCGTCTAGAAACCTTTAAATGGTTTTGACAGTGTAGCGTCTAGAGACCTATAAATGGTTTCGACAGTGTAGTCTAGAGGCCTACAATGGTTTCGACAGTGTAGTGTCTAGAGGCCTACAAGTGATTTCGATAGTGTAGTCTAGAGGTTTATAAACGGTTTCGACAGTGTAGTCTAGAGGTTTATAAATGGTTTCGACAGTGTAGTCTAGAGGTCTATAAATGGTTTCGACAGTGTAGTCTGGAGGTCTATAAATGGTTTCGACAGTGTAGTCTAGAGGTCTATAAATGGTTTCGACAGTGTAGTCTAGAGGTTTATAAATGATTTCGATAGTGTAGTCTAGAGGTTTATAAATGATTTCGATAGTGTAGTCTAGAGGTTTATAAACGGTTTCGACAGTGTAGTCTAGAGGTTTATAAATGATTTCGATAGTGTAGTCTAGAGGTTTATAAATGGTTTCGACAGTGTAGTCTAGAGGTTTATAAATGATTTCGATAGTGTAGTCTAGAGGTTTATAAACGGTTTCGACAGTGTAGTCTAGAGGTTTATAAATGGTTTCGACAGTGTAGACCACACACACCCACAATTTCCGTTTATGAATTCGTTCTCCTCATTTGACTTGGGTAGACTAAATGATTATAATTAAGTGTTTTTAAGACTAATATTTTATCCGTATACAATGTCCGTTTTATTACAACGCATGGTTTATTTATGGTAGTTA
Organism: Prosapia bicincta; assembly: GCA_036971475.1. Taxonomy (NCBI): domain Eukaryota; kingdom Metazoa; phylum Arthropoda; class Insecta; order Hemiptera; family Cercopidae; genus Prosapia; species Prosapia bicincta. Next base: position 108,784,540 of record JBAIZL010000002.1, on the reverse strand, counting down.
CAATTGAGTAATTACAAACGTGAAATGGAGAGTCGAAATAAACCGATTGTTATAGCTATTGTACATGAATTTTGTGTAGAATCTCCTTGAAGAAAAGCTAATTGGAAAAAGGTAAAGTTAACAATTTCACGGAAGGGCATCGAATTCCGAAAATTTTACGGGCTACTTGTAATTGCAACCTGAAGGAACAATGCCCAGTTTTAAAACACTCCCCCATCAACAACAGCTGTCAATGTGCATTTGTTATTTCTATTTTAGAAGTGCATTTGTTGAGTTCACTACATACCAACTACCGGCATAACCAGAAGCATTTTAAAAATAATCTTTTGTGTTTAAAATCAACGGCGTGTGTTTTCCTATCTTTTCATACTACTATTCATTTGTAATAATAATGGCGGTTCTTTTTTTTTGTTTGAAGACACTAAACTTAAAGAATATAGAAATTTATTTTAGCCAATTATCTTTTTACTCTATTTTCTTCAGTCACAACATGACCTAATGTGCTCCCCTAACCGTTGTAGCACTTCCAGTATTAGTTACGTGGGCTGTCCAAGAAATGCTAAGCAATCCTTGGTAGCATGTGAACACAAAAATATCCGCCCTTCTCATGGTATATTCTGTTGATATCTAAGCTTTGGTGCTATAATGATGTAGGGTTACATAAAACCCACAAGTACAAAGAAGTCGTAATGCGGATTCAATGAATATATATAGCATCGCAGCTAGAAATCCCTTCATGTGTGGGCGCAAGGCACTCTCATTCCATAGAAATATGGAGCGAATTTTAAACCCCAGCGCAAAATTTTGAAAATCAATAGCCACTTTACTTCATTGTAACGCTTAAATTATAATTAGACAATTAAAAAAATAATTGAATTAATGCAATTGGGTTAACATTCTTTAATGATACATGATTCTCTTACGGATATAAACTATACCTAACCCATTAAGGAATGCCTCAAACATATGACCATCACCAAATGGAGTTACGTCCATTAAAGCTTTTATGGACATTGCCTATGCGTGTTTATCAATACATTACTGTTTACTCGTTTTACGGGAAAACGATTTTGAAGTTGTAATTGTATTTACTTGTAATTGAAATTATGTAAAATATTTTACAAAACTGGCCGATTTAGAGTAGCTAATGTATTTAGTTGATAAAAGATATACTTTGGAAGTACAACATATATTTATTTTACCTTAAGTACTTTTACCTGTATTTTATATAAATGCATAGAATACTTGCAATACCCGTCATAACGCACAGAACCCCTCCTCGCTGCCCCTGTATCCTTCACACTATTGCCGCACGCTTTCTATGCTAGCCTTAATGTCTCTAAAGTGTGGTCTAGACCTCCATTGAGGAAGTATCCAGTATGTGTAGAGCCTACAACTACACACAATTTTAAACACGTTTTCCACATTGCGTTTCCCTCAGCCGGGCTGACAGTGTATGCGGTATAACCCTGTCACAACCTAACAAGTAGAATATTCAGGTAGTTTTACCGGGATCTGATAGCTAATGGCGGTGAGTTATTTGTGGTTTAAACTCAATCAGTCAGTATGTCTCTATGGAGGACGAGGTTAGGCTGTACTAGAGATGGGCGCACGGTTCATGAACGGTCCAATTGAAGCGCTTCATTTGAAAGACTCAGTAAACCACGGTTCTTTTAAAAAGAATTGCCTTTCACCGGTTCTCTTCTGAAGCGCTTCAGTAAGACTCAGTTAACCACGGTTCTATGAGAAGGAATTGTCTTTCATCGGTTCTTTCGGTTCTAAGTAAGAACCAAAGAAAGAAGTGAACCTATGGTTCAGTCAGTCAGTGAGTCAGTCTTCTCTTGTAGTTCGTCATGCTAATATGTAACATACAAGCCAAATTCGTACAGTTTCAATTCGGCAAATATTTTACTGTAGTTTATTATTTCGACAAATAAGAAATTATTTCCAGCCTATTTTCAATCAACTCAATTAAGTGTTACTATTTGGAAGTAACTTTAACAAAAGAAATAACAAATAATAATTTTTTTCTAAAAATAATTCTCACGTTAGAAAAAATTTGGTATAATCTGTAAATTTTTAATTTAGACATCAATTCTTGGTATATTAATATGTTAAATGGTTTAATAACTTGTTAAGCAATGTGCTTCCTCTAAATAATATCAGGGTTAGATGAAAATTTATAATTATATTTTAATAACAGAAAACATCAAAGTTGTATTGTTTCAACACAAAATAGATTTTGCTAGTGTTACTAAGATCGTCTACAAATTGAGCTTAAGAAATTTGCTCATATAGATTCATTATTTAATATAAAATGATAATTAATATTATAACTATCATAACACCGACATTATTTTATATAATGTTCCACCGAGTGATCGAAAACATTCTGTCTCAGTAAGTTTTAACAAATTTACAAAACTCAAAGTTCGCATAGTCATAAACTATTGTTTAAGTGATTAATAAGATTCACCGAACGTACAAAATTCAAGAATTATTTTATAATAACTTATAAATTAAAATTTGTGAGTGTGTGTGATCACATACATATTCATTAATTACAAGAATATAAATTAATATCACACAAGTTATAGATTAACAGTACCGAAATAAACACATATTTACTATAGTACTATGTTGCTAAATAATACTATAAATGTGGTTATGTTTATAAAGCCACATTTAGTCAATATTTACGTTTTATTCATCCTTTTTTTGTTTATAATGTATTCTTGAATAACATTTTTTGAAAATGTTAGTTGAGCGCCATTTGGTCAAGTATTACTCACAAAATCTTATTTTAACAAAATGGTCAGTTTGTACCGTTATATCTATATTGGTACAATGAGGTTATCATTAATATAACCTTACAAGCTGAGTTCGAACAATAGTATGTACGTAAATTGGTTGGAATAATAGCAGCTTAATAGGCTGTACAACACATTAATTATAATGAAAAATTGTATACTATTACTTATAATATACAAATATGTATAGTATAAGTGTTGTACCATGATGACAAATGCTACTGCATCGCATGCTTACTACTAGTTACTACAATGGGAATGGCGGGAATGGCCACAACTAGCTGTACTAGTAAGAATATGGGTAGGTTATACCTCTCTCTGGTTTGGAGCGGTGTCTATTTACACCTTCCTATGCATAGGATTATGGCAGGATGTAGCAACCCTCTTTCTGTTGTGCTGCAGAGACTTGTATGCGCAACACGATGACAGTGCGTAATATTGTAATATAAAGTTACAATATTTATATTCTTTTATATATGTAATATAAGGGAATAAACGTTCACTAAAGGCAGAATAGTTGTTTAAGACCTTCAAATCTTAATTAATGTTTGTAATTAAATGAATAGCCCTACATTGTCACAGATAATTCTAATTGTTTTAGCTGTAAATTATATCTGTGTACTAATAGAATATTCCGAGAGTAAATAATGGTATGGATTTATATTTTTCTTCATTACACAAACGCGCAAATGAAATTTAGCACACTTTGGTAAGTTTTACCTTGTTTCGCGAATGCAGATTTAAATTTTATAAATATAAAATTCTCAAGCATTCTTAATTTTGTGGCTTTTCTTGAGTGTAGCAAAATCAAGTCACGGACAAGACTCACAGCATTGAATAATGCACTGTTCTACTGCGAAACACATCTGCCGAAAAACATCAGGAAGTAGTGTATTTTTGCCTCAACAATAGTAGTGTATATATAAAAGCCTCAATAGTAGTGTATACTATTAAAAGCCTCATGATATGTAACACAAAAACTGCAAAAATTAAGACTTTGGACAACGTACTGTAATTAAATTTTATACAATAACATCTTGTGTTACAATTTCGATTCAGCATCAAAAGGCTCTGAACCACTGAACAGAAGCTGATGAAATTTGGAGGGACTGTTTGACATATTCTAAGGATGGTTCCTGTGAAGTTTGGTGTAGATACATCCACAGGGCTCCGCCCAAGAGGCTTAGAATGGTTCAGAAACCGATGTATGTATCTCATGGGCACCTAAACCGCTGAACAGTCAATGCTATTTAGAGGGATTATTTGACATATTCTCAGGATTGTTCGTGTGAGGTTTGGTCTAGATCTATTAACAGGGCGCTTAAGATGGTTCAAATACTGATGTATATATGTATGTGTGTATGTATGTATCTTATAGACGTCTAAACAGCTGAACAGAAGTTATTGAAATCTGGAAGACATTTTTATTAACATATTCCCTGGATAGTTTGTGTAAACTTTGGTTCAGATCCACTTACAGGCTTCGCCCCAGAGACTTAGGATGGTTCAGTGTACAGCCATCCATAAGTCTAATGTTAAAATGTTTATTTATACTAGTGTTACTAAAATTAATTTAAAAAAATTATAAACAATATTTAAGAATAAAAATACATTCTTAATTATTTTAAACTGTTTAAAATTGCTAAATTCTTATTGCTATCACAATTATTGATATTAATAGTAGGATCGTCGATAATATCCTTGAGAAATTTGAATCAAACAAAGCTGAGCAATGGAACCAGAATAACCACAGGGATACCCAACTTGATCCGGACAGAAACCAGAGGTGGCAAGCTCAAAGTAAAGATGGCCTTAATTCCGATGATTTCATCAGATCTACCATTGATTTCAAACTACTATAATTTCCTTTGCGACTTGCATTCGCAATAGCCATAAACAAGGCAATAATTGACCATTGCTGGATTAAATTTGGAACATTCGAGCTTTTACCACGGTTAATTATATCATCCAACGGTTCTCATGTGTTGGGAGACCTAGCATTTGTATGTTTATACGCCTAATGAAATGTTTGCGTCTATTCTCTAGCATTCCGGTAAATGAAATATAATTATTAACATGTTTGATTTGCAAACGTTTTCTTATTGCAAATATTATGATTTCGGGCGCAGCAACGTGCGCCGGGTAACGCCAGTTACCTTTATTTTATACTTATATTCGAGTTTCGTTAGGGCAAGACGTTTCTCACAGTTACTTTTACGTCCCTAGCTGTACTCTTACTGGAGAAGTGTTAGTCCCCCACTTCTGAGGAGGTAGTTTGTCTTGCCTGCTCCATTTTCCATTTTTTAGGAGCCTCTATTCGGTTGGTGGCACGAAAGATGTGTCCAGCGAAATATGCGTACAGGAGGAAACAACAGCAATTGACGAGAGTAAGTCGTATATTTGACATGCAAAAAAAGCGTACAAACCAAACTCCAGTTGTCAACCCTGGTCATCTACCCCTAAACTATTTGCTAATAACTTTCAAGGTTTTGGATTCTCCCAGTCAAAATGGGCCAAAAAAGGGTTTCCACTTTGTCAGCGGTAACTTTACTTTTAACCATCGAGGTGATAAGCTCGATTTAATCGAAAAAGACTTATCAAAAGAGGATAAAACTTCGACTCCTATGCACATGAGACTGGTGGAAAGAGAAGGAAATCATAGTACTGTATATTATGTCGGACGACAAAAAACTATAAAATACCAAGAAACTGGAAACTAATGTCTTGTTTAAGATCTCTTTCCTTAAAAAAAAATGGATTATACTAGATCCATGAAATTAAATGGTGAAATCTAATAAATTGGTCAAGTTGTAATATAGATTAAAATTAAAAATATTTTTAATTGAAAATATGACAAAACTACCGAGCCTACAAGCTGATTTTAAACACGCCAAAATTTAAGCAAAAGATTTTGCCAGTCCAAAGTCTGGAAAAATGTGATGGAAACAGGTATAATAGATAAAGTTTTAAAGGATCTCCAGTCCCGAGAAACTAAGCGACACCTATGTTTAGCTCACAGGTAAACTCATTTATGTAGTTCAATGTTTTTAAAAGATCCGTGTTCGCCTAAAAGTTGTACGCAAATTTCGCCTGTCACAATGTCCTGACGTCATAGCTTACCCTCGTCACCTGTCAAAACTTGATCCTGTATGCATCTTTCACAATATTCCTGGTGTACACATATTTAGTTGTACACATCTTTCGTGCCCTTTTCGTAGCCCTTTTTTACAACAAGTTGCAAATACTTATTTCGTACAAGTATTTACAAACACCTTTAATTTCTATTTCTATTTACAATTAATTATTTAGAGTACTATATCACAATTGCAAGTCTTTAGATGTGGTCGCCTAAATAATCTGTTCCAGGGTCCTGTTCAAGATGGCCAGAATAATCTAACTCTTACTAAATTCTATACAGACAATTTTATATTCTATCCTAATTTAGAATTATTTTCAGTGTTCATATCACTACATCCCTCATGTTTACTTTAAATGGCTGGAAGTGGTCGCCACATAGCAATAACATCACTTGGCATTACACTTATTTGTATTATCTTGGCAAAGAACCACTACTTACTGATTTATTCCGCAGACGCATTTCGCGCTAGGTCAGCTCTTTTTCAAAAAAGATAATACAAACAAGTGGCATTTCTATAAAAACCTCAAGATGTACAGCACAAAAACTGCAAGTATTACATTGTATTTATATACAGATACAATTTACATACTTGATCGATCTCGTTCCATAACGAATGTCGTAATGCATAACCTAACCTGTAGTGAAACATGAAGCAATTATGCAATCGAAATGCTTCTATTCATAAAGTGTGGAATAAAGTAATTAAGCTACGTAACCTTGAAAACATTTACCTATACATGAACTGCTTTCTTCTGACAACATGTAATACTGTGTTACCTCTGACAGGTGTTGTTATCTCTTGTAAGTTGGCAATTACTGTGTGTATTCTGTCTTGTAAGTTGGCAACAATTCCGTTCGAGTTGCTGGGTGGTAGACCAGCTGTCTATTAGTAGCGGTATACCGTTAAGGGTTGGCTGTGGCCCGGGGCAGGGAAACACGTGGCCGAAATAACAACAAACAGATCATAACAGCCCTTTACAGCCAACTGAATTCGGTCTATAGTGTTTCCAACAGAAAATGGCCATGTTCAGTTGCACTAAGATGAATCGCAACGTTGGAAAGGGATGACAAATTTTATGCTACTTTTACAAAAATATTCTTTTTCATATTCAATGTATTATATGATTGCAAGGCACTTAAAGTAAGAACAAAAATTACAAACAGAATTATGTGAATATTTATTTTCTATAAACCATTAAATATAGAAATAACTGAAAACTGCTCTATCTATCTATGTAAGTGTATTTAATGTTTGGGTTTCATAATAACAACTAGATGAGAGGGCTAGTGTAGCATGAAATTTAACCTAAATAGTTAATTCAAACCAGGTATTAGAATGGGATTATTGTGTGTATGTGTGTGTGTGTGTGTGTGTGTGTGTGTGTGTGTGTTTGTGTGTGTGTGTGTCAGAGAGATGAGAGAGAGAGAGTATGTGTGTGTGTGTGTGTGTGTGTGTGTGTGTGTGTGTACTAAACCAAAAACGGCAGACTTTACTCCAGTGAAAACTATTTCACATAATATATATATATATATATATATATATATATATATATATATATATATATATAACACTTTTAAGAAACATTATTTAAGTTTATCTACTTTTACCAAATTTACCTTTTTCTCTCGTGGATTTAAGTTGTTTAATTCGTAATAGTGCGGCATTTCAACTGTTAGGCTAAAACATGTAATTAATAAATAGATTTACAATTTCTAATAAACCTAGCAACCATGTGCTAACTTCTTAGCTTAACTTAACTAGGCCTACACATAACCTTAACTGGGTAATAAAAGTTCTAGTTGAATTACTTTTAAAATAAAATACATTTTGATGCGAGATAATAAAATTAGTAATTAGTTTTAAAATTCACACTGATTTCAGTTTCATAACTGTACTATATTTAAAAATATAAGGCCCATACAACTGTTTTCAAATTAACCCTCGGCATTTCGCAGCAAAGTATAATCGATAAGCTTTTATTTGTTTTCAAACAAAACAAATTGCTTTGTGTATTGATTCCATTCCGGAAGTTAGTCTTAATCCAAGCCATTTCCTTCCACCCCGACGTCGAGAGCACCACACTGTGAGAGTGTGTCAATATTTAAAGCAGAGACCAACAAGTGGTGTGCATTGTTTCTCCCTGTAGGGGTTGTAATATCCGCCTGAGGAGAAGAGAGCCGAGCAAACAAGAACATGTTGGCTGACCGCAGTGTCAGTTTAATATACCGGGATTTACCCATACTCGTGTTCGACGGCGCGACGCGACGAAATAATCGACGTGCATGACGCACTTTATGTTTTACATGGGTGGTCATCATTTGAGAAGGTGAACGTGTAAAGGTGAAAGGTCAAATCAAACAAGACGTAAGTTTATGAGAACATTCTATAAATTTCTATCCAAAGAAGTAGAACGATATCCATTAAATTAATAAAGAAACCTTTACCTAATTGGAAATAATTTTCAGTTTGAAACCTTGTAAGAAACAAAAGTAATTAGCACAAAGACTCTGGCTGCAAGTAACTAATTTAAACAGTTTAAGCGATTCATTGTTACAGCTGAAACACTGCGGCGTTCTCGTGACTTTATGTACCGAGTACAGGCGTTTCCCAGCGTCAGCGACGTCTTTGGCACATATATTAATGTAGTCAGAAAACCCCCGGTAATTGTTTCAACGCACCAGGCTCTCCGTCATAACGGTTTTCAGTATTGAAGGCGATATAGAGTTTTATGTGCCTAAATATCATGTAAAAGCGCCAACTATTCGACTGGTTAGCCCCTGGTAAAGGTGTGAAGGGGCATGCATCCTCGTGCCTGAAGGCACTTACTATCAGGCGCTGTTATATGCCAGGCACTTACTAGCTGTTATATGCAATTGTGAAAAGGATAAAGTAAGGTAGATTAAATTAGGTAGCATTCGGACATAATAAAATGGTCTCCTAGTACTGGAAATATGGTACAATTATGACATCGCGTGGCAATGTCGCTTACCTGAAGGAGGCTTATTCTATTGAAGTCTTGAAGAGGGGGCAACAGCTACAATATCGACGTTTTATGATATGTTAAGGTACAGAGGATAAATCCTTCCAGATTATAATATAGAGTATATTAAATTAAACTACAATTCACACTAAAGGACTTGTTCTTTAAAAGAGGTTGTAAAACGTCGGAGAGTATATCATTGCACATTTTCCCATCAACAGTGTACACCGAAAAAACACATTTTTCAAATGCATTTCGCTTTACGTTCCATTACAAAATTAACAAAATTTAAACTCGAACGTGATCCACAAAGAAATTGCTTTTCATGTTTCGGTCCGTTATTGAAGTAACCGTTGGGTGCTTCCGAAGAACTAATTGCCAAAGGAAAGGTTGGATTTTTGCTTCACGTAAACGTTATCTGGATGAAGTTATAATGGTGATTTGATGGCGGAGGTAAACTGGCCAAGCCAGACACGGCGGCGCATACCACTCACTAATGGCTTTACCTTAGGGGGATTCACAAACATGTTTTGCTGCCTACTTGCAATCAGCTTTCAAATTACTCATTGTCTTGTATAAAGCAAGAATAGAGACGATTTACTGAATAGGAAAAACGAGAATTTCTAGGAAACCTTTTAGCAATGTATGTAAGTGACCGGATATTTAGGAACGGGGTAATTATAAATGATAGTTAATAACTAGATATATAATTAAGGCAATGATACGTTAGTGAAAGTAATAGACTTTTCCTGGGTAGCTACCACTACTCTGGCCTGGACAGCCCACTTCAACCTGGTGGAGAACAAGTTTAATTTAGGAGTCTGTTCACACAATGTAATTATATTCTCCTATCAGGGAGGGGGTATAGTTACCAATACCGCGGTATATTTATCGTCTTCTATAAATCACACGATTCATACGGGGAAGGGTTACGACCCTCCGCTAGATGCCATTACGTCAATTATTCCTAGTACTAAGAAGCCATTATGCCTTTCCGGAGATTTGCCTAACAACCTGACGCAAGTAAAACACCATTTTTCACATCATTCAAGATAAATATGTCTGGTTATTTTAGAAATCACTGTTTCTAAAACTGTTAAAATTATCCCTTAAATATTCCAGAAATTTGTTTTCTAGTTTAATTTTTGGTCAAGTAACCCTCATTCTTATCTCTTAATGACGCCAGTTGATTCTTACAGTCGAAAAGTCATTGGAATAGCAGCAAATTCTTCTAACAGCCTCTATTAATAAGTCCTCCTTTGAATCTGATATACTAAGTATGTTATTACACACAGTTCTTGGAAAGTAAATTTTCTTTAGGCTCGTGTCAGAATTTTAATTTTTAGATTAAAGGCTACATCGTTAATATTATAATTTCATTTAAAAGTTGCTCAGAATCTGGACCTCCTTATGCATGAAAAAGAATAGGTTGTCTTTCATTGTTTTTATTGTAAAAGCCTGTACTTTCTCGTTATGACAAGAATTTAATACGTAGGTTCCCGCCTCCTGAAAACGTTCCAAAAATAATTAAAATAAAATTTCATTCTTTTTAGCTACAATAAATTATGAACAACGTGTTGATAACTTGGAATGGTATTTTAAAATTTCGCCCAAAAAGGATTCTTCTTAATTAAGAAAAACTCGACCCTAGGTGGTAATATGTAAGTATTTAGAAAAATAAACATTTTAGTTACAAAATCTGGAAAACCATTCAATTCGATATTATTGTTGTTTTTAAAAATTGTAATTTGTTTAAATAGTAATCGCGATAAAAATATGTTTTGAAAATAACTTACTTTATACAATATTTTGTTTTTCCTAGTTACATTTAAGTTAATTAACTTTTTTTTATTATTTAGAAAGTTTTATTTACTTTTTTAAAAGCAGCGTTCTATAAATCTAAATAACGATTTACTTTTCTTTATTGGAAATTGTACGTAATTACAATAATGTTTGTAAATTGTGACGTAATTTACTTTATTACTATTAAGTTGTGACGTAATGTACTGCATTGCTACTAAATTATGACGTAATGTATTGTATTGATGCTAAATTGTGACGTAATTTACTTCATCACTTCTAAATTGTGACGTAGTTTACTGTATAGTTGCTAAATTGTCACGTAATTTACTTTATTTCTACTAACTTGTGACGTAACTTACTGTATTGCTGCTAAATTGTGACGTAATTTACTTTATTGCTATTAAATTGTGACGTAATTTGCTTTATTGCTGCTAAATTGTGACGTAAGATTTGGAAAAACAATTGTACTGACTAAACAAGGCGCATTTCTCCCCTAAAGCTTCTTCCCCCTCCATTAGCGTAACATTCTTTGTTTGTACACTCTAGATCGTTCCACAGCCATTACGAGTGTATTTTTGATTTGAAGGTAATAATTATAATAAAGAAATAGGTGGCAGTGATTCCGACAGCATTACGAGTAAAATATCTGTTCAAATGTGCTTTCAGAATATTTTTTTTTATTGTTTGTAATTTAAAATAATACTTGAAGTTTAAAGTAAAACAACGTAAAATGTTCTGCTTGTAAAATCTTTTATCACTTTTCATCAGCTTTTTCGTTTGTTTACATCTAACGATAAGTTCGCGATTGTTGCAAAGTTATCACGTGTTACAAGCATTCTACTGAAATGATCTGTGGAGACACGCTGTGGAGGAATCGGGACCTAGATGAATACGCTTGCCTATTTGATTAAAGTTCTTGAAGAGTGCTCACTCATTTTAAAGTTCACATTTCCTTTCCAGAATGCAGCTATCAATTATTGCAAAGTACTAGCTCATCGCCCCATCAACATCTCAAGTATTTAAAATGCTCAGTGAATCACATTGTTAAACATAAATAGAAAATGTTCCAAGAAAGTATATTCAGCTGAAACGGGTTCAATAAATAGATGGCTGTTTTAGAAGGCGTTTATAGATAGCCTAGTTTAAGATATCGAATACTTTGGTGAAAACAATAGCTATTGATTGCATTATAGCCTTCACTTTTTTATAACACTTTTTATACTACATACGTTGTTTACTTCTCTTACTTATGCACAGTCACTGGTAATATTTTATAACACGTGTATGTAACGCATTCTAAAGAGTATAGAGGATGACGAAGAGTTGAAAGTTGGCCACACCCACTAATTTAGTTACTGGTTACTATGGTAACAGTACATAACTACTTTATGTGGATCTTAGCAGATTAAGGCAATACACTAACTCTGACTTACCCTCCGGAGAGCGTGTTGGGCCACATAGGGGAAAGAGCACACCTGGCAACAAAGGTAAAATGTAAGTTTTACTTTTTTATCCAAAAATAAACAACGCAGTTTATAAAAGTAGATAAATTAAGCACACAAAAAATACAATATATACACATAGACCTGTTTTCAAAGAAACTTGAACATAATCTAAATTCTTAAATACAAGTAGACAGTAATTAAAATGTGTTAGATTAGGGTCATATATGCGAGTATAAAACTCGATTCGGTTATGTTTTAAAGTTTTTCAGTTTTATTTAAATGCTAGCAGTTTTCAAACTTAAGTATATACAGGTTTATTTTAATTTGAGAAAATGTTGACAGTTTTTACAGAAATATGAGTATTCTTGGGCTTTAAATGAGTGAATGACAGCTGTTTGAAGTAGCGTGGCGTCGTGCATATACAGTTAACTCTGTTGGCCAACAGGAACGCCTACGCTCAAGACTTTTTCTCCAGCACGACGTCCATCTGTGGGCTACTGTGTCCTGCCACTTGTTTCTTACAGCTAAAAACTTTAGATCTTTTTCGTTATCCAGTGACCAGTAGTCCTATAACGAGAGTAAAGAGCCATGAACGAATTGAGTCGAATATTTTCGAAAGCCACTCATGATGGAAGTTAATGCTAAGAGCTCCCGACTACACTTGAAGATTACTTGGAGGCTATGTTTAAATACAATTTCCTATACATTAAAGAATTTTAAATTTTGGGATAACATATGATTTCAGAAGCTGTTTGTATTACTCTTAGGTTATTTTCAGAAGTGTGATATTTATCAATTATTACCTATTATTAAATGGAAATTATTTAATTTCTAAACTAACTAATAATTTCAAAGTATGGTAAAAGGTGACTAATAAATTTAAAAACAAAATCTATAAAGGGATATATAACTTAATTATATAAGACAAGCGTAATAAATTACATTTTACATTTTGTATTTTCTTTTAAAAGTTGGTTAAAGTGTAGAGTAATACATAGGCTATATTCTGTTAGCAATAAAACTATCACGAAATGTTATTTGCTAATTGTATTTTAATGTAATAAAACCTTAATTTGATGATAAAACACTATAGCCTATGTTACACTTGCCTATAATAGCTCTTAGTGCTTTTGTTCATTGAGCACAGACGTTTCAGGATATGTATTTATCTCCAGTTACGGTTTGCGTCGGCAATGGAATGTCTCACGAAACATCCGTCCTCAATAAACAAAATTAAATAAGCACTACTATAGGCAAGTGTAACATATGTTTAAGCATTTTACTGCAAAACTAGAAGCTCTTAAGTTATCAGGATAAGATCTTATTTTTAATTTTAATATAAAAAAGGTCCAAAACATTGCATGAGTAATGGCTAGGGGGGTTTTGGTAATTTTTAAGATCAGCGACTACCGCTCTGATCGGCGAAATGTTTTTGTTCCTGGTCAATTGGACCATGCTGTACACGAATCTGAAGTTATTTTTTTACAGCCAATGTAAATTCACATAAAATAAACTAACCTAACCTAGCCTAACCTGACCTGACTTAACCTAGATGCTTACCTTAGACGTATTTTGATAAATACGAAGTTGATATTCTACCGAGTTGGGTCTAAAAACGAACCGACTTTGGCCGAAACCCGAAAGCCACACCTTTTCTGACCTATCTTTTGCAATGAAATAACCTTTGCACACCTAAACTTGAAGTCGTCCCTGATCTTCACTGTGTTATCGCACTTCAAACAGTTCGTCTCCGTGCGAACACACACACACACACACACACACACTAAATACTCGCTTTTTCGATTGAAAAGTCAGGCGGTATCTGTCGGCCAGTCGGAAAGCATCTTACAGGCCACTTAACTTAGATTTACCGCTAAGATTCACGCCTTTTAGACGAGGGAAAAAAATTGCGCCATCATACCCTTAGTAAGCACTTAGGTCAGGTTAGGTTAGTTTAATTTATGTTTGCCGTAAAGAATAACTTCACATTCGGCATGTTCAGCATGGTCCAATTGACCGGAAATAAAAATATTTCGCCCATCAGAGAGGTAGTCGCTGATCTTAATAATTACCATTTTTTTGTTTAGTTGACATATGACAATTTGTTTAAGCTTTGGGCTAATTAAAACACTAAAATATACAAGGTTATTATTTTAAAGACTGCGATTCTCGTCCTTCACTGTGGAATACCAACAGGGGATGAAATTCCTAACCAGATTCCCAGCCTTTCTCCAGAATTCTACTAACCATATATGAATTAAAATAAATTAAACTTAACCTACTTCTAAAAATATGGCGTCACTTATAGTTTTTTAGTTGTTCGATGTAGTGAAGATTAAAAGCAAATTCGTGTGTGCTCCACATTTTTAAAAATACTTTCGTAACTCATTCAATGCGTTTTCAAATTTTCTATTTTTATTCCTGGATTTTTATTTGCTTTACATTGTTTAAACTTTTGTTATTAGCAACATTGGTATGTTACTGAATACTGTGAACATTTTTAGCTGACAACACAAAAATGTTTTAGTTACTATTGGCCGAATCGGAAGGAAGATTAATGTCTGAGAGTCAATGTCCAGTAACGGCCTCCAGTAAACCTCGCGTCACCTTAGTTTAAGGTACCAAATCTTTAAAAAGGTCCAACACATATTTATATCTGAATTGCATAGTGAATCACCTGAAGAAGGATCTTGAAGTCTGTCTGAGGCTATAAGTAGAAAGCTAGGAGCTTTTGAAGCGCATCTATTCCACAGAATTTCGAAGGTGCCAGACACAGATCGTGGCATAAAGTAAGCGATTTTTCAATGGATGGGCACAAATTGGGATGTCATAGTGACAGTGAAATCATTAAAACTAGTAGGCCTAAGTTGAATATGGCTACACATAACAGAGAATATTGCAGAGGAAGTATTTGCGGTCTTCATTGGCCCGTTGTTAAAGAAGTAGCCAATATGGTTGCTAGATGAGACGCAATATTTAAAAAAGAATATTTTATACTAGCGTATTTCATTTTTACTAGAGAAAAATTTTGTTTGAATATCAAAATATCACGACTTCCCAAACTTTAATTTAAGTAATTTTGTAAAGAAGTTAATAGAGACAGACGGCTTCAATCGCACTAATCGATATTCGTAGTTGTTATCGATCTTCGTTTAATATTTGTGTATCGTTATTTTCAGGCACGTAGATAAACAATACGTATCGATAAACGGTAATTTCATTGTAGATAATGAAAGTAGTGAATGGGAAGATAATTGAAGAATAATCCAATGTGATTCCAGGCCTAGGTAAGATATCTATACAGTAAAGAGACGATTAAACTATTTTCAGGAAAAGCTTTTTGAAATCAGAGTTTGGCAACTAAGGCTAGTTATTTGCCTTGTGTTATTATTCACTCTTTTTCACTTGTAAAATAACTTTATTTATATAGCAAACTTTCACTTTTATACCAGTGATGCTTGAGCGCCAACACCTCGAAACCTTAGTAACTGAATTTCCAATTATTCTTTGATTTAAAGTAGAGTAGGAATGGGTCTGTGGCAGGGTAGGGATGCGATTTGTCAGTTTGAACGCATTGACAGTCAACCTGCCACTGCCAGCGACTGAAATTGCAGAACGAAGCAAGCTACACGACTAGTAAATCACTCCACTGCAGTTACTATGTCACTGAGCGACGAACGGAAGTTTAACGTCGAATTGGCAACAAGGCTCAACCACGCGGCAAGATGTGAACCTCCTATTCGCTCAGACGGCTCTAATCTCCACTCCCTTTGGTCGATTTCACCTACGCAGAATCCTATTCTGTTTTAAATCAAACTATAACCACCCAACTGAATAGTTTGTCCCCACTATTGAGGGCCGGGAAAAATCTTTTATTTCCGTCATTGCCTAACCCTTTCTTCAAGACATCTGCAAAACTTGACTATCTTTGTACATTCATTTTTACTTTCTAATTTTGGTATGGTTGCTGCAAGAGTAAGTAATCGTCTCCAGCTAAGAAATGGCTATAACATTCGAGCCTGGAAGGGGATGTAAATGCAGAAATTAAGCTGATAAAATTGTTTAAAATTTTAATCATGTAGAAAATGCAGACCCTCAGTATATAATTACCTCAGACATTTTTCTAAAACGGAGTTTGAATGTCATTTTAGACTAATGGAGTAAATCTTAAAAGTTTCATACCGCTGCAGAACCGCTGATTCTAAAGTAAACCCATCCTGGCATGTGTCCTCTCAATCCCCTCCTAATATGGTGTGACGTTTTTTAAATAGTCAATCAGTTCTGAAGCCATTATACGGAGATACGTCGCGTCGTAGAGAAAATGGCGGCAAGTTATTATTTTCGTTACCATTGTCACACTATGGGTGAATACTTTTAGAAATTCAAACATTGGGTTCGAAACTAAACGAAAAGTGGGAACTAATGGAAATACACTCTATACGCCAACAGATATTTGCCCCTGATGGGTTAGACTTTATGGTTTTAGAAATTCACAATGGTTAGTAAATTATTTACCGTCGGTTTAAACAACTTATGTTTTATGGACGAATTGATTGAGGTTGACTTTCCGAGGGTTACTTGAGAAACGTATCAAGAAAAAATCAATGCACTTTCGTAAATTTTATTGTTACAATATTTTTAAAATCTCTAATTTCAAATAAAGTAGGATATATAAGTAATTTTTCAGATGTATATACTATTTGTGTTACAAGAAAACCCAAAACTTTATTTTTGTCATTTTTTTGTGAAGTTATTCTTTAAAAAACGTGGTTGAAACGGTTTTAGTTTCATGTTTCTTTATAGTTTCATATTAAAGTTAAATTTTACAAGAAAAAAATTGACATCTTATTTTCTGACAAATTTGGTACAAGATCCTTAATTTCAGGGGCAAATAAACGTAATCGAAGGGGACGGATGAGGTGACACCAAATCTCCACGGAAAAAGTCAAATAAAGCTCAGGGATTTAAATCCTCAAATTTATTCTCTTCAAGCAAAAGTAATAATGTTACGAAATATTTACAAAGGTAAACAGATTCTACAAATTAATACTCCATTCTCACTAAAAATCGTTTACTCAAAAGGCTAATTTCGGTAACGATGGCGGCAAAAGTATTTATCTATGTAGATTAATAATCTTAATAGCTAAGCTCTAATTATAGGTAAAAATATCTATACATTTTCATGAACAAAGTATTACCGCATAGTGTTACCTAGCTGAATGATTACTAGGTGCCTAGATTTACTTAAATTAATTTTATAAGGGTATAACCCTTTGCATGAGAAAGCTTACTGATGGAGAATTTAGGCTATTTACTTCCGGATGGGAGTTGTAATGAATATTTCATAATGTTGAACTACTTATCCTTTTTATTTCTTTGATAGATATTTAATTTATACTCTACAAAACCTTCCAAAGATGTAAATTTTTAACAAATGTGAATTAAAAATTAAAATGTTTAATTTCTTTTATTATAGACTTACCATTCTGAACATGTTTTGCTCTCGATTATATTATCCTCTTATATAATATACTGTATAAAACGTTAGTGTTAATCAATAATTCTTCTGACAAAAATTGTACGTAAATCGGCTATTTGTAGCTAAATATAGTTTTTCTGTAGTTTCGAGGCCCCAGACAGTCTGACTGTTAAGGTTTACTAGCGAATATAGGTAGGATGAAGGTGGGGATACAAAGCCCTCTCGCAGAGGATATAGAGTCACACACCTCAAGTACACAAACTCCACATCGTGCTAATAAAATCATGTTTATGGTTCAATTTGCTTTATTGCATAAGTCTAACTAGAGTGAATGTTTAGTTAAGATATATTATATCTGGACTTGAAGATTTTACCGAATAAGTCTACAGAACTTCTTAATTAGACTTCAGGCTGCAATGACGTCACCGGCAGATGTTCTAATCCCTTTCAAACTTGCGGCTCCAAATACTTGTGAGCTAACTCGACTAAAACAAGCACCATTGGCGACGGACCGAAGCCGCGTGTAAATGTGAAAGGGTAAACAAGCTTTCTAACTGCGCGCTCGTTTCGACCGATTGATTTCAACTTTTCGAGCTTGTAGCCGTCTCGAGGAAAGAGTTGATTGCTACGCTGAGAACTCACGCTCCGTTGGCTCTTTTCACGGCTTACACAATCCGATATGAAGTTAGCGGCGCCCCCACGTAATCTGAGATTTGCACCCTCCCTAGCCAAATGGTGGTCTTTCCTGCCCATGAATTTGCATTTATAACGCTCGGTTGCAGTGTCTATTCCGTCTATAACCACAATCAAAGCTTTTCCTCAGCTTTGGGGGTAATTTAAGTGCTCTCTAGTTTTTATAAGTTTTGGTAAAATATATAAAATTATTGTCGGGGGGGGGGGGGGTCACTAGTATTGTAACATGTACTATAACTTTCTAATACAAATATTTTGTAACATGGACTATAACTTTCTAATACAAATATTTTGTAACATGTACTATAACTTTCTAATACAAATATTTTGTAACATGTACTATAACTTTCTAATACAAATATTTTGTAACATGTACTATAACTTTCTAATACAATTTACATTTACTTTCACCCCATTTATAAATAATACATCTAGTACTTTACAACAATTTTCCAATTTTATGACTATCGTATGTGAATATGTTTTGTTAAAAACCAATCATGAACAATGTAAACATTGAATTGATCTTTAATTAATTTTAAATTATTACTCTAGGATTTGGTTTGAAACTGGAATCCTTCCGAAGGAACTAAAGGATGTTCCCAAATAATATTGTTTGAAACAATAACAGATAGATTCATGTATTTGAATTATCAGAACTTGAATTGACCAAACCAAATTACCACTAAAAGTTGAATGCAAAATAGTAATCGTAAAACATAGGCTATGTATTGCTTACACTGGTTTATACATACAGGCCATGAATGAGGTCTTAATCCATTATTGCCCAAGCTTAAGAAGTTATACTACAAAAAAAACCTTAATTTAAGTGCAGTAGTTATAAGCAAATGGAAAGTATTTCAAATCTCTCATACTATTATAAGAATTATGTCTCTTTTTTATATAAAAAATTTCTGACACATGTTTTTCTGAAATAAAATTCTTTATTACATGTTTGGATAAAGAATATAATGTTTAGGATTATTCAAGCAATTGGTTTTATGCTCGTCTCGTTCTCACTTGAAAACCTTTTCTTGTTCACGTAAGGTGTACGATGTATCTGATAAATTATGCTCGTTACAATCTTGCATTAGTTATTACTGATGAATTCATATTGAATTCTTATATTAAATTGACTTTAGTTTTCTGTTAAGATTCTTATAATGTACTGTGGTTTTTTAAACTGTATTTGGTTTTTTAATGTGTGAATCTACGTTTCCAAATTATAACATCAAACAAAAATAGCTCTTGAAAGGAGATTCGATTTGGGATAGGAGCGTATGAAAGGTTTTACAATTAACTTAAGGTTTTCCAATTTTTAAATTCGTCTTTAATTGGCATAATCAATCAAAAATGGTTACACTAAGAAAATGTAATAATTATTGGTTAAAATCACACCTAAACTAGAAACTTTCCACGTTGTGAAATTAGGATAATATCCAGTTGTCATGGAATACAGTAAAATGATACCTCAAGGGATTGTAAAAAAGGTTTTACAAAGACAATTTTAAATTCAGATATAAAATTGATTCTTAGATGGAAATTTTAATATTCAACATAGAAACATTTACTCTACATTCAAAATTTTTGTTTTTTGTTTTTGCCCTATATAAATTTATTAATTTTTAATTACTAATTAAAATTTGTGGAATGAATATTAAATTTTAAATTATTATAATGTATACTACAAAGAAACAATAAACGAAAGAAATGTTCAAAAATAAATATCGCATATTTAATGAAATTTTAAAATATGTTTAAACAATATTTTTAATAATATATGTTTTGTTATAAATGATAATTTTGTTTTATCATTTAGCCGGTCCCCATAGTAGATACATTGTTATGGGACTCATAGTGTTTAGATGCATAGCTATACAGTAACAGCAAACATACTTGACGAGATACAACTCCGTCAATCCATCCCAAGCGGTGCGGTACCTGAAGTCGCTGGTTGCTTCCGGTTATCCCAGACCGGAAATAAATAAGTATGGATCTTCCAGAGGCAAGAGCCTAACGCTGAGCATTTCACCACGGAAGCTATTGTCGCATCTTCGTAAATATACGTAGGATTTAGGCAAGGATTAGGTGAAAGAACATGAAAGGCCCAAAGCACAACCTTTCAGAGGATCATGATATTACATGTGCAAGGTTGCACCTACACAAGGTTGTGCCTGAAGTATTCTACACTCAATCGGGATCTTAAAGATAGGGTTACCCATTACAGCCTCTTGCCATGAGAAGGAGATAAGGAGGGCAGATAGGTTTAGGTAGCACTAAGCCAACCTCTCAGTTGTCTATACGCTACCCGGATTTTACTTAAAAGACGCAAAACTGCCACTGAATATTACGTAGAAATAATCTTGAATAAATAGCTTGTTAAATTTATAATAGGATTTAATATGAATTTAAAGTTATACAAAAATATTATAAATGTTCAGAGTTATTTTGCTACTCATCCTTTCACATTAAGCTCAGGTCTTGTATCTCGATGGAGTGAGATAATGTTTTTGTGATAATTGTTTCAAATTTCACACCTATTGCATTATCCATAGCGTCTCGAAACATTAAAATACAATTAATTTTATACAAAAGATACTACATTCAAAAATTGTCACAAGTATCTTAAAATTGCAGAAAACGTGGAGCACACCGAGAAAATGGAAAGTTAATTTGTATTTACTACATCAAAGAAGGTAAATATTTTTGTTAACGACAAAATAAAGCAAAACTTGTTGGTTGATAATGTAACCCGATGGTTACAACACACCTAAAATATCTTGAACCGACGCGACGGTCGTATGGAACCGCACAATGATACTTCTTACCGCATGAGCCTCACCATAACCTAGATGTACTAATGCTCAGGTGTCATTCAAATGTAGTGATTTTGGTTTTTTCAAAAGTAATTTATTACGAACTTTAATTTTATTTCAGTAGTTTAGTTAATATTTCCATTAAGAAACTTAAAGAAATACCTTAATTGCTATCCCAAGTCTAATTTCCAATTTAACCTTTTATAAAAAACACTCACACAACTCTAATATTATACTTTCTGTAAAATAACAATTAAATTGATTTTTTTAAAAATAAATTACTTTAAAAATTGACTCAATAATATTATAAATTTTATTGGCAATTTCTTTAATTACAATTTTTAGTATTCAGTGCCTCAGTAATGCTTGAACATTCTCTATAAATTCAAACAATCATATTTTCAAGAGAGAGGGGGGGAGTTGAGGGTACCAAGTTGTTGCGGCCTCCACTCAACTCTAGACAATAGAGTTAAGCCCTCTTGGGAAGAATGACGACAAACGAGCACTCGGGAATCGAGCAAACACATAATCTATTGTCAGAAGTCATACACTTGGCATTATACTGGAATACTCATCAACTGCTTCCAGGTTTAATTGCATTTCCACTGCTTTCAACACTTGCAGCAACATTTGATCCCGATCGCAGAATGTTTCAACAAAAATCTATAAAAAAAGCCTCTTTGCTTTAGTTTTAGTTTAGTTTGGTTCTTCTCTATGTTTGAACCGGTTTATACGTCGATACTAAAGTGTCAGAAAAAACATGCTTAGAAGAAACAATAGATACTCGTAGTCTTGGTTTATTAAAAGAGAAAAAGTAAATACAAGTTGAGAAAAAAAATTAACCTTAATTGGAGGGATTAGTTTCAAACCAAGCTACAGAAAAGAATAGTTACCTTTGGTTCATCAAAAAGAAAACACACACACACCAGACACACACACACACACACACACACACACACACACACACACACACACACACACACACACACACACACCAGACACACACACACACACACACACACACACACACACACACACACACACACACCAGACACACACACACACACACACATACACACAGAACCAGACAGACTCACACACACACACACACACACAAATACACTCACACTCTCTCTGTTACACACACACACCCACAGAACCAGACAGACTCACACACACACACACACACCACACACACACACACACACACACACACACACACACACACACACACACACACACATATACACACAAATACACTCACACTCTCTCTGTTACACACACACACACACACACACACACACACACACACACACACACACACACACACACACACACACACACACACACACACACACACACACACAAATACACTCACACTCTCTCTGTTACACACACACACAAATACACTCACACTCTCTCTGTTACACACACACACAAATACACTCACACTCTCTCTGTTAACACACACACACACAAATACACTCACACTCTCTCTGTTACACACACACACACACACACACACACACACACAAATATACGCACACTCTCTCTGTTACACACACACACACCCACAGAACCAGACAGACTCACACACACACACACACACACACACATATACACACAAATACACTCACACGCTCTCTGTTACACACACACACACAGCAGAAAACCCCTAACGAATCATAGGGAGTGTATGTGCCCCTTTTCTCTTTCCACCACTTAAACATTTTTCAGAGCTAATTTAAACGAGCTTATTTAGACTTTTCTTTATATTAAATATACATTTTTAAAAATAAAAATGTGTAGGCCTACTGTCTACTTTTGAATAAAAACTCTGCCTCCCATACGTCAAAATCTATCAATAATATGACTAAACTATCATAGTATTGAAGATCTCTGAAAAAGGGTCATCAATATGGAAGTAAATGGTTCTTAAAATAAAACGTTACTTAAGACATTTATTTTCTTTTATTTATAAGGAATACTATCACCTTTTGCGTAGTTCAACGTTCACAGTGGTAAACGTAATGTTTTAATAAAAAATGCATCGTCGTAGATACTCTTGCTAAACGAAAACAGTTATAAATAGTTACACTTGTAGTTAAAAATACGGTTCAAATTGGAATGCCTTAGTTTTTAGTAACAAATTTATGCACTTTAAAATGTATGTAAACTTGCGTAATGGGCTGACAGGAATTCCCCAAAAATAGTTATGGCGGAAGTATTAGTCGGTATGTGTGCTGCCCCTGTCTAAGCTACAACCTCAGATACTCCTACAGAAGGGCTTACAGCCCTCAGTTGTTGTGAGAGAGAGGAAGAGAGAGAATAGTATTAAATTATTATGATCTCTGATATATTTGAAAAAGGCAATAAAAAAATACAAAAATGTTGTCTACTCGTTTGAAATAATCAAACGGGTACTTTTGTTTACACAGTTTTATTTTGTTGGTCATTAAAAAAGCCTTAAGCCATTATTTTATTTATTAAGAATGAGGAAATATTTGAAACAATTTTTGCAAAATAAACGTACACAAAGCGTGTCACTTTACACCCTGCCCCAGTGTTGTGTAGCAACAATGTAGGGGATGATTGAAAGCGGCCATTTAACGCCAGAGGGCGAGATTTCGGCGTGAGAACACCCTTTGTCGAACAACAACCCCAGGACTGCAATCGCAAAAATTAAAAACAAACATAAACAATGTCCAACGTAAATCAAACGCACCCCCAAAAAGGTGTTAAATCAAAGCTTGAGAAACAGTTGATTTATTCTAAATGTTACACCTTTGGGTTTGGATAGGTTAGGTTAAGCTGATCCTGTGAACGTTTACGGCCATGAAATCTTTATGCTTGATTTATTTTACAAAATTTATCAAATATGTAAAATCTCTTTTCACCCTTACGCACAAACTATATGAAAATGGGGCACTTCTAGTGGCACTTACTAGGACTATTTGGGAGATGTTTTGAAATATCCACTCCAACAGCAAGTGCAACTTTTACAAAATATTTTTTTTATTTTTTAAAAGCTGAAATACTTTTACAGAAAATTATCTATAGGACTTGTGAGTTAAAAAAATGGTTTCATATTAAAACCCAACTTGCAATGAGACCAACTTCGTTATAGTCGTCAAGGAAACTGAAAGCAAAAGAAAGACCATTACTCTGTTAATATCATGACCATATTATTAAACACATTACATGTAAAACAAACTTATAATTACTTGATCAATGGGAAAAGTTTGCTTTATTAAATGTAGGGCCGTCTTACTGTAAAGTAAGATTACTGTAATTATAAAGAAAAATTACCTGATTTTTTAGGGTAAGATTTTACTCTCGTGTTTTGGCAGCCCTGTTTACAATGGACGGTCTGGAAGTTTTATTTAACCTGAGTCTACAGCATTCTTTACAAAAGTATGCGCTTTAGGATATATAGAATTATCTTTAACCAAAGCGTTGTTGCCAAATTATAGTTATAGAAGGACCATCATATTACAATAGAATTTAATAAGACTCTACAGATGTGATTTGGCAGCACTGTTTGGAATGGAATATCTCGTGTGACGGTTGACCGGAATATCGCGCTGTAGGAGATCTCTTATCAAGAAAGATGTTGCCTTTAAGTTGTTATAATATGAAACGCAAGCTATAATATTCATTGCCAGCTATAATATGTAAAGCCAGTTATAATATGTAACGAAAGCTATAATATACATCGCCAGCTGTAATATGAAACGCCAGCTATAATATACACAGCCAGTTATAATATGTAAAGCCAGTTAAAATATGTAATGCCAGCTATAATATACGTCGCCAGCTATAATATACAGAGCCAGTTATAATATGTAACGAAAGCTAAAATATACATCGCCAGAAATAATATGAAACGCCAGCTATAATATACACAGCCAGTTATAATATGTAACGCCAGCTTTAACATACATCAACAGCTGTAATATGAAACGCCAGTTATAATATACATCGCCAGCTATAATGTGAAACGTCAGCTATAATATGCACAGCCAGTTATAATATGTAAAGCCAGTTATAATATGTAACGCCAGCTATAATATACATCGCCAGCTGTAATATGAAACGCCTGCTATAATATACACAGCCAGTTATAATATGTAAAGCCAGTTATAATATGTAACTAAAGCTAAAATATACATCGCCAGCTGTCATATGAAACGCCAGCTATAATATACAAACCCAGTTATAATATGTAAAGTCATATGTAATATGTTTAGCCAGTTGTAATATGTAACGAAAGCTAAAATATACATCGCCAGCTGTAATATGGAACGCCAGCTATAATATACACAGCCAGTTATAATATGTAAAGCCAGTTATAATATGTTACGCCAGCTATAATATACACATCGCCACCTGTGATATGAAACGCCAGCTATAATATACATCGCCAGGTATGATACATAACGTCAGCTATAATAAAGATCGCCAAATATAATATGTAACGCAAGCTATAATATACATTGTCAGCTATTTTACATAACGCCTGCTATAATATACATCACCATCTATAATATGTAACGCCAGCTATAACTTACATCGCCAGCTACAATATGTACCGCGAGATATAATATACATCGCCACCTATAATATGAAACGCCAGCTATAATATACATGGCCAGTTTTAATATGTAAAGCCAGTTACAATATAAAACGCCAGCTATAATATACATCGCCAGCTCTAATATGAAACGCCAA
Source organism: Prosapia bicincta (assembly GCA_036971475.1). NCBI lineage: Eukaryota > Metazoa > Arthropoda > Insecta > Hemiptera > Cercopidae > Prosapia > Prosapia bicincta. The sequence continues at coordinate 108,758,643 of JBAIZL010000002.1, read as the reverse complement.
CTATAATATACATCGCCAGATATAATACAAAACGTCCGCTATAATAAAGATCGCCAGATACAATACGTAACGCCAGCTATAATTGATATCGCCAGCTATAATATGTAACGCGAGATATAATATACATCGCCAGCTTTAATATGTAGCGCCAGCTATAACTTACATTTCCAGCTATAATATGTAACGCCAGATATAATATATATAACCAGTTATAATGTGTAAAGCCAGTTATAATATGTACCACCAGCTATAATATACATCGCCAGCTCTATGAAACACCAGCTACAATATACATCGCCAGATTTAATACATAACGTCAGCTATAGTAAAGATCGCCAGATATAATACGTAACGCCAGTTATAATATGTAACGCGAGATATAATATACATCGCCAAGTATAATATGTAACCCCAGATATAATATACCTCGCCAGCTTTAATATGTAGCGCCAGCTATAATTTACATTTCCAGCAACAATATCTAACGCCAGATATAATATACATTGCCAGATATAATAACCTTACCAGGTATACTTCACCAGGTATAATATGTAACGCCAGCTATAATATATATAGCCAGTTATAATGTGTAAAGCCGGTTACAATATGTACCGCCAGCTATAATGTGTAACGCCAGATATAATATACATCGCCATATATAATATACATCACCATATTTAATATACATTACCAGGTATAATTTACATCGCCAGCTATCATATTAATCGCCAGGTATAATATGTAAAGCCAGTTATAATTTTTAACGCCAGCTATAATATACATCACCAGCTGTAATATGAAACGCCAGCTATATTATACATAGCCAGCTATAATATAGATCGCCAGCTGTAATATGAATGGCCAGCTATAATATATAATACATAATGTTAGCTATATATGTAACGCTATAATATACATTACCAACTATAATAGGTTACGCCAGCTATAATTTACATCGCCAGTTATAATATGTAACACGAGATATAATATACATCGCTGAGTATAATATGTAAGGCCACATATAATACACTGTGTTTTTAGACGCCAGTTATAATATCATCGCCAGCTATTTTATATAACACCAGCTATAATATGTAACGCGAGATATAGCCAATCATGCATCGCCAGGTATAATATGTAAAGCGAGATATAATGTACATCGCAGGATGTAATATGAAACACCAGCTATAATATACAAAGCCAGTTATAATGTGTAAGGCCAGTTATAATATGTAACGTAAGCTATAATATACATTGTCAGCAATTTTACGCAACGCCAGCTATAATATACATCGCAAGCTATAATATTCATCACAATCTATAATATGTAACGCCAGCTATAATTTACATTGCCAGCTATAATATGTAACGCGAGATATACCATACATCGCCAGGTATAATATGTAATGCCAGGTATAATGTAGGCCTACATCGCCAGTTATAATATGTAATGCTAGGTATAATATACATCGCCAGGTATAATTTGTAATACCAGCTATAATATAGATCGCCAGCTATATAATGTAACACCAGATATAATATACATCTCAGCATAGCACCAAACTAAACCTTTTTAACAAACAGCTGCTGGTTTTACAGTGATACTACAATTTCTTTATTACAGCGTCCAAATCTTTGAAATTTTAAAAATATAGCGGCTATTTCCCATTCACTGATTAGATTTTAAGTTTTTAATGAATAAAAAACAAACCATTTTATAAAATTATAAAAATAAAATGAATCTGACGTCTTGCATGTAGTAAGAAGCAATCAGGCCTGTGAGGAAAAGCAATATATTATGCAACTAAAGTAGTTAATTTGATTGAATAAGGAGGCCATGCACAGCCTCCTGAAAGCCATTCTGTAATGTTTGAAATCCTTATAATGCCCATAAGAAAGTTATATATGGCCGATACTTTAATGTGAATTGAATAATTTAAATATACTGTGATATTCCTCAAATACTGGTTAGAGAATGCATTTTGCTATCTTATTACAAAGAGTGAGTGTCTTTGTATCAGTTATAACCTTCTGGTACTAAGAAATGCCACCAGACTTGGAAGGTTTATCTAACCTCTATATTTTAATTTTATTACCACTTTTTATTTTATGCTGCAATTGATGTGTCCTTTTTACCTCTTTAAGTGTACTTCATAAAATAAACAGTAAACCCTCCCTTCCAATCAAAAGAGCGGATCTAATTTCCATTAAGGACCATTAAAAAGCCATGTTGATTCAGCAGCGGGACTCTGGGAATAGCCACGTGGCTCTACATGTGACAACAATAACACGGGTCCTGTAGAGTAAACATTCCTGTTATTTTGGTTTCCTTTCTAATGTAAACAGTTGTTTTCTGTAATTTCACGTTCCTTGCGGTTTAACGGTTTGCAAACGAAATAACTGCACACAAATGTGCTCCTTACACAGGTAATTTATTACTTCAAAATTATTTAATTAATATTAACATTTTGAAAACCCAAGATGACTTGGTTTCAAAAATGTCAACATTTTTTTGAATATTTTTGAAACAGATTTCAAACATTTGTATTTGTGCAGTACAACTTTGATCGATTGGGATTAGGTTTAAGTAATTGAGCGTTTACATGCAATATAAGGATCATAAGATGATAAGTTGTAGACAGAGGGCGTACATGTTGGGACAGATACAGTCTAGGAATGGTATCTAGGTTGTGCGGTATTACAACCCCCGACAGATGTCTTACGGGAGTCGTAATGAAAATATTATCTGAAGTATTCGTTTTATCGATTTAGTAATTAGGATTAAGACTCTTGATCTACAATATATTAAAAAATACTAAAAGTAATAAAGAAAAATAATTGGTTAGGTATTGATTAAGAAGAATTAATACTACCTGATGAAGGCAGAAACTGAGATTTCAAACGTCGATGACATCGTTCAAGGCAGAGCGGTGAGATCAAATTTAAGATAAATTTTTAGGCGAAATGAGATTAATGAACTAGCTCAGGCTTCCCAATTCTTGCGCCATCTTCCTTACAGATTCGGCCAAATTGACGCGACGTCTGTACCGCTGAAGGACATCAATGTATTGGGTTAATTTGTAATTAGGCCTAAACATTTATGATACATTATGTAAGGATAAGATAAACTTGATTCCATTCACTGATGTTAACAATCAGTTTTAGAAAAAACGTATTTTTTTAATCTTCCAAAGCCTGAATCGATAATTCTTTATTTCATTTTAAGAGAAACGGAACGGGCAGTGAACAATACCAGAAGGGAAGATAATACAACTCGTTTGCAATGCATACACACTAATGGTTACAAACTATTTAATATACATAACTTATTGGAATACGAAAAAAAAGATTGATAACGAAAGGAATATAGAACAATGGCAAGAAAACGCTTTATTCAAAAATAAAAGAATATGAATTAAAGAAACAAAACAATCGATAAAAGAAAACACACAAGCTTACACACACACACACACAAACACAGAAATGGAGGAGGGGATAGAGGGAGGTGAGGTGAAAAAGGTAGGTGAGGAGAGACAGACGATAGAGGGAGAATAGAATTAAACATTCCAATAAGATTACAAAATAACACGTTCCATCCGTACAATTTTTAAACAAGATTTTGAATTCCTAATCTTTTAAATCTAAATTTAAATAAAAAAACAAGCCTAATAATTGTCCTATATGTAAAACGATTGCATGACCGTGCACCTTGTAATATGAAGCATTGATGGATTGCAGTACCTTTGTTACTTGTGATTAAGACGTACACTGTATATATATATATATATATATATATATATATATATATATATATATATATATATAGAGAGAGAGAGAGAGAGAGAGAGAGAGAGAGAGGAGGTAGGTAGAGAGAGAGAGATTATTATTGTATTTGAATTCTATATATAATTAATTGGATTTTATATTTAATCACCGATAGTTATTCTTGCTGATGTGAGGTAATGAGATTCAGCGCTGGACTAAAGTTGCTGTATACCTAAATAAGTATTACCAAGTATGAAGGTCTACTCGCTACTGAAGTAATATGGGCTCCCTAACAATGCTTAGTCATACTTGGCAGACATTGTTTACACTGTTAGCTTTGGCGTAGAAAAACAGATACGGAAAATGTGGTATAAAGAAGTGGCATGACGCTCTCCTGGTGCTAGGATTGGCATGGGGTGTTATAGATATGGTATCTATCAGGTTAACTTAGAGGTGCCAACTTGCTACCTTCCCTAAGATAAAATGTAAGAAAGATGGGTGCGGAATGCGGTGATGTGTTTGTATGGTAAAAATGTATATCTGGTTGGAGTGTTGTATTATTATTTAACTGCAATGTGGAGAAGGTGGTGGTGGTAATGTGTATAAAGTATGTATGTAAAATCTCTGAATATCTCGTTGTGAGTCATGTTGTTGTGAGTCAAGTTGTTGTGAGTCATGTTGTTGTGAGTAATTTTGTCGTGAGGTATTTTGTTGTGAGTCATGTTGTTGTGAGTCAAGTCCTTGTGAATCATGTTGTGAGTCAAGTCCTTGCGAGTCATGTTGAGAGTCAAGTCCTTGTGAGTCATGTTGTGAGTCAAGTCCTTGTGAGTCATGTTGTTATGAGTCAAGTCCTTGTGAGTCATGTTGTGAGTCAAGTCCTTGTGAATCATGTTGTGAGTCAAGTCCTTGTGAGTCATGTTGTTGTGAGTCAAGTCCTTGTGAATCATGTTGTGAGTCAAGTCCTTGTGAGTCATGTCCTTGTGAGTCATGTTGTTATGAGTCAAGTCCTTGTGAGTAATGTTGTGAGTCAAGTCCTTGTGAGTCGTGATGTTGTGAGTCATGTCCTTGTGAGTCATGTTGTGAGTCATGTCGTTGTGAGTCATGTTGTTACTGTTTATTTATAAAAGGATTCAAATAATTAAGATTCGTAGGTCTTTAAAAAAAATTATATTTTCTTACATTAACAAAAGAAAAGACACCAGGTTCGTTCTTTAAACACTTTTTATTTTATAAAATTTTAAATAATAAACCCAATAACCACACAATAACTTTATTTATTCACTTGATGTACATTTCAGTTACACGGTAACCCTTTCAGAAGTAGTGAACAAAAAATTAATTTAGCTTTTTATTTTATTAAACTATTAACGAAAAAGCTTTAACGATCCCTTTATAATTTTGAAATTTTTTTAAATCGTTTTTATTTAGTTAAGATAAACTGCAATCTTTTTCAGTTTGAAACCTTAAAACCTCTGGTGTTTTAGTGAACAGTAATTGAATAAAAACCTACCTAAAGCAATAATTACTGATATTTGCAGCATATTCTTTCAGCACTTGGTCGTCGCATATTGTACAATGCTGCGAGTCAAGGACTCAAGACATAGTGACATTACAAATACCTCGATGTGATGTATTCATTCGATCTTCCGCCCTTCAAGAAACCAACTAAACTCAATGCGAACGGTTTTGCTGTGTCTAGTCACACTTCAATGAAGCCTATACAGAGTTCGATGTATTCATGGCCAATTAAATGCCTTTGCAAATAATAATGTAATAATGGTGTGTATCGGCAAGCTCGATGGAAAATAACTCCCCTTACGTGAAGCATAACTCCCCTATCGCATATAGTTAAAAGCGATATAAGTCATTAAGAAGTCGATTAGAACCTGCCATAATGTAATAACAGTCAATAATAACTCAAATTCTTATATCAAATCCTTATATATATAGTAATAACTGTAATCAGAACTGAACTGTGTACGGGAGCAGAGTAGATCTGCCTTACTTGGCCCAAAGAAAGTCATATATCCACGTGACCTCTTCAAACTCCCATTATCAACTTACTCTAGGCCTAAGGTAATCATTTCCACCGGTTAAGCTAACCTGGAGCTTGAAAACGCACACATATTCTTTGCCACTACTGAAGATTGAACCCAAATCCTTCAGTTTCGTAGTAAAATACTCCACCAAGCTGACCTGGAGCTTGAAAACGCACACATATTCTTTGCCACTACTGAAGATTGAACCCAAATCCTTCAGTTTCGTAGTAAAGTACTCCACCAAGCTGACCTGGAGCTTGAAAACGCACACATATTCTTTGCCACTACTGAATATCGAATACAAATCCTTCAGTTTCGTAGTAAAGTACTCCACCAAGCTGACCTGGAGCTTGAAAACGCACACATATTCTTTGCCACTACTGAAGATTGAATACAAATCCTTCAGTTTCGTAGTAAAGTACTCCACCAAGCTGACCTGGAGCTTGAAAACGCACACATATTCTTTGCCACTACTGAAGATTGAACCCAAATCCTTCAGTTTCGTAGTAAAGTACTCCACCAAGCTGACCTGGAGCTTGAAAACGCACACATATTCTTTGCCACTACTGAAGATTGAACCCCAAATCCTTCAGTTTCGTAGTAAAGTACTCCACCAAGCTGACCTGGAGCTTGAAAACGCACACATATTCTTTGCCACTACTGAAGATTGAACCCAAATCCTTCAGTTTCGTAGTAAAGTACTCCACCAAGCTGACCTGGAGCTTGAAAACGCACACATATTCTTTGCCACTACTGAAGATTGAACCCCAAATCCTTCAGTTTCGTAGTAAAGTACTCCACCAAGCTGACCTGGAGCTTGAAAACGCACACATATTCTTTGCCACTACTGAAGATTGAACACAAATCCTTCAGTTTCGTAGTAAAGTACTCCACCAAGCTGACCTGGAGCTTGAAAACGCACACATATTCTTTGCCACTACTGAAGATTGAATACAAATCCTTCAGTTTCGTAGTAAAGTACTCCACCAAGCTGACCTGGAGCTTGAAAACGCACACATATTCTTTGCCACTACTGAAGATTGAACCCAAATCCTTCAGTTTCGTAGTAAAGTACTCCACCAAGCTGACCTGGAGCTTGAAAACGCACACATATTCTTTGCCACTACTGAAGATTGAACCCCAAATCCTTCAGTTTCGTAGTAAAGTACTCCACCAAGCTGACCTGGAGCTTGAAAACGCACACATATTCTTTGCCACTACTGAAGATTGAACACAAATCCTTCAGTTTCGTAGTAAAGTACTCCACCAAGCTGACCTGGAGCTTGAAAACGCACACACATTCTTTGCCACTACTGAAGATTGAACCCCAAATCCTTCAGTTTCGTAGTAAAGTACTCCACCAAGCTGACCTGGAGCTTGAAAACGCACACATATTCTTTGCCACTACTGAAGATTGAACACAAATCCTTCAGTTTCGTAGTAAAGTACTCCACCAAGCTGACCTGGAGCTTGAAAACGCACACATATTCTTTGCCACTACTGAAGATTGAACCCAAATCCTTCAGTTTCGTAGTAAAGTACTCCACCAAGCTGACCTGGAGCTTGAAAACGCACACATATTCTTTGCCACTACTGAAGATTGAACCCAAATCCTTCAGTTTCGTAGTAAAGTACTCCACCAAGCTGACCTGGAGCTTGAAAACGCACACATATTCTTTGCCACTACTGAAGATTGAATACAAATCCTTCAGTTTCGTAGTAAAGTACTCCACCAAGCTGACCTGGAGCTTGAAAACGCACACATATTCTTTGCCACTACTGAAGATTGAATACAAATCCTTCAGTTTCGTAGTAAAGTACTCCACCAAGCTGACCTGGAGCTTGAAAACGCACACATATTCTTTGCCACTACTGAAGATTGAACCCAAATCCTTCAGTTTCGTAGTAAAGTACTCCACCAAGCTGACCTGGAGCTTGAAAACGCACACATATTCTTTGCCACTACTGAAGATTGAATACAAATCCTTCAGTTTCGTAGTAAAGTACTCCACCAAGCTGACCACGCAGCCACCTCTTTATCATATTTATAAATTTTAAAATTTTGTTTAATCATTTAAATAAGTAAATCAACAGTTTAATTAATAAATACAGCTTGAATAATAAACTTAACAAGTTAGTAAGAAAAATTAGATAACTGTATAACCGTTAACCTTTTATTAAATAATACATTTATGTTTTTCCTGAGACATGTATTTTAAAGTGATAATATAAAATACAGAGAGTATCATGAACTGCGAGTGCTAAAAATAGCTGTTATATGAAACCACTCAGTCTAACCAAATTTATGTCCTATCTAAATAAATCAGAGGTTTCATTGTAAAATGTTTAAATATCTTGATTCAAACTAAGTGAAGGGGAAAACAGCTATTACCATTAATCATCGTGCTTTGCATTCGTAAATCTTCGGAACACTTCGGTCTTCTACGGACATTTAGTGTCAAGTTTCTAGTTTTAGTGTTCAATTTTTAATTTTAGTTTTAGTGTTAGAGCTAGCCGCACTAAGAACGTTTACATATAAAAAAATTGGGCTACACATAAGCCGCTCAATAAAATGTGCAAATAAAATTTGGTGAAAAATAAAAAACATACTAAATCACTATCGAATACCTGTTAAGAAGCCTTTCTTTAAAAAAAATACAGAAACAAAAAGGCCAACCTGTGCTGGGAGTTGAATAGAGACGTACAATTATCATCGTTAAACGGTTGTCAAGTTAACAGCTGTTAAAATAAACATGTTTCGAGCACGTCTCGCACGTGTATTGAATGCGCATCATTGTTGGTCATCTGCGTTTATTTCGTTCTGGGAAAGTTGCCGCCACGGACAAAGCGGACCCGCGTGGAGGTGCGACGAGGAGGTTGCCGAAAGGTTCCTTGAGTTGCCAATTAGCGAATACAGGTGTTCAGGGAGTGGCTACGGTTGCCGACCTGTCACTATTGTGCCTTATGCTTCATGGAAACACGTTTGCGCGTTACAGGCTTGGAAGTAAACATTCACTGAACAAAGAAGGAAGGAATCTTGAAAACTACTGAAGAAATAACTGTATCTTTAAACACTTTTTCGTTATAGAAAAAAAAAAATTAGGTTGTGGTACTCAGTGCAGTGCCGACAGAGTGAAAACGTTTGCCAAGCCTACAGAAAAGAACATTTGGATTGAGAAAAACATTTATTTTGCGTAATGAGAAATTACCTGAACATTTGATATAATATAGAAACAATGATACAGATTTTTTACATTTAACACCAAAATTTGGACTACAAATAACAAATTTGTTAAACATTTTCAACGAAAATCGCCGAAAATTTGAATTTATAAATCTTTTACTCAAGTTTTGTATCTTTATTTGAGGAGTGTTTTTAATGGAGTCCTAATATTTATTCTAGTTATTAATAAAATAATGTAGGTAACAAAGAACCAGTTATTAGATGTTACTGAATACAAACTGTTTAACAAATGCAATCAAAATCAGTTCTTAATAAGTATCAGAAGCGCCTAAGAATGTTTTCTTTCAAAAATTCTATTAAAAATAGATAACTTATTATTATCGTTATATTGAATTATTTGTATTGAGATTTATCAAAATTTAAATAAATTATTATATTTGTTAACTGATCAAAACTATTTAATACTAACCTTTTTCCTTAACAATGTTCAATAATTAACGTAACAGAATCTATGTGTTAAAACATAACATGTAACATAAAATCAGCTATAAATGAATTCACTTTGAGGTGACTTGTAACGTAAGCTGACAGAAATTATATGTTAATTTACATCCAATTCGTTTTTATGGACGCAGCTAGAGACGATTTCTTTTCGATAATATATAAATATCGATGTAATAAATAAACACAAGAACAAAATCAAAGTTAATAAAAAGTGTCGACTTTACGTGACCTAACCAACACGTTTCATACATTATTATAAATATTGCTTACAATATTCACATAAGCCTATATTAGTAATGAAAATATTGAAAAGAACCCCAATACCACAAAAATAAGAAGTAAAACAAGTTTCTTATGATTAAACCCTTATGTACATTTGGATGACAATGTCTTCATCATTAGAGGGTCTTATACAAAATTACAATCAATTTGCAAACAAGAAGTTCCAAAGTAGATTGATCACTCTAGTTTGTAACTTTTTGTTTGCTAGATTATAATTTTGTAACAAGACCCTCTGACTATGACATGGTCATCCAAATGTACATAAGGGTTTAATCTTAAGTAACTTGTTTTATTTGTTATTTTTTTATTATTTTTGTGGTATTGGGGTTCTTTACAATATTTTCATTGTAATATATTGTACCACTGTGCTCTTGACATTGTATATCCTATATTAGTAATAGATTTGATCTAATACGACAAGTATGAGACACCCATTCTCAACAGCAGACATTGAACCGCTACCGCAACATACTATCCCCCTTACCATACAATTAGCTTACTATAAAATGTTCCTATTTTACATTTTTCTCAAGTTTTACCGATAAAGAAGGTAAGAATAGAGAGTAACTATACATAAAGTGCAATGAAACACTTAACACGATAGAACTAAACCACAAAGATAAGCATCTGAATAACGTGATGGGAGTTTTTGCCACTAGATGTTAGATTCTTCTTACAAAAATATGTGATTTTATGGCTCATAAAATTTAAAGTTAATCAGCTTTCATACAATGTTTTACAAGTAATAGGTTTAAAATAATTGTATAAGTTGCATTTTCATTGATCTTTTCGGTAGAGCCAGGCTGACTGACCCTGACTGGCACAAGAGCTACAATTTCCTCAAGTACCCTGATACTAAATCCCGTTCACATTTAGTTGCTACCGAGTGCTTTATATAGGTTTCCTGTGCAACTACGCGTACTGCAAATATCTCGTGGCAGAGATAAGACTTAATATACTCAAGTAATAAATCCCGTTCACATTTAGTTGCTACTGAGTGCTTTATATAGGTTTCCTGTGCTACTACGCGTACTGAAAATATCTCGTGGCAGAGACAAGTGTTAATATACTCAAGTCATAAATTTCAATAAACTTTAGATTAGCATTGCTTTACCTTGTATCATCCCTCGATGTTTAAGTAGTTGGATAGAAAAGTTATTATCTGCTGTAATATAAAATCTGCTTTTATGTGTAAAAATAATGTGTTTAATGAATAGATAAACAAAAGCAATGCTTCCTAAACACACAGTCAAATAAGATTCAGACATTATCAGTAATGCAGAAACTTCGTCGAACGATGTGTTTTACACATAAAAAAACTGTGAGCACAGAGACAGGATTTCTATCAGATGATTTTGTCTCTTCCTTAAGCCGTCTCTGTACTCCTTGCAGCACAGCCAACAATATGTAGCAGATGTATTTATACTTTGCATTTACTCTTTAGGAACGTTGTGGTAACAAAGTTTTCTAATTATCCTATACAAACTGCTCCAGCACGGATCTGGTTTTCTTGTGATTTAATGTTCTGGATTTGCTTACTCCTAATCGCTTAGTCTTAGCATCCAAATTGCGTTGAATACTAAAACATAGTTTAATATTAAAACTAACATTTTACGAGCTCCTCGTACCTGAAGAGCAATTTTAATTTTTTTTCAAGCGACTGAATAAAGAGAATTGGTCTGTCTCTTCTACTATAAAAATTAATGTCAACAGGAATTAATTAAAATTATTAATTTATAGAGAATGAAACTGTGTTATTAGCACTATATATTGAAACTGGGCATTTTAAACGTTTTAAAGTAATGTTAAAATTAATTTTAAAAAGTTTTATGTAATTATTTGTATTCATATTAGCTTATTATAAAAAGAAACACATATCCAAATAGCTAAGCTACATATTTAATTTTGAGAATTTAACAACTTTTAAAAATATAGGCGCACGAAAATACGAAAGCTGGATAAAGTTTGTAATAAAGAATCTAATTATGATAAGAAGCACATATTTTCCAGAACTAGAAGTTTTGAAAAAATACAACGCACAGCTGTCTCTTACTTTTAGTAAAACGTCATTGATGGAAAACATGGGACCTAAACATTTTTTAATTTTTAGCATTTGGGAGATGCTTGTGCTTGAAACATCTCAAGTTTCTTAACTTTAGAAATTTAATTTGAAATTTCTTACTTGAATAATATTCAAATTATTTTGTCTGATTTTGCCGCATTGAGAAACTCTATTTACGAAAACACAACCGCCTGTTGCGACATCTTTAGAATAAGTCGGCCTTATTTTGAAGCATTATCGCTCGCGGCCTTCCGAAAGTAGAAAATTGTTTACATATTTTACATAATAGAATTCGCACAGCTGACTCCAAGCCGTCTGTGAGAGCCTAACTGTTTCTCGGGCTTTGTGCGGGCCACCTGGGAGCTTTATTTATAGCCGTTATCTATAAACACATGTTACTTATTAGGAGGACTGAAATAGGCGAATACCAGGTAAAAATACAATGCGCTGGTAAACCCAGAACGTTCCGTGACAAACCTTTCCAACAGTCTGGGGAAATACGCAAAAAGGCAGGTAAATCCTCTTCCCAGTTTGTTAACCTTGTCTGCGCCTGTAACTTAGAGGTTTGAAAATATCTTTCTTCTTCCGTAACAAACCAACATTGTAAAAATATTAAATGAAATCAGACAGTATGTAGGCCTACTTAGTAACAATTCCGAGTTTTAATATAGACTGCACACACGCGCACACACACACGCACGCATGCACAAACACACACACACATACACGAGCGCGCGCATGCACACACACACGCGCATGCACAAACACACATACACGCGTGCACACACGCGCGCACACACACAGAGACAAATTACTTGTAATTATAAAATGGGAAACTACACTTTCAAAATATTGATATGATATTGTATGATATTTCTATCATACGCTTAAATTTAACACAACTCATTTCATTATCCAAACAAAATATGCTATAGAGCAATAAATAATTTATGTGTTCTTTTGTTTGTTTTCACTTCACAAAAAATGCTACAAAGAATTCTTCTATTAATGTAAATATTACTAAAATTATTTTAACTTGTCAAAATAATATGAAAAAATTATCATGGATTTTACTGTCAAATTAACTACTTGCCGAACTTAAAATTTACGTAAAACTTTATAAAAAAGGCACTGGGACAAAGGGGTTTCGATCTCACTAATCAAACATCCTCAATGTCATCTATGGCGTTATAGATTTTGCATAAATATACGTGAGTATTATGTTCGGCTAGTCATTAATTTGTTAAACTCAAAATTGAAAGATTTTCTTATACTTCTACACTAGAAAATCGTAATAATTAAAAAAATTATATTTTGGGAAAGCACCCGTTAAATCGTTTTAGTAATTTTTACTTCACTACAATTTTTTTGTATTATTTTTTAGAAAAACATTTTCTATCCTATTTTTTTTAGAAATATTTTGTCTGTAATGTTGATTATTTCTTGAATTATGACATAATAATCTTTCCCAAAATGTTGTTGTTTGTCTTAGTTTCAAGTTTAGTGAAAATACTGTTCGTTATTTTACAAAACGAAATGGCTGGCAACAGATATTAAAAAAATATTTACCTACAAAGCCATATAGGATTTTGTTACTTTCTTTCAAACCATTTAATATATTGAATGGAAACAGATTAATATGAAAGAAAATAAATACACAACCTCATTTACTAGGGACTGTACAATATAGCCTACACATTATAGGCTAATATCTCGAAGGCCTATGCATGAACTGAAGCCATACAATTCTAATTAAACGTAAACGCTAGCAACAATCGCTTATATGGTTTTGTTACGTGCAAATAAAACCTTAAGCGACGGATTAATAATAGGTAAAACTGTTAGAGATCTGCACGTTGTTAATGTGCCTTCACTTTGCAGTACAAGTGATTACATAGATTACTGTATGTTCGCGTCTATAGGCGACATAAGTCGGTAGTTGTGAATCAACGGTCTGTGAAAGTAATTGCGGCATATACTGCGTAGGTTTAACGTAAACTCACTTTCAAAGCATTTAAAATATGATCTATGTTCTACGTATGTAGAAGAATATATATATTATATAGACATTTTTGTTTTATTAACAAGTCTACATAACCTAAAAATATCTTGTTAAAATGAAATCTCGGCAGAAAATCAATACCACAATTCATGATAGAACAAGTTTATTGTAAATGTTTTGTTTTAGAGAATTATAATAAGTTTTTGAACAATCTTTTCTTGATTTTCAGTACCAATCACAAGATATCTAAGGTTAATATTTTGTATGTGTGAGTAATGGATTAGGCCTACACATTTAAGTCTTTGAGCTTTGACTGAGACTCCAAAACGTAGACAGGGTTACCAATTCCTAGAGCTTACCAAGGGGAAACCATTTTTATGTTGATTGGGAATTGTAGTTCATAAAAAAGCGCTATCTGAAGTGTTTCATTTCAAAACTCAGCATCACAGGAAGACAATCCAGGTGAAAACACTATTTGAGATGCAAGAGACTGCAATTCCTAGAGCTTACCAAGGGGAAACCATTTTTATGTTGATTGGGAATTGTAGTTCATAAAAAAGCGCTATCTGAAGTGTTTGATTTCAAAACTCAGCATCACAGGAAGACAAACCAGGTGAAACCACTACTTGAGATGCAAGAGACTGCAATTCACAGGTTTTGTGCATGCGAGAGTGGATCCTTCTAATTTAACAAGATTATGGGGAGGTTTTCTTAAACTAAAATCTGGACACTCAAAACCTGTCCAACGTTCTTGGCGGCCAGCCTCTCGCGAGACACACTTATCTCCTTTAAAACTGGTCCAAAGCTCTTGGCGGTCAGGCTCTCACGAGATACACGTATCTCCCTCAAAACCTATCCAACGCCCTTGGCGGTCAGGCTCTCGAGAGACAAACGTATCTCCCTCAAAACCTGTCCAACGCTCTTGACGGTCAGGCTCTCGTGAGACACACGTATCTCCCTCAAAACCTATCCAACGCTCTTGGCGGTCAGGCTCTCGAGAGACAAACGTATCTCCCTCAAAACCTGTCCAACGCTCTTGACGGCCAGCCTTTCGCGAGACACACTTACTCCTTTAAAACTTGTCCAAAGCTCTTGGGCGGTCAGGATCTCGCGAAACAGATGTATCTCCATCGAAACCTGTCGAACGCTCTTGGCGGTCAGGCTCTCGCGAAACACACGTATCTCACAAGCACACGCGGTCAGTATTCCTAACGCGAATGAAGGATTCTGTAGCTGGCTGGTAGGTCCGGTCACCATACCAGACCTTACATTGAGGCATTCAGGCTCTTTCATATAGCTACCACGAGTCGTAGCACCAAGCCCCTCGTCTCAAGTCTGAAGCTGGTCACTCGCTCTGGAGACACGAGTTTAGGGTTGGGCTCGTAAGACCGTACATACTGAACTGTAGATTCTTTCCGATATTTGTATCTGTCTTTGTGTGCTTTCCATGATGGGGTAAGAGACAAGTCCTATGTGTCCTACTTTCTTCTTGTTTCATCAACTTTTTCTTCTAAAATATTTCACAAACAAGCTTGCAGATTCAATTGCGGCTTGTCTGCCTAAACCCAGATTAGGTCTGAATGCACTATTTTGACCGAACTAAACATACAGGAGATTCTAGCTGTATGGAAGGTTGTACTGATTCCGAGTAGTTGTGGAGACAGTAGGCTATGGTGGAGTATTCGTTTCGTTCCAGGGGCGATACAGTCTGACATACTCGCACCACAGGTCATGGCATCGGGACTAAAGCTAGTGGCGGATTTAGGGATGAAGTTGGATTATTGTGTACACTAAGGATTTTGCTAGGTATAGGGCACCCCATACTTCTTTGGTTTTCCCTTCCACACTTCGTCATGTTTTATAGTCTTTCTCTTTCAAAATCTATTATACGTCTACAATCCTTGCCCTCTAGGTTTATGAATGTTTAAGTAATTAAAGGGTGTTTATGCCCATTTAAAGCACATTTGGTCAGATACATAAATTTAATTGATAAGTGTGTTTTTTCATAATTTAAGCCCCCATACACATTCTACCAGGAGACTTTATAATCCCACTTTAATCCTACCTATATTGACAAACCTTCCCTATTCTCCTAGGCGGTAAGTAGCTAACCGTCTAAACGTCACAAAGCAAACAAAATTTCATTACTACTGGTTGTTTTTGTGCTGGTTCCAAGAGATTCAGGGAGCTTTCTGTCATTTGAGATAATTAACATTAAAAATATGATCTATAAATCCTCAGCCTTCATAAGTTAGGTTTCAGAAGACTTTTTATGAATGTCATATAGGAACGTATGATTTTATAATGTTTACATAGTAACAAAAGTCACATGTTGCCAAATATTTTTCTTGTTATTAATAAAAAGATTAAAGGTAAAATATCTTCGATCCTCGACAACTGGTTTAAAAAGCAATGACCAACGTTACGACAAAAACGTAGTCGAGATAAGGGCAATGCCTTCTTTATAAACATATATACTTTATTCCTCCTTCCATGTATAAATATGAGAGAACCACCCCGCAAAGTAAAGGGAGCTTCGTCAAGCGAAATGTATTTCCCCTTCATACCTGAGCTCCGATTGGTTGAGTATCATCTGCCATTTTGGAATGCTTTTAATATGATTTCGTAAGATACAACGGGAGAACATCACGAAACAACAACCCTTCAGTAGTATTATAAAAAACCCTTATTTTAAACCATCTGTTAAATATACAGGGTTAAACAGTGAAACTTTGTGAAGTGTCATTTATTAGATAATTTTAGAAAATTAGAAATTATTGGCTACTCGCATGTAGAAGATCCCCAGGAACAGGGAAATATAAAATACAACTTGGCTCTGACACGCTTAAAATTAAATTATTTTGGAAAAGTACAATAATAATCTCGCTTTATAATATAAAGGATTTATCTTTGTTTTGTCGGATATAAAGTAGCAAATTGTCAAAAAAAGTATAAAAAACTCTCACACAGTGCACACGTTAGCGAGACTCAAGATTGATCTACATCACTTGGAACTCCGCTCACTAGGAGACTAATTCACACCTCAATCGGTTAGTTTACGTTATGAAAGTTTATTATTTTTCCAACCAAGCTTGCTATGACCGGATAGTTTGTAAAATTGTTAATTAAAGAGAGCTCTAGGCCGAAAGGTTGGCGGGGGGCTAAAGTAAAGATGCACGAACATACTTAATACCAATGCATTGGGGGCGTTAATTAATTTTTTTTTATAGATTATTTTAGTAGGCCTGTATGTACTTGGAGCAAAATTTACAGTTTGTAGTTTTTATTTTTAGTTTCTGGCTATGAATGCCGAAAAATAAATTATTCGATTAAAGAGTGATATAAGCTAGCCTTAAAGTATATACAACGCACTGATCGACGATAATGATGTTACCATTGCCTCGTCACGGCAATCTACCATAAAAACTAACAACCACCGATAACAAAAGCAAGCAGCAATTTTTATACCCGTTAACCAGTGCTGCCATCTTTAAACTATACACACAAATAAAAAGTTTTAATTAATGGAGTTATATAACTCAGTTTTATATAAAGCATTAAATTTTCCTAAATTCGTCAAAGTTTCATTTCGATTCAGCAATGAAACTTCAAAGATTTTCGTTTATTTTCGCTCTATAACAGGGCGAATAAACAGGGCGTATAACCCGAATGTAATTTTCGGGTCAGACAATTTTAATTTAAAAATTCTAGAATTTTCGGGACTTAGCTCCACCCCCGGCGTCCACGTATATTGACAATGATTCAGATATAACTATCTTGAAATGCGGTACATCAGTGTGTTCCTTTTTATAAAGAAACCACAAAGTCACACACATTCTAACCACAATAGCTTTGTAATAACTTTATGTGCGTTTCGGTCGCAAAGCAAAATAAATATATTTTTACAGTGAATAAGGTTAATGAAAAATAACTATAGTTAGAGATTGTTTATATGTTATTTGAAAAAAAATCTCTATACTGGAGAAACAGTTGATACCATAAAGTTTCGTGAATGTTTACATAAAGGGGGGCTATGTGTGTCTTGCATTTTCTAGGTCTCAACGCTAAATTTTATTATTTCTCCGCGTTTGTAGGGACTTAGTATAGGCTATAGTAGAATTTCTGTTATAATAGCATTCAAATGTGGAAAGCCGTTAAGTAAGAAATTACTTAGCCTATATAAACATAGGTCCAGAAGTGTTTCAATGGTTACTTATGGCTACGTAAACGTTACATCCACATTTTGCCTCCACCGATAAAATGAGTCGTGAGATTCCTGCCATTTCAGTTTCAAGTAGACAGGGCAAGAAGTGGGTGTCATTACTACCATAGTCCCACTAGCAAGGTATTTGTGAGGTACTTCCCTTCCTCATCCCTTAGCATAAGGGTACTCTAGCTGTCAGAGTTTCCCCATGATCTGTCTTGGCGTTTCCCCAAGTCCTGGTAGGGTTTTTCGTCCCGTTCTGATTTCGTTACTGTTTCATTTCACTATTTCCTGATTTTCCATGGAAAGAGCTTATTTTGGCTTGGTACATCCACAATACAACCCAAATTCTTCATGCTCGGTAGACTAACTGCATGCGCACATGAGACGGAGGCAGCTCGCTAGTGAATGGCGGTCTGGAAGAGTGAGCGAGTTTTCGGGGCCCAATTGGGTCAAAACAAAATATGTGTATGTATTAATGTAATGTATTTTCCCAATCTTGGCACATACTAACATTATACCACTCTGGCTGTAACCGCCTCAGTTGAATAGGGTTTTCTCTCAATAACTTCAAGATTCCAAGTTTGAAAGCTTCAGCCCTTACAAGTACGTATTGCAAAACGTTATTTCCCTCCACCTGCCTCGTAGGAGCATACAATTTCACAATTCTAACAATTTGTTTGTATTAGTGTTTTGGATGATTCAGCTATCACCTTTAGTATAAGAAACTATTGCAACCATAACTAATTTTTACAGAGCTGCTATGAAAGCTAGTAAGAGTAGAGTAACTTATATATAATAACAAACTCTAAGACCTGGGTAATACATCCTAACATATTTACCACCACAGCTAGCATACAATTGACGGTTCCATCTTTCTCTACGTTCTACCAATACTTACTCGACATAATCACAATAAAAGGTGCGTTAAACTACCCTTCTCGTCCAACGAGAAAGCCGCTATCCAGTCTCCCTATCTCGACAATTAATCACCTAACATATTAACAAGCTATCAAGCTTAATCGATGTTTTTCATGTTCCAAAACAAGAAACAGTGATGGAAATGTCACAAGACATCAGCAAAGATTATCAGCAGTCTTGTGTGTTTAGGAGTGGAAAAATATAAAAATTATCACATCTGATAAATTCTTGCTTTCAAATAAAGCTGAACGCAAAACGTAGGCTAAATTCTATAAGATTGACGCCCGAATCTCATTCTACAGGTGTGCACGAACAATCTTCAGTGAATTGTGTATAAGTTCCATGTTTAAAATGAACCTAAACATATACTAATATAAGTAATAACTTGGATAAGTTGTTGGTAGCCTTAAAGTCTATTTGGACCCTTCTATGGCCCCCTGTGCCTCCGAAATGTCAACCATCCGCGTGAAGGAACTTTTGGATGCTTTACGGAAATAAGCTAGTGTGTGTTAGTCCAAACAGACCCTGATTGTTGTGTAACAGAAGATAGAGCAGGCCTCAAGTATTATCTAACATGTGTTCAAGCAGACCTTAAGCGCTCTGTAACATGTGTTGAAGCACGCGTAAGCAATCTGTAACATATGTTCAAGCAGACCCCTAAGCGCTCTGTAACATGTGTTGAAGCACGCGTAAGCATTCTGTAACATATGTTCAAGCAGACCCTTAAGCGCTCTGTAACATGTGTTGAAGCACGGGTAAGCATTCTGTAATATATGTTCAAGCAGGCCCCTAAGCGTTCTGTAGCAAGAGTTCAACGAGACTTTAACTTCTCTTTAAAATGTGTAATATGTGAGCAGGCCCCAAGTGTTCTGTAGACAATGTTCAAGCAGGCCCTATCTGTTGTATAACATATGTTAAAACAGACCATAAGCTTTCTGTACCATATATTCAAGCATTTCAAAGTGTTCTAAATCATGTATTCAAGCAGACCTTATTCGTGACGGTGCTGTAATATATGTTCAAGCAAACTTTTAGTATTCTGTGACGTGTTCAAGCAGACCCTATGTGTTGTGAAAAATTTGTTTAACCAAACTGTTAGGGTTTTCTAACACATGTTCAAGCAGACCCTAAGCGTTCTGTAACACGTGTTCAAGCAAACCATACGCCTTCCATAATATGTGTTCAACCAGACCCTATGTAATATGCAACATGTGTTCACGCAGACCCTATGTGTTCAACCAAACCATATGTCTTATGTAACATGTGTTCAAACAGACCCTATGTCTTGTGTATCATGTGTTCAAGCAAACCATACGTCTTATGTAACATGTGTTCAAGTAGACAATATGTGTTCAAGTAGACAATATGTGTTCAAGCACACCATACGTCTTGTGTAACATGTGTTCAAACAGACCCTATGTCTTGTGTATCATGTGTTCAAGCTAACCATACGTCTTATGTAACATGTGTTCAAGCAGACCCTATGTGTTCAAGCAAACCATACGTCTTATGTAACATGTGTTCAAGCAGACCCTATGTGTTCAAGCAAACCATACGTCTTATGTAACATGTGTTCAAGCAGACCCTATGTGTTCAAGCAAACCATACGTCTTATGTAACATGTGTTCAAGCAGACCCTATGTGTTCAAGCAAACCATACGTCTTATGTAACATGTGTTCAAACAGACCCTATGTCTTGTGTATCATGTATTCAAGCTAACCATACGTCTTATGTAACATGTGTTCAAGAAGACTCTTGGTTTTTTTAATCAAGAATTTCATTTATATATATATATATATATATATCACTTTCATTATATGTAGGGCTACTTACACAATAATCTTACTTGGTATTTATGCGAGTTAACTTTCAAAGATTGATAGTATCTTCATTGTCGAGCATCAAAGAGTTAACTCGCATAAATACGAAGTAATATTCTTGTTTAAGTATGTATAATGAAAGTGTTTTATATATATAGGCCTATAAATATAAATATATATATATATATATATATATATATATATATATATATATATATATATATATATATATATATATAGACGTTTAAGCTACAGTATTACTACTTCCCGGATTTAAATCTAGCAGTAGATATAAAAGTGATACTAGTTCATGTAGCAGTAAACCATAGTATATTACACAAACATTAGTTTCTCCTACATGTTAATATTTTTCCGAAAGTTTACGTCATAAACTAAAGTATCATCTCAGAGGATACTTGCTGTTAAACATCTTTTTCCTACTTACCAATAAACGCATTTCGTCCCCAGCCAATTTACTTTCTGCAAATAACTCCGTCATCTGTTACATAATGAAACGTCATACAAGACCCAGACTCATCTAACAAACACTATTTACACACCAACGGCCTTGTGTTGCAACATTTACTTTCAGATATATGGTAATGTTTTCCAAACTTTAACATTTTCAGCTATTGGGAAAAAGAAATTGTTTTTCTCGTCAAACAATTGCAATGATTGAATTGCGTAGCGACATTCTTTTTACCGTGTGACTAAATAATAGAAAATATTCAACCTAACAAAACAAAAAGATTAGCCAAGCGCCGAAGCGTGTGACAAATTTAAATATCGCTCAGAAGTAGCCTACTGAGGCGATAACTTAGCATTCATGCCGAATTGGTTAAGTAATAATTTGTCAAAGCACGCACGAGCAAATAACAATGTTTGTTGGAAAACAGGTTACAAAATCGTTTGAAGAATGGTAAAGGTTTACTAAAACCAATAATAAATTTCAACTAAAGCTCAATCTGGAACTTTGAAATGTAACTTATATTATACTCTTATACACGTTAACCTATAGGCTCTACAGAAAAAAAAACTTTACTTGTAGGGGCACGTTTTTGAGTTAAATGGAAATGGCTGATTTAGAAGATTTTGATCCCTTTATCAAATGTATTAGGGGCCCAAGTTAATGAAGAATTACATCTCCCGAAACAGTCGTCCATAGCGTCCGAAGTTAGGTACAGTTGACATCTTCCGTAACGGCCGTCCTCAGTGATCAAAAAACCCAAGTGTTACTACAGGCAAGTGTAACATTCAGTAGTAATAAATGTTCAAAAGTTTTTAGCGAATAACTAATAGTTCGTGTGAAGATGGAATCTAACAATAAAAATGATCTTATTTGTTGATTCCATCTTCAAGTGAACTACTAGTTTTCACTAAAACACTTGTAATTATTTTGCAAATAATTATAGTTACGATCTGAGTTGACAATGGGACACATCTCCGAAACAGCGGTCCTCAACAAATAGCCTATAAGTGCTACTATGGGCAAGTTGTAAAATATTTACAAGTGTTTTAGTAAAAAATAATCTGTTAAACTCAAACAAAAATAAAAACTTTTTTTTTATATCAATAAATCTTATTTAAAATTAAAATTACAAAATTTACACTCTCTCTCTCTCTCTCTCTCTCTCTCACACACACACACACACACACACACACACACACACACACACACACACACACACACACACACACACACACACACACACACACACACACACACACACACACACACACACACACACACACACACACACACACACACACACACACAAGCAAGCGCAAATATACACTCGCACTTGGCCACTTATACATATTTTTAAACAGTTTTGAAGCGCTTAACGGCTTATTGAAACAAATAATTTATGTGATAGATACAAGTGTTTGTTTGTTTGTGTGTGTGAGTGCGTGCGCGTGTGAAAGTGTGTGTGAGTGTGCTTGTATGTGTGCGTGTGTGTGTGTGTGTGTGTGCGTGTGTGTGTCACACACGCTACAAAACACTATTTGTTTGCATTCACTTCATCAAGTGGACAGATGTGAACCGACAGCATCTCGGACAATCGAAAAGTTACAAAACACGGACCTCAAACACGGACGGTCAAAAATCTGATTGGTTGTAGTAGATATTTCAAAATCATTTATGCAAAAGATTATTTATTTTTGAAAACATCTACTCATCTGTGGCTTTGAATACTGGGATGGAATTAATTTTCTCTTGCACTGAAACACACTTGGACTTGATGTAACGCTCCGTGATAGTAACGCTGCTCGGCAAGGGATGAGCTGGCTCTGTTTCACGCTAAAGGGATGTGTTTGCTATAACAAACCGAATTACATTAGAATGCATTAGCTTTCATAGGAACGTCAAAATAGCCCCGGGCAGCTATCTACCTAACTCCTTCCCTCATGAAGGGGTTGCAACTTTATTGTCTCCACTTCTGTGCGGATGGATATTGTGGAAATCATTACTTTAATGATCCGTATAAATTTCATCTTACGTTGGCATTACTGTAAAAAGTAATGGATTTTATTCTGAAAACAGAACTTTTTTTTTTAAACATTTAGTCTACTATTTGAAATTACTCATCCTATGACTTATCTTTAGTGGCTAACAGTTTGCCACAATGCCTTTGAACTTTAAGTCTTGCTAGATTATTTTAAAACAGTTTTTGTAAACGTTTCATCTAAGAAAATATCCAATCAGGATCTAAAAATGGTAGCAAAAGTTGTTGAAAAACATTAGTCGAAAATAAAAATATGCCTAAACAGTAAAGTCTTACATGAATCATGGAATACATTGTCTACTGAATAGAAATACTGTGGAGTTTAGGCTTGAAATCTTTCGTTTAAGTTGACTAAACAATTTACACAAACGCGCGCGCGCGCGCGCACACACACACACACACACACACACACACACACACACACACACACACACACACACACACACACACACACACACACACACACACACACACACACACACACACACACACACATACACACACGCACACACACACACACATTATATATATATATATATATATATATATATATATATATATATATATATATATATATATATATATAAATATATATATATAGGGGAGACAAAGAGAAAGATAGAGACTGTGAGTGCGTGCGTTTTTAAGGATTAAAGTGAAATAAATCACTTTTGTCAACTTAAACGAAAGATTTCAAGCCTTGACTCAAGAATCAATGAATCAGTTCTAGTAACATTTGTGTAATTGTTGGTCCAACTTGAGACAAGAGCCAATGAATCAGTTCTAATAACATTTGTGGGATCGATGTTCCAACTTGACTCAAGAACCAATGAATCAGTTCTAGTAACATTTGTGTAATCGTTGGTCCAACTTGACTCAAGAATCAATGAATCAGTTCTAATAACATTTGTGGGATCGATGTTCCAACTTGACTCAAGAACCAATGAATCAGCTCTAATAAAATTTATAACAATTTAACATGAAACTAGAATTAGGTGAAGATATTTGCCTGTATACAGTTGTATAGGCCTTTATATTACCAACAACGCCATTTACCGATGAAAGAAGTTGCCGGATTTAGCTTGTATTGTGTATATAAAACACCAACAAGTAAAATTAAAAAGTGAAATTGTTTAATTCTTTCTAAATCAGTTATTTGCAAGAGAATCTTCAATAACACTAAAGTTTTGCACTGAAACACAGTTCCATAACAGCCCATCCATTTTTGTTTATTGAGAACGACCGTATCGGGCGACTGGGTTACTCTGGGCAACTATTGTCAGAGTTGTCTCCAGAAACGGCCGAAGCGAATAACTAAGCTCGAGGAGTTACTACCTATGGCACCGAACCTGACTGTTGGTTTCCTCTGTCCCCTGAGTCAGAGCCAGAGGCCTTCCCTTACTCCAATCTTTACTACCCTTCTAACTCGCCTTATGTTACAATTCACGTAAGTTGACTTTCCCCTTAATAGCGTGTGTATAATAATAACTGAACACACGGCATTTACAACAATCACTAAGCGAGACTTGTATACGGCTTTGAATGGGTATTGTGCACAGTATAAGTTCTATAAACTCGAAAGCATATATATAAATCACTTTCACTATACTCGTATGTACTTAAACAAAATTCTTACTTGGTATTTATGCGAGTTAACTTTCAAAGATTGGTAGCACATCCATCATCAAGCATCACTGACCGGTGGTTGTAGTGGAAATTATATGTATTGACATATATATATATATATATATATATATATATATATATATATATATATATATATAATATATTAAATATGGTGATATGTTTTCTTGTAATATAGTTAATAAAATAAAAATATTTCAAAAACAAGAATACTTTTAATGAATATATTTATTCAAAGCTTTTCGCCGATAAAATAGTAAAAGCATCTTCTATGATGCTGGTACTATTTTATCGGCGTAAAGCTTTGAATAAATATATTCATTAAAAGTATTCTTGTTTTTGAAATATTTTTAATTTATTAATTATATATATATATATATACATATACAGCATACATCAGTTTATCATACCAATGTATTTTAATCGGGGAACATTAAAATATTAAATTTCAGAAAACCAGCACCAACATTTGTTTAAATAACGGACAATTTTAACTCAAGTTAAAGCAGTTTTGTGTCACATAACTGCAGACATTTACTCTCCAGCAATGACGTCTAAGTATAGAACTCCTTTTAAATTTAGCCAGTATTACGGAATAATTCAAGATAAAGCAAAACTTAGGCATTGGCTCTCACACTTAATAACGTAAGTGAATTTAACTCATTTACTCTGAGACTTTTTCCTAATAGATTTCCGTTTTTTAATAGTTTTTAGATAATTAACTTTTTACGAAACGTTACAAGCAGTGCAGGTCACACTTTCGTCCCGTCTTTTTAAATATAGCCTAATTACTTTATTTTAAAATATAAGATTTGGTAAACCGACCCCCGAAAAATGTTTGCTACGTCATCAAATCTCAGCTGCTGATGAGACATCCGTGCAAGGATTTTTGTGTCATTGTAAATCCAAATGTAAAGAGGTAGAATTTTTGTTCAAAATAAAAACTGTTTGTATTGAGCTGCTACATTTAAATTTATTAATTTTTTTTTATTTAAGGAATTTTGCTAAATATTTAAATTGTATTTATCAAATTGTATATAGCCTAGGTATTTCCCTAAACTTTAATCATATAAAATTAACTGTATTTTTCTACAACACTAAAATAGTCTTACAGCCTACTACACCTGTCTGTCTAATTGTATATTTATGTACTGTCTATTTTTGTTCTTTATATTTATATAATAATTGTATTTATTGTATTCTTTATATATATGTCACTTTCACTATAAGCACTTAAACAAGAATCTTACTTAGTATGACTTTCAAAGATTGATAGTATCCCCATTGTCGAGCATCAAGTGACCGGGGTGTTGTAGTGGACTGATGCTCGACAATGGGGATACTATCAGCCTTTAAAAGTTGATTCGCATAAATACCTAGTAAGATTTTTGTTTAAGTACATATAGTGAAAGTGATAAGTGAAAACAAAAAAAAAAGTGTTTGCAAAGTTACACACACACACACACACACACACACACACACACACACACACACACACACACACACACACACACACACACACACACACACACACACACACACACACATATATATATATATAATACGTTTTCTTGTTTAATAATTTAAAACAACATAGGTTATTCAAATACAAGAATATTTATTAATTTATATCCTTATATATCCTGGATATGGATATAAATTAATAAATATTCTTGTATTTGAATAACCTATGTTGTTTTAATATATATATATATATATATATATATATATATATATATGCCACTTTCACTATAAGCACTTAAACAAGAATCTTACTTAGTATGACTTTCAAAGATTGATAGTATCCCCATTGTCGAGCATCAAGTGACCGGGGTGTTGTAGTGGACTGATGCTCGACAATGGGGATACTATCAGCCTTTAAAAGTTGACTCGCATAAATAGCTAGTAAGATTTTTGTTTAAGTACATATAGTGAAAGTGATAAGTGAAAACAAAAAAAAACAGTGTTTGCAAAGTTACACACACACACACACACACACACACACACACACACACACACACATATATATATATATATATAATACGTTTTCTTGTTTAATAATTTAAAACAACATAGGTTATTCAAATACAAGAATATTTATTAATTTATATCCTTATATATCCTGGATATGGATTGAATAATTATTATTATTATATATAATAGGCCTAAACAGTTGCACAAGATTTTTTATATTGCTTCACTAACTGTACCATTGCCATATCATAAATATATTATCTATTATCTATGTAGGCTATAGATAATATGTAGGCTATCAAAATGTATAGATGTTTATTATAGCTTTTGAACAATTTAGTTGTATTTGAATAAGTTGAAAAAGTTACTGAATAAAAAACTATGCACTTAATATCTCTGGATAATGATCATGTACTTTAAGCACGTTGCTCTCCTAACCTCAGATTTCATGGGACATCTCAAAAGTTCGCGTTCGAGCCGATAGAGGGATTCTAGTCGATAATATACCTAAAGCAAAATTTTTATTTTTAGTCGAAAACTAAAAGAGCTAATTCTTATCCCCTCCAGTAGGTTTCTGTTCTTTCTAGAAATATAAAGTAAAACGAGGTCACTCTTTGGAGCCATTTGTAAAAGTAGTGACAAGGGATATTATTATAAATAAGCATGAATTATTAAAAATGTTGTTTACTCAATATTTGTAGGACTTACAGGTGTGAATGAGATTCGCGAGCAAATCGAACTTATCGCCCTCGAGAGCCGCTACTTTCTCTCTCCAGGCGACAATGACTCAGCTGTTGGAAAAATTATCGTAAAGCCAACACAGGCGAATTATTTCTACCACATTCATATCTACCGATTAGTGAAAAGATTGAACGAATTGTCGAGAAGTAAATTCAAATTTTACCCCCGACAATATCAATTTACAGATTACAAACAATCCGTATTTTTTTTTTTAATGTAACAAATTATCGACTTAACGAACTTGTATTTCAAGTACATTTATGAAAAGCTTACAAAACTGTTTCGATCGCACAAAGCCGTCTTCATTAGTGTAACTAGATGCCGGTGAATTCCAAAACTGTTTGTGTCGGTAAACTTTTCATTATTTTTGTAAGTTTTAACGTAAACATTTCGACAATCCTCATGGACAATAAAATCGATGGGGAAATTTGTAGTTTTAAATGAGTTTTGTCCAGAAAATTTATCTCACAATATTTAAAAAAAAAATTTAATTTAGTAAATGTCAACATCGCAGAAACGGTTTTATAATAATTGAAATAGATTTAAAACAATTGGAATTTGTAATTATTTTATTTTTCAGGTTTTGAAATCACAGGGTAAATTTGTGAAGGAAAACAACTCGATTTGGAGAGGTTAAACGTGTGAGTAGACCAGAGAGGTAACCATACAAAACCTTGAATGAATAATTTCTAGTGCTACTAATTTGATATTGTTATTCTTTCGGCCAAAAGAGAATATTAGAACTTCTTTTACGGAACATTTTTAGAAAAACTATCTTACACTTTAACTCACAACCCACCTCTTACAAATTGAGATATTAAATGAAAAATAGCAATACAAAAACTTATTTTGTAACTTACAACTCAGATGTGGATGCAAAAATAGCAACATATTTCTTGATATTGGCGGACTTTAGTTTGTATGTCGAGAGCAATGGCAAGTGTTAGGGCTTTTATTTTGCATTTTAATTAATAAATGCCTACGGAGGAGTTTCATATCTAAAAACGACAACTGAGAATAAAGAAGCTTCTCAGGAAGGGAACACTTGACAGCATAAACTTCATATCTTTAGATTTAAAGCAATAGCCTGAATACAAGAGACAGAAGTACAGTCAGAGCATAACAGCAGAAGTCAAGTTAATAGCCTACATTAAAAAGTGGGCATTTTATAACGTCTTCTATACGCAAACACAATACCGTAGAGGGCCAAGTAGATTGGAATCTAACATCAAAGAAACTTACCGATTGGGGTTGAAAATAGTATTAGTAGGCCTAAGTAGAATCTACTTACAGATCTCAGTAGAGTTCGCGTAAACGTAGTCGCATAACTTAATGGAAATAGCTTTTTAAGGCTACTTGATTGTCTTAATTGGAAAAGGACTTGAAAGGTTGTCTTGTCCAACGCAGCTTTGATACATCTGCAACTGATTTGGTGGCTTCGTCACACCGAACCGAAGTTATTGCCATTGACAGACTGAGAAGTAATGGAGTAAAAAGTGGCTTTTTATAAAAAGTCTACAAGCAGTGTTGTCTTAGTAACCAACTTTAAAAAAATAAAAGCACAAGATGTTTTTAAAATAAAAGGCCTGATATTTAGGATTTTAGCTTTTCATGTTTTTACGCGTTAACTTCTACTTACTATAGGCCTATTCTAATCTCTATTTCTCAGGGTTTTAGGCCTATATTAGAGCTACCCTTTAAAATGTGATTGCCCAGTTAAAGGATTGTGCAAGTAAAACTTTCTATGGTAGCAACATTTAATTTCGTGTGTGTTGGTGAATTACCTTGAATTTAATTTAAAAATAAAGCTAGGCCTAATTCAATTTTAAATTGAAAAAATATAATTCTGGTTTATCATTTAAAATATTGCTATATGATTGACAGATTTAAAAAAAGAGATAAATACTAAAATACTCGTATTAGGATTACAGCTAATAGCAATTGCATACAAGCTATTGGTTACATAATTTCGGTGGATAATTTACATTATTTAATTTGCTAGTTAGCTTTCTAAAAATTAAATATTTTGCAAAATTGCAAAACGAGCTTTTTGATAGGCTCGTGAATTTATTTACCTCGTGACGGATGTAATGAACCGGTAGTAAATATACCTACATAAATATACTTGTAGTAAATACACACACACACACACACACACACACACACACACACACACACACACACACACACACACACACACACACACACACATATATATATAGGCCTATAGCTTATTTCTTGAATATTTTACCTCATGTGTTGATTTATATTCTACTTTGTACGAGGCAAGCTCCTGTGGTTTAACTACTGTCGATATAAAAATATATGAGTACAATTATATCGCTGATGATGTTGACATCGTTGCCGAAACTAGATTTTTAACAAAATACTAATTAATTAGGGTTTGAATTTAATTAATTTTTTTGTATTTAGATATCTTTGTAAATTATTATCACTATCTAAACTCTAACTAGATATATGTCGCAATATTTCAAAAATGGCCTATATCTGTTTAACAGCAAGAATTAATATTTCTCGGCGTTAGTCTTATCTACAGTAGGCTATAATAAATGAGCTGATATGATCTACGCCTACTGAGTTACTAAAAAACAATAATTTGTCAAAGAGTTTCAAGTGTTTCGGCCTGTTATCAGTTATTTATTTTCCCGGATCTGTAAAAGACCCATTCCTCTGTAAATACAATCAGTCAGCATATCACAATAAATTTAGACCTTTATTGTGCCAGAATAGTATGCTACCTGATCGACACAATATGGAAAAATAGATGCCTCACAATAGAACACAAACAAAAGCAAGAATGAACAAAGACCGTTAGGCCGATCCTAAAATTCGTAGCCAAGGCGAGGACGGAAACTGCAAAAACTCGAAGACGATTAGAAATAGGATCATTAAAAAGAATAACCAGGAAACACTAAGGAGTGCAAAAAGTGAAGGCATACGATCTGCTAGTTAAATAGCACAAATAGATGCACGGTTTAAAAGGAAAATTAATAAACTATCATATATAGACTAAAACAAATAAAAACATACACAAAACTTACAAATAATACTAATACAAATAAAACTATACAAATAAATCATTTGACTCATACGCGTTTCAGTGACACAGTCATCATCATTAGTGAGTGTTACTACTACAAACTCTAACAACTGAGTTATAAGTTATGAGTTGTAAGTTAGAGTTTGTAGTAATAACGCTCACTGATGACGACTTTGTCATTGAAACTCGCATGAGTTAATAAATGATTAATTTGTGAGTTTTGTGTATGTTTTAATTGTTTTAACATAACTTCACAAGCTACGCTCAAAGAATAGTTTTATCGTATAGGCCTATAAGTAGAAAAAGCCGATCTCTCTCACCGACCGATTACTGCAGTAGGCCTACAGGTCGTCCAAAAGAAAGATAGAAAGAGAAATTTAAATTCAAGAAAACAGGAAAATTTGCTGTAGATAAAAGGGAAGCACAGCTCATTACTTAAGCTAGAGTTTTAATTTGAAAAAGAAACTTTTTTATGGATAATAACTGTAATGAGTCATACAAATTATGAAACCCATTTATTAAAATTCGTGTCAGAAATATCACCAAATGTTTTAATAAGCTAATCAATGGATTTTGTAAGATCTGCCTTCATTTATTACTCTACCTTTCTCGGAATATGGAAAAGGGCAATTTATTTCACTTCACAGTTGTTAGTTGAAGCTAATTATGTCGTATCTGAAAACTACGATTACGCGATGCTACGTGCCAACTTAATATTCCCAATTAACATTCTCTGTTTACGAACAGAATATAACACTGGAACAATACTACGTGTAAAACAATTGCGATTTATGGATAAATATTTGACTTGTTAAAATAGTCTATATTTTAAAAAGGTATGTAGGCTATAACTGACGATAAATAGGCTAGTTTGTGTAACATCGTGAGGAATGGTATTAACCTACTGAAATAAAATTCTTTAACTTATAGGTTATGTTTTAAATGAATTAAAAACGTGTACAGCTCACTATAATTTTTGCATCTAACAACGTATTTTTCTGGATTTCATATTTACTACGAATTCAGTGAAAGGTGAAGATCTTACTGTAAACATTGAAGAGGATTATCTATCTTGTTAGATAGGCCTACAATATAATGCAAAAACAATTTTAATTCTCGACAAACTAAAGAGATATGTGAATAATGCTTATAAGCCTTTTTTTATACAAGCCAGTGTATTTAAGCTAATTAAAAAGCCTAAATAGAGAAGCAGAAACCGCTAAGAATTGTTGTCGTTGTTAGGCCTAATTGTAACTATGCTATTAATCTCAACTTGATGGGATGTAATCTTTTTATATTATAATTTTAGTCCCTAAACTATACAAGCTAAAAACGTAAAATTTTCAGATACGTTCGTATCATATAGTAGAGGCTCAAGAAACAATTTGACAAAATTTAATCCTTAACACTCCAAAAAGCCTTGCACGTTTGCTTTTTATACCTCATTAAACATGAAGATGTAACAGGAAGTGAATGTCTAGGTTAAATACTAGTCAAATATAAAGAAAGTGCAGCCTGGTTGCAAGGATGTCCATTTAGGACTAACTAATGCAGACATCAGCTTGCACTTCAACGCACTGAAGCTCAGGTAATTATAGGGCAACGGTTTCTGCAAAGAAGTATTCGTGATAAAACGTTCGTGGCTAATAACTGAAATGCCGAAGTGAAAATAATCGTGATTCGACAAAACTTGAGAAAAAACAAACACATATGTAGGTCTAAACATAAACTGGTTCAAGAAAAACCGAAGCACAGATGGTAGCCTATCACGGCTACTTAAAAGTTGGCAGGCGAAGCCATGACAAGGGAAAGTTTATTTTCGAAAAAAAAATAATTAACATGATCCGTGCGTATGATTTGGTAGTAGTCTAACAGTCCTATATTGAATCAGATTGAAAACTTGTTGTGACGTATACCTGTGTAAAAATAAACTAAACTTAATATTACGAATAGATAAACCTATAATATAACAACCTTGCTCTTTGGCCATCAGATTTCATTTTCTATTTGATAGTTCTACTCCCTAAATGATAGTTTTCTTATTTTAATTAATTTGCAAACAAACACAATTGTTGATAACCTACAAATGAAATTTCAATAAAGTATTAATCATCGGTAATAGACTACATTAAAAGTAAATTTAAAAAATATTTATCATAGCTCTAAAGTTAAGTAGGCTACTTAGCAGAGCCTAAAATTAAGTTGAAAACATTTAGACAAGAAGATTCTAAGATGGCCTTATTGATCAATGAGTACACTTGAGTTGACTCAAAAATTTGAAAATGAGTTATGTAAACTAGGCCTAAGTAAGTAGCATTAAAGAAAAACTAATTTTATAAAACCAATAGCCTACCGATACAGGGTAGTCAGAGCACTTGCAGTTATCCGAAAAACAAAACCTTGACGGATTCATTTCCTATAACGCACAAATATTTCACTTTACACAAGGAGCTCACTAAAATCACACAACACTTCCAGAGCGGTCCGTTCGAAGTACCGAGACAGACTATCGGATAAGTGGCTTTAGCCAGCATATCAGAAAATATAGAGTGGCTCGTATTAGAGAGAAGCTGAAATGTTCACAAAAAGGGATCATTGTTAATCTTCTTAGTTTAAAGCTCTTTGTGCGAAGCTTGCCTTAGGCCAAGCCTTCGCGCGTCGCATCCTTGCTCATTTGTTCGGTTTCCCGTATTAATACCTCATCTATTACAGTAATAAGATTTAGCAATGATGAATGGTGGAATCAGATATATATTAAATAAAAAAAACACTTACCCGAGTTTTAAAGCTGTCACTGTGAGATCGGATCCAAACTTGAATTGCTACTTAGATTTGGGGATTCCGTCTCTGTTGCGCAGCCCGCTTAGCGTGGAAGTAGAAGTTTTTTTGTCTTCGTCCCTTCTCTCTCGCTCACACGTCGTGCCAAATAGGCCTGTTCTCACTCACACACGCACACATAGACTTGACAGAAGATAAAACAAGCCTTAAGCCTGTTACTGAAGCAGCTTAAAGGCTCCTCTACTCTGAAAACCGTATTAAATAAGAACCCCGCGATTGATCCACAACGAGCACACTGCAATCCCTCCTAAACTTTTTCAAAAACACATACAAAAATATACTTAGTTGACATGTTTCCAAATGGGTGTGAGCGAGAGAGAAATAGGGGCAGAGATTCACCCCCTGCGCCGAACGACCCTTGCCAGTGAGCGCATAGCGCACGCACCACGTGACCGCAGCCGTCTACCAATTACATCCCGTGAAATCACGTAGAACACGCCCCTTTCCCCACCAACGCGGAGTTGGGTTGTTTGTTTTCTTGATAGGTTTGTTTTTTCATCTTAGTAGGTTATTCATTAAGTATTCAGACAGAGGTGATGGCCTACCGTCCTTTAACTGAGTGACGGAGCAGTCTGGTGGTCACACGTGATTATCATTCATTTAATAAAAAATGTCCAGTCCACAGAAAATCGCCTGTTTTTCTACATTTATTTAGTCTACACAATACGTGGTCTATCATAATGAAGTTATTGGAATAAAATTAATTTAAGTAATTCAGACTCATAATATAATTTTTAAAATTTATAATAATTGCATTGTATGGTTTTGCTTAAGGTTTTAAAGTAAAATAATAGCCTAATAGAAAATTTAATAAAATTAATTTTGTATCTCCAAATTTGTATTGTATTAAAATGATTGTTATGAAGCAAATGTTAGGCAATAGTTTATAATGATCTACAGTTTTATAGGAGAAATAATAAGGGAAGTGAAAGTGCAGGGTAGTTGACAAAGTAATCTATACGTTGACCTTATCTACAAGCATAAACGCATCCAATAATATTTATACCTAAAAATACATTAAAGGGCTGATAAGTTTTATGAGTTCAGTTATTCGTTAACATTTTATCTACGTAGGCCTACATAAAATAATATGTAAGAAAATTAAATAACCCTATTACTTTCCAAGTAGAACAAATACCGGAATAGGTCTAAGACGATAAAATATGCTATTTCAGCCCTATGCGTATTTATGTTAGCCTTCATAGAAGGGCTATATGGGACAGTAAGAACTATAGACTTAAGTAGGCTACTATTAAATTTCTGTTTAGCCACATTCAGAAGACATTTTACTGGCGATTAATTTCCTTTTAAATAAAAAATGTTTTCTTTCAAACAGCCTAGACGATTTGCCAAATAAATAGCCTAAAGGTGTGGCAAGGATAGTCTACAGTGTAGGCTATTATTAGGCCTGCACATCGTATTCGTGTAATTAAGTGTGTTATTCAATATTAGTCTCAAAACGTTATTCGTGTTCAAGATTCGAGTTGTATAAATCCATTAGGCTAGTAGAATCATTGTTTATTAAAAAACCTATTGAAAATTTAATATTCATTTACATTTGAATTCCTTCTATTAGTCCAGACTCTGCTTATAAATAACTTATTCAAATTTTCAATCGTTAGAAAAATCCTTTCGAATGTTAGAAATACGTTCGTAAAATATTTATCCATTCAAATTCAAATACATTTTTTAAAATTTGTATTGGATAGCACTTGATGTTAATACTTTTTTTTTGGAAATATTTGTTTCTTAATTACATTTAATTAATTAATTTTAGTTTTATATGGGAGAAAAACTTTCCACAAAAGGGGCAAGGTATGCAAGATAGTTAAGCCTACTTCGATACATTTAGCTTAAAAAAGAGATATTATATGATTTCATAAAACATCTGATTTTATGTTATAGGCTATGTAGTAGAACAGCGGTTTTAACGCATAGTTTATGTTACTTTATTTATATTGATAGTAATTAATCAAAAAAACTCAAATAAATTTCTTCTTTGTTGACCTAAATAGGAATTTACCTTAAAAATGTTTTTTAAACATTACTTGTTTAAATTAGGCTACGTTTTAAAATGTATAGATAATGTCTTATTACATTAACATAAAACCTACAAAAAACAGGCAACATTACGCTATTTAATTTACAAAAATTACACTATAATAACTCAATAAAAACAGTGATTGAAACAAAATAACAAGTGAAGGTAAAATGAAACGGAAAATTTAGATTTCGACCACATTGTCTAATAGGTTAAGAAAGTTAGACTGGATTGGGGATTAATCAAATGCCTAGTTGTTTACATAAGACGCCGTGTTCAGTTCATATGTGTTTAGAGACTGTCCTATTTTTCTGAAGGTCAAAGTGTTTGTCTCCAGAGGGATGACAAACTGTTTTGGATTATTAACCCCTTAAAGTAGAGCTGGTGATAGAAAACATTTTATATAAGTGTAGACTATTCTCCGTTGGACTGTTTTAAAATAAATTATTTAGTGATGGGTTGCGTAAATAAAAAGGCTAGGATATATGTTTTTATAGTTAATTAACATTTACTTTTTATCTCTCGGTATTATGACACAAAAAGCTCTTTGATACAGGAATCTTATTAATTTATTTATTTACTTCACAAAGAGTTTTACAATTTTCCAGAAATGTTGATTCTTTCTTGGTAGTAAAAATAGTTGTTACTAAATAATTAATAGATTTTTGTTGTTTTAGTAAAACTATCCTTACAATAAATAGGTCAAAATGACAGGTAAAACAAAACCAATCACTTTTTATTTAGCAACTAAGAATTAGTTTTTATACGATCACATTAAGTAGCTGAAATTATTTTCATGGATAAAGAGGGATATAATAAAAATCTATAACTCTACCTAAGTAAACGCAAAGCGCCGTTCCTTATAGACTACATCTCTTACGCATTTGTATACATTGTTACACCTGGGATGAAGTTGGCTTGAAGGGAAATGTGGATGCTTTCTAATTGTATATAAATATGTCTTTAGAAAATTTTGAGAAAATATAAAAACTATGCTATAAATCAAATTCATGGTGTTAGGAACAGACTCAGTACGTTTTTAGTAAGGGTGTTTGTATACACGTCAAAAGTGCAATTTAATTTAAATTATTCTTAGGGCCTACTTGCTTTTAATTTTAATTAATAAAATAGTTCCCGTGAAGAGTGATGATATAGGTACCTACAAGTACGATGATGTTCCCCTCGGCTGCGAAGGTCTCCCCCCTCACCTCGCAGGTATTGTAGGTATTGTTTGATTTGAATCCCACACACGCGCATACACGCGGCCTATGCACAGAATCAAATAGGGCGCTTTATAATTGACATTAGTAAATTCTCATGAGAGATTGCACAATAATGTATAGGCCTATGTTGTGGTAAATTCATGAACTTGTGATTAGAGAGTGTGTAATAACACAGTTATTTATCAATAATCTCAAGACTTTAAAAATGTCACATTTTATTGAATATTTAACAAATTAACATTAACAGCTTAATGAGGAACAAAAGTGAAAGTCTATAAATATACCAAAGTATACTACAATATCTTTGTCTACAGTGTAATAAACATTTTAAAAGATATTTTGGGTAATTATCGGTTATCCGGACATCATCGATTTAAAACATAGGCCTATAGGCAAAAGACCTAACAGGTAATGCAGAAAGTCGTAGGGAAAACAGAAAAGAAATAAAATTTGGAGCTGACGGTCCAGTATTAAAAAAAATTAAAAAAAGCAAATATAACCTTAGTAAAATACACGAAAGCCTATAATATCAATGATACTTTTTTTTAATAATGAAAGCAAATAATGTCTTAATACAAAAAATAATAATGTTTTGAAAAATGAACATTATTAAACTTTAAGGCAAATATATAAACAACTAACCAGATAATATGTAGGCCTTTCTGTATTGTAAGATATCTGTATTGTAGTGTATTAAGCTTTGGCTTTTTATTAGCTATCACTATCTTTATGGCCTATATCTTATACACATTTTAAACCTTTAATAAAATACATTTTTGTCCATTCAATGAAGATAAAATACATTTTTTTAACCTGTAATGGATGACAATTGACGTTAATACAGTTTAAAAAAATATTTATTCATTAATTGAATTGACTACAGTTGATGTCTGGATCGCATTCGAACTGAATGACTACATTTTTTAAATCCAGCACTTTGGCACAGAGCCAAGTTTTCCATATGTAGAAATCAATTACTTAAAGATATATATGAAAGAATAAGAGAAAGGTTCCATACAATAATGAAGGATTACGTGAAATCGATAGAATGTCAAACTATAGACAACCATCAGCTTCATAAATTAGAAACGAGAAGAAAAAGCGAATAAATAGTAGCAAACAAAAATACTATGGTGTTGTATAAAGAAGAAAATTGAAAATGACTAGGAAATTCGCTTTCCATTTTGCACTTAATATTGTGAGTGTATCATATGTAGCCTATATACGCATTTATATTATTTGTAATTACAAAATAATAAGGAATTAAAACAAAATTTTTCCGTGATGACCTAAGTGGGAATTTACTTTAGATAATTTATTTATCTTACTTGTTTCTAAGGAAACCTTGACTGTAGATCTATAGGCTACAATTCCCCTCCTAATTTATTACATTCCCGGTTACGAGTTGGGAATTTTATTAACTGACCGATACATGTGATAAATATTTAGTAATTTATCACACTTACTAACTTCAGTGGTCATTATGTAGGCTATAATCATAGGTAATTGTAGGCCTGAATAATTACCAGATTAAAGACATTTACCGTAACTAATAATCTTCTAAAAAGAAAAACAAAGTCAGACTAAATCTTTAGAGTGGTTTTTATGGCTGTTTGTGTTTTTTTAAATTTCGAAACAATAGATCACATAATCATATTCTGACAGTAGGTAGGGCCTACCTCAAGTAATTTATAGTGAGCAGCACAGAAACGCCGCCTAACGACAACCATTTTACATTATTCGACAAACGTTTTAATTAAAAACAAACAGTTTAGTTAATTTGTTCCTGAGGATGGTTGCTTTATAACCGAAATGCGAATAATATTAATAAAATACGAGATTGGTTAGAGGGTGATTGTGGATTATTTAATAATAAATTCCTTGCGTAGAAAATGGTTAAGAGTCAATCCTTCAAACTGATTAAATCTCGTCATATGAGTCGGAAATAATGTCAAATACAATTTGTAGTGTTAATAATTATTATGATTTCCGTATTATGCTAAATGTACATATTAAGAGGCCATGTTAATGTGCATATGCTTTGGGGAGTAGTTTAGGCAATAAAACACTCCAAGAACCTCAGATAATTTTGAAAGTTATTCCGAAGTTTCTTTTCTAGTGTCTTTTTTGTATGCTAGGGTGTTGTGACTTTATTACTGTCGTGCCATTGCAAGCAAAGGCACTTAGCTGAATGTATGATGTTTTTAGGCACACATTTCAGTTTAACCAGTTCTGAGAGAAAGGCTTTAAAAGGGTAAACTTTGCCCAGAACAAGTAGCCTATAATTTAAGACAATGCAACCTTTTAATTAGGAAGCTTTATAACATTTTTCATATTAGTTTCAAGCTCTCTTAAGGAAATCCAAACATTATAATTTTAAGAGAGCTTTCATACACAGTCGACAATAGCTCAGAGCTTTTAATAAATATGCGCAGACAATATCC